>CM068959.1:84432095-84453164 GCA_035128595.1 Eptatretus atami | reverse complement strand
CACACAACACCGCATCATGAAAACTGCATCTATGCCAATTTTTCTTTTTTGTGTAATACGTAGGTCGTTAAGCTCATGGGAGAGCCATACGAGTACACAGCACGCATCACCATGCAGGAGAGAAGGGGAAACAGCCCCATTTTAGAAGTGTACTGCCAAAATATAAATCAAATCACAAGTTTGTTTTACTATCTGTGAGTTCAAATTTTTTTTCTTTTTTTGCATGAACATAGTTTAACTCAAATCATGAAGTGTTGCAACAGGTAACTCATCACGTCCAGCAGTAGGTGAGTTATGTTGATGTACTGGAGGAGGAGTGATGACCTGAAGGAAAGGCTAATACATAAAGAATAAAGAGAAAGCAGAAAAGAAAATACAGGAATGAGGGAATTGAAGGTAGAAAGAAAAAGGGACGGAACAAAACCAACGTTGGGCTGAAGATGAGAAAAGTGGAAGGAAGGAAGGAAGGGAGAGAAAGCAAGAAGTCATGAGAGGTTTGAGGAAATGACTGGATATCAGTGAGGAAAAAGGAAAGCAGGTAGAGGAAGGCAAGATGAGGATGTTGGTGAGAGTAAAGTTGTTTGTTTGGCAAATAAAAACAAAAAAACAAACAATAAAGGCTCAGCACAAAAGAAAAATGGACGTCGGCAGCCATCAATATTCAATCGATGTTAGCAACATCGGGGTTTGTCTCATCCACGGTTTTGTTCAATTTACGGGCTCTCCAGGGCCTTATCTCTTACAGGTGATTACCCATAGGAATCTGGTCCTTTCGTCCCGAGACAGCGCCTGCTCTCCAGCTTACTCTTAATGAAAGTTCCAGTGTTTTGTTGAGATCCAAATGTTTATTGCCTCGACCTGCAAAGAAAAGAGCCATTTGTTACAAAACTCCAGTGATTTCATTTATTTACATTTATTTTTGTCATAAATGATAGTTTCACCACTCGGCCATTTATCAAACTTTGACCATTTTATACGTCTTCATTATAGCTCGTGCTTCATGCTGAGTGAAGTCGAAAAATAGTTGATGTGAACGAAAGTAAGATGGTATGGAAACCACGGGTTGAAGTGCTTGTGGATTGATTGTCAGAGAAAGCCATCATCGCTCCTTGCACATATTCCCTCCAACAAGTTGTCCTTGTGCTGGACCATCAGAGAAGATTAGGAATAAAAGTTGTGTTGTAATACCGAAAGTAGAGAGATTTGTAGATAAAAGACGAGGAACGAATATATCAGGTCAGAGTTTCAATCAGTTAATCGAGTTGAAAATCCCGTCTGACCATTCTTTTACCTTCGCAGTAAATTGCCAAGACTGTGCAGCTGTGAGGAAGCATTTACAAAGATAATACACATATTAGTAACCTGCTGCGAGGAAATAAAATAATTCCTCTGGAGAAATCTACCATCTCTCTCCCATGCCCACTTTCCCTTTATTGCTCTCCAACCCAATCTACACACACACCACACGCATGCACGCACGCACAGCACACAATTTATGGAAGATCAAAAAGAACACAGTAAGAGTTCTGAATGGATCCCAGACTTGGAAAAAAGCAACATTGGACCCCCCCCCATCTACTTTCTCAAACAATCGTCTGAAGAAGTCCTTCATTCAAGCTTCTGGGTCTTCGACGTATCTGCCATGATCTTGCCTAGAAAACCACATTTTCAAGGCTGGCCACCAAAGCCAGTCGCCAATGGGCATCCCCATCGTGCAAAGTCCTTCCATGGCACACTGAGCTCTGACCACACAAAGCTTTGTCCCACAGCCTGATGGAGTATTTGACTTCTCCCCTCTGGGTTGGTGCTCCTGCCTCCCACCTTTTGATTGGTTTTCACCACTGTGGAAAACCAAGTATTTAGGATCATTGCGTATCTCTTGCGAGAGTGAGTCTTTCTGTCTTCTACCATCTCCTCGCGGCTCTACCCCCTGCTCTGTTCTGTGAGATATGCCCCTCCCCCCATATTTCCGCAGGGCGCTCAAGGTCCGCCAGCAACCCTCTTCTGGTAAAATTTAAAATCAAGAGAATCGTTGCCTCACCTTCACTTTCTATTACCAGCCAATAACATGCACTTTCCCGACTTGGAACAATTCCTACACTCTCTTTTCAATCCACTCTTCCCTCCAGGCATTCAAAACAGCTGTTCTCCACTATCTCTTATCTTTCCCCATCCAAAACCATGATCTTTTTTCTACCCCTGCTTCATTCCACCCCAACGAAACTCCTTCAAATTCGCCTTTTATCCTTCCTGAAAGTCTCTATTGTGTGAAGGCCTGAAAGTCCTGTTAGTGTCCATCTTGTAATACCCCATGTACCCCCACCCCATCCCTCTCCTTTCCACAGATCTCCTCGATGTCTCTGTTCCCCACTCTTTTTTTTCTTCCCTCTCCCGCCCCTCTTGTCTCGCTGCTCCCTGTTGTGCATTTCTGTGTTTATTCTCTCTACAGAGCCTCGACAGTGTATACAAAAAAAAAGAAGAGGAAATGCGCCCCAGTGATTAATATATATTGATGAAGAAAGAAATTGGAAAACAACTTCAAAATGCCAACTTTAAAAGTCCAGGCCTCAGATGGATTCCAAATATCTGATTAAAACTTGATGATCTCCACAATCACTATGCCAGGGACATTCAATGAACTGATCCAAAGGAAAAAGGCAGTGGTGAATGGCTCTAGAAGGAAACGCATGTCTCATCCAAAAATCTGAAGAAACACAATTTCTCACAAATACTGGCCATAACATGCCAACCACAACATACAAACTTCAAACAGGAATCATTACAGAAAATGATGTACCATCACCAACACAACAAGGAGGCCGAGAAGCAGAACAAAGGGATTGCCAAAAGAGGATGCTGTGAAACAACAGACCACCTACTACTAAACAAGGCCATACTCAAAAACTGTAAAACGAGAAGAACCAAAATTGTCCACTGCCTGGGTAGACTATTAAGAAAGCTTTCGACAGTATCCTACATTGGTGGATGATAAAATGCATGCAAATATTACAGAATCAATTCCAAACTAATCAAACTGATGAGAAAGCAATGGAGCTCTGGAATACCACGTTGATATTACAGCATTTAGAAGGAAATATCGAAATACCAGATGTGAAGGTACAGCATGGATCTTCCAGGGAGACAATCTCCCCCCCCCCCCCCACTTCTTGATTTGTCTTGCTCTGGACCCAATGAGTGACCATCAGCAAACAAGGACATGGATTCAAATAACCAAAAGGAAGAACATCCAAAGAAAACAGGAAAAGGTGACGCATGTACTATACATGGATTGATTTAAAGCTCTTCGCACTGAAATGATGAAAAATTGACAGAACAACTAAAACTAGTAAAACGGGTTCTCTGAGGATATTCAAAATGTAATGTGGACTAGATAAGTATGGCAACTGCACATTTGTAAAAGGTTAAACCAACAAAACAGACAACATAAAAATTGACCTTGAAACAACAATACAGCAGTAAGAAAACGAAGCATCATACAAATACAGAGCCACCAAATATGTCACAAACAAATGTACAAAACAATTGCCAAGGGAAATACTACATAGAACGAGCTGATCCTGAAAAAAGTATCTCTCCGAAAGAAACAAATCAAAGCCATAAACCAAACTGGCAGTACCCAATGTTCCAATACAGCTGTGGAAAAATAAACTGGCACCAATCAGAAATCACTAAGTTAGGACATCAAAACAAGAAAACTCCTTACCATCCACAAAATGTTCGAAAAAAACCAGTCGTGCATCCTGAGATGTACCTGCCGAGACGAGAGCGAGGGAGCGGCCTGATTGGAACTCAACCAGGTGCACAGAGTGACAAGTGTAAGACGAGCTGACTATGTGAAATGCTCAACAGACTATCGGATTCAATTTGTAAACAAACATGAGCATAACAAACCCTGAAAAAGTATCCATAATTCACCTTGGAAGAATTTCCAAAAACAGGTGTGAATAGAAGATACAGGAAAATGAAATGGTACCAAATACAGCCCCAAGAATTGCAAAAAGACAAAAATAAATATATAAAAAGAAATGTCAACAAATATACAACAACTGGGAGAACGACGAAAGAGCAGGAAAATGCAAAATTGGATTGGACCGAGTTGGGATCGACAAAGAAGGCTCATTAAATGGCTAAGAAGAGGTCAGTTCAAACTTGGACGCAGAACGAATAATAATAAAATGCTCAAGATCAAGGACACCACACCAATTAATTTGAAAATATGCGGGACTGAGCCAGATGGACAAGGGTAGGTTCTTGCAAGACTGAAACGGAAAAGTACTAGTCACCTCTTCGGGATGCAAAAAATATTATCAGAACCAACGTTACCCACAACGTCACAACAAAGTGTGCAAATGATTAATTGGCATATCTATCTGAAAAAATTAAACATCCCAGTTCCAGAAATCTCATGGAAACACGAACCAAGGGAAATCATTGGAAATAAGCACGTCATGCCTCACGTACGACTTGATGATCCCATCGAGCGTGAACATAGACACCCCAAAGCCTTGCGACCGACATCGTTCTCAGGAAGAAAAGGAAAAGATAATGTTGCTGATTGAAATATCAGTACCCAGCGATTTTGGCTTAAAAAAAATGCAGAAATTAGAAAATGACCAAATAGCAGGACCTCAAAAACGAGAGCAAGAGATCTTGGAAGCTGAAGTGCGTTGAAATTGCACCAGTGATAATTAGTTGGAGCAACAGGAATAACAAAGAAGAACCTCACTGAGATTTTGAAAACCATCTCCGGGAACTTACACAAAAACTACAATTGGAGGTAGTCTAGGGTTCGATGACTCTCCTGAAAAGAGCCCTTGGAACAAAACTCTGAGAACACAAAGTGAACAGTTTTGATCCATGAAATGTTATCCTTACCGAAGCGGAGGTGGATACTTTGAGTCCTGGAGGACTTCGTTCCATTCTCCACAAACCTACAAATGGAGACAACTTTTTTAGATATCCTGCACACAGACAGAAAAACAGCAGACAAACAAGAAAATGACCTCGTTCAGAGCATAATACTTGCACAAATCCACCCCTCTCAAAGATTGCCATGGATACATCAAATTGTACATTTTATTAGATTTAAAATTGACAATCTTAATTAAAGTTCAGATTGATGGATGAAAATTGATTATTTTTCAGGTTGAAATAGATGATTTTAGAAGTTTGGACTTTGGAGTTGACCTTTTTGACCTCAAAAAATAGTTGGTTTCCAAATTCAGTGATGCACAATGCAATTGCTGCTTAATTTTCAGGGTAATCGGATGGAAAATTGAATATTTTTCAGATGAAGTTTGACCTGTGACCTTCAGAAATAGTTTGCTTTCCCAATTCAGTGATGGATATGCAAATCCTCTTCAACTATCAAGTTATAGGATGTAAATTGACGATTTTTTCAGTGGAAAATTGACGATTTTAAGAAGCTTGACCTTGAGTTCATCCTTTGACCTTTTATCTCAAAAATAGTTGCTTTCCCAATCCAGTGATGCAATTTTGCAAATCCTGTTCAACTTCAAGTTAATTGGATGAAAAATGATTTTGGAATTTGACTTCAGGAACCTCTGACCTTTGACCTCAAAAATCTATCGGCTCTCAGTTGAGACTACCTCTCACCTGGTAAATTTCATGATGGTCGGTTTAGGATTGTGACCTGTAGGCATAAGAGAGACAAAACAAATTTGACCTCAAAAATTATTGTTGGATGAATTCAGTGACTGAGATGCAAATCCTCTTCAAATTCCAGTGAAGCGGAATGAAATTGAGGATGTTTAGAAATACCACTTGTTGTTGACCTTGGGCCTATGTTGACCTTTTGGCCTGTGTTGACCTCAAAAATATGGCTGGTTGAATTCAGTGACCTGAGATGCAAATCCTCTTCAAAATTCCAGTGAGCGGATGAAAATTGAGGATTTTAGAAATACACCTTCGTTGTTGACCTTGGCCTATGTTGACCTTTTGCCTGTGTGACCTCAAAAATAATTGGTGTTGAATTCAGTGACTGAGATGCAAATCCTCTTCAAAATTCCATGTGAAGCTGATGAAAATTTAGGATTTGAAATACCACCTTCGTTGTTACCTTGGGCCTATGTTGACCTTTTGGCCTGGTGTGACCTCAAAAATAATTGGCTGGTTGAATTCAGTGACCTGAAATATAAATCCTCTTCAAATTTCAAGTCAATGGGATGAAAATTGTTGATTTTAGAAATTCACCTAAGTTGTTAACCTTTGGCCGACATTGAACCTTTTACATTTTTTGACCTCAAAAACAATAGCTTCTTCTTTCTGACAAATTCTGCCTTGCGGTGAAGTTTTGTGAAGATCGGTTTAAAATTGTTGACATGTAGGTGATAAACAGACAAACAGCAGAATAACAAATCGACTAACCAATATACTTGAAAATTTTCCATTTGCAAGTAACAAACACACAGACAGACAGACAGGGGTAAAGATTATCCCGCCTTCCCCTTCGGTGGCAGAGGGACTAAACGGGAGCCAACTCTTAACATCTTAAACCAGTGACGGAGTATTTATATATTAATATCGGAGCGACCAAAGCTGGAGTGAAAAGATAAATGTCCAGTAGTTTCCAATAATCTACGTATAGTCAGTGACTGACTGGTTAAAGGCCATCAGGGATGGATGATATCATATGTTAACCTGTGAGTCGAGAGCACATGCGCGTGAGAGATGTGCAGGTGTGCACACAGATTGGGTTGGGCTGAAACACCTGAAACCTGTATTTGTATAAAAGGAAACGTGTGTTGAGGAATGAGGGTTGAGGGAAGTTTTGTTTTTTTCCTCGTTTCCTGTAAACAAGGTGCCAGACAGGTGTTTGCACACAGTGGCCCGTTTGTTGGTGGCAATATGTGTACATAGTTTTCTTAAATCAGTCGCAAACCGGAATCTTTCTCATATTCCTCATTACACACAGATGCTATGTGGTTTTTGAAATATAATGGAATAATGAAAATTTGTCATTGCGAATCGAGTTTGTTCAAGACTGGCTTGCTTCGGCTGATTTCATGTAACATCATTCACCGTTTTTGTATACATGTGAGGGCTCATGGAAGAGCTGGAGCAGATAGATGCAATGAAATGGAAGGGTAAATCAACCAGTGGCAGCATACAAGTGAGAGTGGGATTGGAGCTCAAGGGGAGGGGGAGAAGACTCATGGGGGAGTGAACAAGCTGAATGAAACAAGCAACAGAAGGAAGGCGAAGGTGAGGATGAAATAGAAAAGGAACAAACCAACCGACAATAAAAAAAATGAAAAAGAGGTGAGGTAGAGAGGGTAAAATCACAACAAGCCGGTAGGCGACGTGGGTGGTCGCTATATAATTGCATACTAGTCATACACGTTTTTGACGGATCGGGCTGAAAATTTTTGACAGAGGTTGATTATATGCGCATAAAAGCGCGGAAGGCGATTTTGATTTTCAAAAAAAGTTTTTTTTTCGGATTTTTTTCAAAAATTTCAAATCCCATGCTAGACAACGGTGGCGTCCATAGCAATGGTGCTTCAAAAGCATACAACTAGATCCTGGTAGAACCTACCTGTCAAGTTTCATCAAAATCGGTTTGATCCTCTGGCCTCCAGAGCTGTCCATTACATACAAACAAACAGACAGACGGAAAACCTGAGAATAAGGTAGTCTAGCGACCACCCAATAACTTGGAAAATGGGAGTGCTTGTGAACGGGGTCATTTGAGGAAGAAGGAGATTATGGGTATAGATGGGGGATGACCGGTGTTAGTGGTGAACAGCTGTTCTTGAAGCCCTGGAGGGAGAATGGGACTGAACAGAGGGGGAAGTTGATTCCACAGGTGAGAGGAAACAATGAGTGGATGTGAGCAGTGTGCTGGATTTGGGAGTTTAATAAGTAGAGGGTTACTGGCAGACCGTGTGCACCCTGCGAAAATCTGGGAAGGACAGAGTCAAGAGAGGACAGGGTGCAAGACCACAAAGGAAGCGGTAGAGGCCACCACCCTGTCTTGATGTGAAAGTAACATGCCGAGACACTCAGCTTCGTGCAGGAGATCCAATGATTTGGAGGCTTTGCTTTCCACAGCTTGAAAATGGGCAACGTGTGTAGCAGGGGCACCAGCCCAAAATGGGAGAGCAGTACTCCATCAAGCTGCGAATGAAGGCCTTGTAGTTGTCAAAAGTTCAGATGACAAGGAATGACCTTGCACGAGAGAGATGCCAATCGGTGACTGACTTAGGAGGCCATTTTGGAAATGGTCTGCCAAAGAAATACCATGGCTGATAGGGAGGCCAAAAAGTTTGAGTGACTTAACCTCTTCAAGTGACTTGTTGAGGAATTGAATGGGAAAGTTTAAATTATTATCCTTTCAGAGAGACAAGGTGAGTGTGTGGATTTTTGGGGTTGAAAGACATATTCCAAGTGTTGAATTAGTTCCTGATTCTATCAAGTCTGCAGAGAGTGAAGAGGCTGCTGCCTGCCTATCTGAAGGTTGAGATGATGCGTCAAGGGTGTATCATCAGCAAAGAGATGGACAGGATTTTCAAGGAATCCGAAGATCATTGCCGAAGATGAGGAACAAGACTGGGCTCAAGGCACGAACTTGGGGCACACCAACCTTGATAGGGAGAAGAGGTGAGAGATCCTGTTAAGAGTTACACTGAATACGGGAGTGAGTAACTCTGCCATGAGAGGTGGTCCGTCAGTGAGCCATGAGAGGAGGTGGCCTTGGATGCCATAAACAGAGAGTTTGGAGATCAAGGCGGGTGCTTGACTGCATCAAACGTTCAATATATGTCCAGAGAGAAGGCTTCTTATCTACATCTGAGATTGAGGTCTTCCATCGATTGTTGGGAGAGTATAGGAACATTTTGGGGTGAATGACCAGGTCTGAAATTGACTGATGATCTGAGATCAGGCCGTTGGAGAAAAGGAAGGATTTGATGTTACGGGTCAAAAAGGATTTATGGGACATCCTGGAGAATGAGAGCTACTTAGCTTCACACAACTCAATGCAACACAGTTTGGTTTGTGGTTTAATGGTTAAGGCAGTTGAAGATCTCAAAAGTCCTGCCTGAGATCAAGCTCCTGCCATGCCACAATTACACTAGGTGGGCGACTCAGTCTGTCATCCTTCTGAAGTCAGCAAAATGAGTACCATTTCTGGGAAAAGTGAGCCAGTTGAGTATCCTGTGTCGGAATGGTGAGATTGCGCTCCCTAATCATGAAGCTGCGTCGGCCGCCTTATGCACCTGATGGCACGCAGGAGGATCATGCACCCACTCAACAAGCAGAGGAGGTTACAATCCATTTAATCTAGCAATCAGCCATCTTGAAGGTCTGGAGGAAGTGCAAGGAAGCGAAAGATCATTACACAAAAAGGAGAACAAAGAAGAAAAGTGAAAAAAGTTGACATGTCGAGGCTCATGAAAGAGCTGAATGTGCAGATATGTTTGGAGTTATAGACGCAGACGGTGGGAAAAGAAGGACGAGCAAATGCAAGAACTACATAGGAAGAGTACGAAGCTCAGAAGTAAAGAGAGCAATTGACATGAGTGAGTTGGCACTGATGGCAATGAGGTGACACCTTCAATATTCGAGAAAGCACGACTGAACAGAAGCTGGAGGTGTGCAGACATTTTGAACGTACAGCAGCGGACAATTAGCAGATAGGATAAAGGTTGTAGATCATCAGATGCAGAACCGGAAGGAGTATTTACAGGTGTGAAGGAAGAGAAGATTCAGTGGAACATTGAAAGAGCACAGGAGAGGTGAGCAGAAATAAGCAATGAGGAATGAGAAGAAAAGTCAGATGAATCAATATATGACAAACACCCTCACCCTCACCCTCTTTCCCAATTAATCTTCTAATCCAACTATGACTACTACTATACTACCACTTCTTTATCAGCACCAATTAATCCCACCTTCTTGTTGGGATCTGCCGAGGAGGGAGTTTGGACCAAGGCTTTCACGAACCGGCTGCCAGGGCTGACATTCGACCGGAGCTGATTTGGGTAATAATTTGTAAATTAAACCAGGTGACAGTATAACTCGCCGACTTCTTGCAGAAGACAATCTGTCAATTTGATCTTTACCATCCACCATGTAATGCCAGACAAGACACCCGAGCTTAGGCCCATCGAGGAATCGAACAATTTGTGATTGATGCTGCATGTGCCAAGCATCAAATGTGACAGTTTAACAGTGAAGGAATGTTTCAAACGTATTGAGGGGATCCTGAGAGCTGAAATAGGTAAGTGTGCTACCTTTACACCATCCTATCAATTAATCATGATTGAGCTGCTGAAGGAACAACCAAGCAATGTGCTAAAGTGCACCTGTAATGAGGAACGCTTTACAACATGTTAACACCTTACTTTAGATGCATGTGAAAGTGAAATTATAATTTCTTTCCTGATTTAAGAGGGATTTCTGTCGGGATTGGTGCTGATTCAATTTTCTTGAGGCTTTCTTCCATTAGTCAATTTAATTTGAAGTTGCTGATGGCGTGTTTTATGCAAATGACTCATCCTGCATATTGCTTTGCATCCCTTTGTACCCTGCATACTGCAGGATAGCCAAGAGCAGTGCTGGATTAACCATTAGGCAGACAACGCACATGTGCCTTAGGGCCAGCCAAAAATTTGGGCCAAAATATTTTCACATTAAATATTTGTCTTTTTTTGTATTAAATATTTTGTTCTTGAATCAGTTCATCATTTGTCTGTGGTCCATTTCCATGAGCCCGAGATCTAATTTAAAATTTTCAGGCCATTCTCTAAATTTCAAAATGTGCCTTAGGGCCAGCCGAGGCTTAATCCGGCAACTGGCCAAGAGGTATGCACACTCGCCTCCAAGCTGTCTAGCTTGGGTTCGAATCCCTCTGGGGTAAACTGTCATGCCGGTGTTTCATAGATTCATCAATGTGTGTGCCGTCCCTTGAATGGACGTTAAACTGGGCATCCCATCTGGCAGCACCAGTTGGCGGACGTTAAAGACCCCACGGTCTCCTCTGCGAAGAGTAGGCGGGCTATTACCGGCACCATGGCCGAATTCCTGCGTTAACTACTGCTGGGAGAGAGATGGCAAACGTTCCAGAATGATCTCCAGCTTTAGAAACTGCTTCAGCAGATCCAACGTTGTGAAACATGAGTGTGTACATCGATCGGATATATCGTACCCGACATATTCAAGATGCTCTGTGTCATAAACAAATCTACCACGTTGTTCATAGGTTTCATGTAAATGGCCTTCTTCGGCTGTGAGAGCAACCACCACCACTACCCTAATTTAATGTGCTGTCAAATGATATTGTTACGTTCTAGAACCGTATGCATACAAAACATACAGTTGTCCCGAAGTTAGTTATGCCATTACATATATGTGTAGATAGATCCCTTCCTTATGTGTAGTGGGAAGCAAAAGGGGTGCGTTGCGATGTTTTTTTAGTTAGGTTAATAAATTATTATATCCCCTCCATTACGATCCACGGTACCATAGCGCTTGCAGCCCTCGGTTCGCTGGCCACAGCGCACCATTGTCCATCTGCTGTCTCCGGAGTCGTTTCTCGAGGCAAAATCTTCGCGTTCGCTGTTCCAGTTCCGGCTTCCCCAAACATTCCAATTCCTTCTTGATGGGTCCAGACACGCGTGGAGTGGGTGGGTTTCTGGCCTGGCCGAAACCCCGCCCAGAAAGGGCGGACCCCATGAAGGCCCTGTCCAATCAGGACGGACGATGACGTCGGCTTCGCCAAGGCCCTCCCCGACCTTGGGGATCTATAAATCACGACACCATCCTCAGAATAGAGTGAGAGAGTTCGGTGGGTTCGTTAGCTGTGGCAAAGAAGGAAGGAAGTCGTTAGTTAAGTTGGTCCCTTGGTTGTTGTTGAAGAAGAAGGTCGCTGATCACGGAGTGCCCGCCCACGTCTCGCCTCGGCGCGCCCGTCTGTTGTGCTGGTCCGAGTACACCCGACCATGACTGAGTCTCTCGTTGTGTCCTGTGCTGCCCCGTTCATACCTTGGACTCCGTGCTCTCCACCCGGCTCTTCGCAGACACGGTCTCCACACGTGCGGCTGTGGGCCGAACTGCACGACCTCTGCCGGTGCCGCACCACGGAGCATCCCTTCCCTCGGAACGTTCAGGTACCAAAGAACTGCGACCTCAGCTCCCTCCCTCTCGCGGCTGCAAAAGTCCTTTGCATCAACTGGAGTTTATTTTGTCTGAGTGTGCGTCTGAGTGTGTGGCGCGCCTGCCCTTTAAGTAGCATTGTATAAGTTATTTGATCATTGTAAATCTTCCTGTATTATTCTCGCGACAAGTCTGCTCTGTGTCTTCTTTGTAAGTTGCTGTAAAATTGTCACACTACATCTCTCTCTCTCTTCTGTCCCCTGCATAACACACCAATAAACCTGTTCCTGTACCACATGAAGTTCCTCGCTTAGTGTAAATAAATTATTGAGAAATGTTCCCAGTTCTTTTTTGTCATTTCCTCCATTGGTCCAGCATGTTTCGGATCTGAGTTTAGCCGGGTCTTTATCCCCGATAATCTGTTCATTCTAGCCGGTACGTCCTTGCAGTTACCGCTCGGCTGTGTCCGATCCAGAGCTGGTAGTGGTAGTTGGTACAGTGATCCGGTTCGGGCAAGGCGTACCGAGGGCGTGGTTCCCCGGTAGTCGAAACCACATGGTTAATTAGGTAAACTGATTACACCTTGGCAGGAAGACCCTACACTACGCGGTTAAGGTATTGGCGTCCACGGTCAGTTAAGCGACCCGCGGCATCACGAATTATCCGTGAGTGACGGCCTACAATTCCGGGAGTCTGGTTTCAGACGACGTAACTTCCTCCAGCTAGTGGCGTTCTCGCCACCGGACCCCGGCCCGCAACAACATATACGCTGTCCTGTAAGCTCTGTCGTTTTTCGTTTTAGGTGATGTTGTTTTGCTGAACCTGCCTCATACACAAACTGCTTGTTAGTCCCCTACCAGTTTCACCGGAGCGGACAATGATAGGTTTGCTCTCCGTTCCATCTGTGTGTTCATTGTCTATCCCACCGTGGTTTTTCACACGTTTTTCCCATACCCTTCGACATATTCAACTGAAACTTGGTACATGGATTTACTATGATAAGTTAGAGAACAAGATCAAGTTTCATGGCGTTTCATCAATTTTTCAGTTATACCCTTTGTGGACTGAGAAAATATCACATATTGTACTTGGTCAGTTTTCAGCTGCCCTGACTCCACGCACTGTTTACACCCATTGGCTGGACAGCTGCCTGACTCCACCGCACGTTTTACACCCATTGGCTGGACAGCTCGCCTAACTCCACCGCACTGTTTTACCCCATTGGCTGGACAGCTCGCCTGACTCCACCGCACTGTTTACACCCATGGCTGGACAGCTCGCCTACTCCACCACATGTTTTACACCATGGCTGGACAGCTCGCCTGACTCCACCGCCACTGTTTACACCCATTGGCTGGACAGCTCGCCTGACTCCACCGCACTGTTTACACCATTGGCTGGACAGCTCGCCTGACTCCACACTGTTTTACCACATTGGCTGGACAGCTCGCCTGACTCCACCGCATGTTTACACCATTGGCTGGACAGCTCGCCTGACTCCACCGCACTGTTTACACCCATTGGCTGGACAGCTCGCCTGACTCACCGCACTGTTTTACACCCATTGGCTGGACAGCCGCTCACCCTCCACCTGAGTCCACCCACTGTTTACACCATTGGCTGGACAGCTGCCTGACTCCACCGCACTGTTTACACCCATTGGCTGGACAGCTCGCCTGACTCCACCGCACTGTTTACACCCATTGGCTGGACAGCTCGCCTGACTCCACCCACTGTTTTACACCCATTGGCTGGACAGCTCGCTGACTCCACCGCACTGTTTTACACCCATTGGCTGGACAGCTCACTGACTCCACCCACTGTTTACACCCATTGGCTGGACAGCTCGCCTGACTCCACCGCACTGTTTTACACCCATTGGCTGGACAGCTGCCTGACTCCACCGCATGTTTTACACCCATTGGCTGACAGCCTGCCTGACTCCACCCGCACTGTTTACACCCATTGGCTGGACAGCTGCCTGACTCCACCGCACTGTTTTACACCCATTGGCTGGACAGCTCGCCTGACTCCACCGCCACTGTTTTACACCTTGCTGGACAGCTCGCCTGACTCCACGCACTGTTTTACACCCATTGGCTGGACATCGCCTGACTCCACCGCACTGTTTACACACATTGGCTGGACAGCTCGCCTGACTCCACCGCACTGTTTACAACCATTGGCTGGACAGCTCGCCTGACTCCACCGCACTGTTTTACACCCATTGGCTGGACAGCTCGCCTGACTCCACCACACTGTTTTACACCCATTGGCTGGACAGCTCGCCTGACTCCACCACACTGTTTACACCCATTGGCTGGACAGCTGCCTGACTCCACCGCACTGTTTTACACCCATTGCTGGACAGCTCGCCTGACTCCACCGCACTGTTTACACACATTGGCTGGACAGCTCGCCTGACTCCACGCACTGTTTACACCCATTGGCTGGACAGCTCGCCTGACTCCACCGCACTGTTTTACACCATTGGCTGGACAGCTCGCCTGACTCCACCCACTGTTTTACACCCATTGGCTGGACAGCTCGCCTGACTCCACCCACTGTTTACACCCATTGCTGGACAGCTCGCCTGACTCCACCGCACTGTTTTACACCATTGCTGGACAGCTCGCCTGACTCCACCGCACTGTTTTACAACCCATTGGCTGGACAGCTCGCCTGACTCCACCGCAGTTTTACACCATTGCTGGACAGCTCGCTGACTCCACCGCACTGTTTTACACACATTGGCTGGACAGCTCGCCTGACTCCACCGCACTGTTTACACCCATTGCTGGACAGCTCGCCTGACTCCACCGCACTGTTTTACACCATTGGCTGGACAGCTCGCCTGACTCCACCACACTGTTTTACACCATTGGCTGGACAGCTCGCCTGACTCCACCGCACTGTTACACCATTGGCTGGACAGCTCGCCTGACTCCACCGCACTGTTTTACACCATTGGCTGGACAGCTCGCCTGACTCCACCGCACTGTTTTACACCATTGGCTGACAGCTCCCTGACTCCACCGCACTGTTTTAACCCATTGGCTGGACAGCTCGCCTGACTCCACCGCACTGTTTTACACCCATTGCTGGACAGCTCGCCTGACTCCACCCACTGTTTTACCATGGCTGGACAGCTCGCTGACTCCACCGCACTGTTTACACCCATTGGCTGGACAGCTCGCCTGACTCCACCCACTGTTTTACACCCATTGGCTGGACAGCTCGCCTGACTCCACCGCACTGTTTTACACCCATTGCTGGACAGCTCGCCTGACTCCACCCATGTTTTACACCCATTGGCTGGACAGCTGCCTGACTCCACCACACTGTTTTACACCCATTGGCTGGACAGCTCGCCTGACTCCACCGCACTGTTTTACACCCATTGGCTGGACAGCTCGCCTGACTCCACCCACTGTTTTACACCCATTGGCTGGACAGCTCGCCTGACTCACCACACTGTTTACACCCATTGGCTGGACAGCTCCCTGACCACCGCACTGTTTTACACCATTGCTGGACAGTCGCCTGACTCCACCGCACTGTTATTACACCCATTTGGCTGACAGCTCGCCTGACTCCACCGCACTGTGTTTTACACCCATTGCTGGACAGCTCGCCTGAACTCCACCGCACATGTTATTTTACACACATTGGCTGGACAGCTCGCCTGACTCCACCGCACTGTTTTACACCCATTGGCTGGACAGCTGCCCTGACTCCACCCCAATTAAAGCCATGTGCCTTCATTGCATGAAGCAGCACAATCAGCAGGCCTCAGGCTTAGGCCTGGGTGTTCGTCCATGGCCTAGTGCAATTGGAATGATCCCACGTCTATAACCATGATGTATCATATATGGACATAACCAGTATGCATGTTTTTGCTTCATGTATGTACATCGATCGGGTTATTTTTAAAATTATTTTTGGCACCAAACGCACCATTATTAACACCGCACAAATAAAGGGATAAGATCAACATTCATTGGAATCGGTAGGGGACATGTATGGCAAGGCAATTCTCGCTCTTGTTCCTTTTTCACCATCGGACCAGGGTGTATGAATGGAGGTTCGATTAACATTGTCACGGCTTTCCACAATCATGTACTTTGGTCTTCAAACTGAAGCATACAGGTGTTTTAAGCCTTGCTAACGTAGAGTTTCAAAACTTTTTACAGAACAAAAATACATTTCAACAGAGAAACACTTCCCCAGGACCTTTTCCTTATCTGCCTAGCTTGCACACTTTGCATCGGGCTGTCGTCTTTGCCAATTGAAGGGGAAATCTCTGTTTTGCCCTTGATTTCCCCACTATTTTGCCACACAATGTGCAGTCAAATCTGTACCATGTTGGTGGTGACTCATCATTGGGTCCTGTACAGGTATCTTCCATACCTTGGGGATTAATTTTGGTCAAACTTGGTCATGAATTTGGAATATCCATATCGATTCATGCTTGGTGTTGGCTTAATGGTTAGGGTTGTGGGCTTGGGATCTGAGGATCCTGGGTTCGAATCCCACTTTTCTGTTGAATTAATACCAGGTAGGGTTGATTCTGCCTGTCATCCTTCCGAGGTCAGCAAAATGAGTGCCAGCTTGCTGGTATCCTGTGTCGGAGTGGCGACCCATCCAGGATTGTGCCCAATAGCCAAGGAGATTGCTTAGGCAGCACCAACGCTCTACACCGAGTATGGTCCCAATGGATGGATGGATATCGATTCGAAATAAATATGAAATATTGTAGTATAAACTGTCCAAATCATGGATTGCAAACATTATCGTACAAAGAACAAGTGAGAAATGACCACACTGTGGTCACAACCTGCAATGCAAAAACACAAACCGGGGCAGTGTATTTAGTCAATAGAGACCTACAAGCCTAACGTGTTAGGCCCACCAGAAAACCAAGATGGTGGCAATATCATTTTTTCTGAATGCAATGGTGGGTGAAGTCAAGCGACTAAGTCTGGTGTGGTGAGGCAGCTGTCTGACCAATGGATGCACATTTCAAAAGTCTACTCCCAACAAAAACAACAGCAAAACAGAGTTCTTGTGGACCTGCCACATGTCACAGGTAAAAATAACAATCAACAAGGATGCTATTTTATTAGTGACGAACTGGGTGGAAATTGGCAAATGATGAGTGAACAGATGCAGAAGGTCCACGCAATGGAACATATGGTGCTTGTAAGCCGTGACATTTACTGTACGTTTTTGTACAAGGACATGACTTGTGACAACGAGTCAACCGCGAGATGTGTAATTGTGATAAAACAGCATTCAAGTTAAAACTCTTCCTTTTGAACTGATAACATTTTCTCAATTTCAAGTAGGTACTGTATTCTTGCGTGGAATTATCATTTTTTTGGAACTGAAACACAATATCATAAGTTTGTCATAATTTAAAAGTTTGTCATAAGTAAACAGGACTCCATCCTGGGCAGTTTGAGAGAATACATTGAATCCTCTTCTTTTTTTTTTTAAATCATATATCTCTCCTCCACTCCACCTGTTGTTAGCTAGGCCATGTGGCACCCTGGAAAATGGGGACTATGCTGTATAATATTGAAGTGTGGACCGTAAGAATGTTTTTATTCGTTAAAAAATGGTTTGTTATCCTTATTTATAGTGTTAGTCCTGTTTTTGTCCTCTTGACTGTGTTTTTGTGTGTCCATCTATTTTATACATAAACCCTGTGAACATGTTGGGTTTGAACAGTTGACAGTTGATATGACCCAGGAAATGTGTAGGCCTAAGATGCATGGGCTTCAACCAGAACGATGTAGGGCAGAGACTGGGAACTGAATTTCATTTGGACTGATGTGGCTGAGAGCATGGAGGTGATTTTGGCAGCAGGATATATGGGCATGAAGAGCCACATGTGCGTATAGGACTGTAGGTTGTCGCCAATCAGACTCCGTCCTCAGGTGTTGCAAATGTATGGAAAAATTAAAAGAGCCCAGAAGGTCCATGTGGTGTGTGTGTGTGTGTGTGTGTCAAGGAGACGAGGTGTGCCGTGGCGTTGGGAGACATTGCAGAGGAATACTGACAAATTGGTGAAGAATCACTGAAAAAAAATTAAATTCTCATATCTGGATCCAAATCCAGATCTTCACCAAAATCTAATCAATTCGTCGTCACACATCCAACCTGTCCACCAAGTTTCATCCGAATCCGTCCACAACTTTTTGAGATATCCTGCTCACTGCCAGACAGACAGACAGACAGACAAATGAAAAATCACTCATAGAGTGGCACTTGGCAAAACGAAACAAAATATAACGTTTACATTATTTACAGCCAGGCTGAACAGTTTACATTTTGTATCCCACTGACAGGCTGGATCTGAACCAAAATGTAATCGGCTTATTCTTGTCGCCGAACCAACTCATTCACCTAGTTTTGTCATAACTCGTCCACAACTCTGAGATATCAATAAATATATATATATATATATATATATATAAAATTGTATATAGTTTTTGGTGCTATCTCTCAATTTTAGAAATTAGGCCTATATTAACCTTTTGACCTCAAAAATAAATGGTGGTTGAATTCAGTGACCTGATATGCAAATCCTGTTAATATTTCAACTCAATCGGAGAAACAGTGAGGATTTTAGAGATTCCACCAAAGTTTTTGAACTTTGGCCTTTGACCTTTTGGCCTATGTTGACCTCAAAAATAATTGGTTGTTCAATTCAGTGAGCTGATGTGAAAATCCTGTTCAAATTCCAAGTCAATCAGATAAAAATTGACAATTTTAGAAATTCTGGCCTATGTTGTCCTTTTGGCCGCTAATGTTGACCTCACAAATAGTTGGTAGTTAAATTCAGTGACCTGATATGCAAATCCTCTTCAAATTTCAAGTTAATTGGATGAAAATTGAGGATTTTAGAAGGTGCACCAAATATGTTGACCTTTTGGTCTATGTTAACCTCAAAAATATTTAGTTGTTGAATTCAATGAGGTGATATGAAAATCCTGTTAAATTTCATGTCAATCAGATGAAAATTGACAATTTTAGAAATTCGGCCTTCATTGACCTTTTGGCATATGCTGACCTCACGTCGACCATCGATTGGCCATCCCAGGGATGGTACCTCCAATATCCGAAAGTTTCAGAGTGATCTGCTGAGCGGTTTTGGCTGTAGGCAAGCGGACAAACAAACAAGCAGTCATAGACTGGTACTTGTACGGAATCGTCAACTTGACCTCTAACCTTGTCTAATAAAAGCTGTCTCGAGAGAAGGTAGCGACGCAAACGAGCGCGTAATGCTGTGTTTACAATCCCCCTCATTAGCATAATCTTCAGTGCATAATACTCAGATACGACACTCGACATAAATCTCATAAAACATCCGATTTTTACCAGAATTTCGACAACCGAGTTTTAAGCGTCCTAAGCGATCGCAAAAAAACCGAAGACAAAATTAAAATCGAAGTTAAAATGAACTCGCAACGTCGAGCGAAGCAAAAATCGGCATTTCTCACGCAATTATTTAATATTATTTTATCAAAGTCACAAAACCGTAATATTCGGCCATCCACCAACAATCTTTACATAACCGACGGCTCAGCGAGTCAGGCATGGCACGATAACCTTTATTGGGATAAAAATGACTTTTAAACACCATCTTTATTGAAAAAACCGTCACCGCGCACACGGAAAACCTTAACGTGACTCAACGACGCGTCTGCTCGAGCGCACTGCATCATGGTGACGACCCGTGACGTCTGCTCGAGCGCACTGCATCATGGGACGACCCTTGACGCTTCGAGTGAAATATTTTTTATGAATCTTAAACGTCTCCCAAAACATCCGATTTTTACCAGAATTTCGAACAACCGAGTTTTAAGCATCCGAAGCGATCGCAAAAACCGAAGGACAAAATTAAAATCGAAGTTAAAACGAATCGAACGCGAGCGAAGCAAAAATACTCACATTTCTCCATGTTAATTTACGGAATTATGTTTGACCTCACTGTGACCTTGACCTTTGACCGATTTTGACCAAAATCTAATCAGCGCTAGCCATCACCCTCCTGAATCACGTGTGTAATTTGACATTGGTAGCTTCTTCCGTTCTCAGTTATCGTGCCTACAAACAAACAAACAAACAAAATACAAACAAACAAACAAACAAACAGAAACGGAGCATCAATATACTTACGAATCTTTAGATTACGTAAGTTAACAAAACAAACAAACAACAGAAACGGTAGTCATCAATATACTTACGAAATCTTTATTGATTCGTAATAACAAGCAGTCATGACTGGTACTTACGAAATCGTCAACTTGACCTCTGACCTCGTCTAATAAAAGCTATCTCTAGAGAAGTAGCGATGCAAACCAGAAGTTTCTACGATGATTCTGTACCAACCATAAAAATCGAATGTTTGACCTCTACTGTGACCTTGACCTTTGACCGATTTTGACCAAAATAATCAGCACTAGCATCACCTCCTGAATCGCGTGGTGTAATTGACATTGGTAGCTTCTCCTGTTTCTCGAGTTATCGTGCCTACAAACAACACACAAACAGATGACGGAAGTCATCAATATACTGGACGAAACGTTTAGAAACAAGGAAAATGTACAGAGCACGATATTTTGCAAAATCCATAAAACAAATTTGACCATAAAAAAATAATTGGTGGTTGAATTCAATGACCAAATATGCAAATCCTCTTCAAATTTCAAGTGAATTGGAAGAAAACTGACAATTTTAGAAATCTGGCCGATGTCAACTTTTTGACCTTTTGGCCCATGTTGACCTCAAAAATAGTTATTCATTGTATTATATTATGATACAAAAATACAGTGACCTGATATGCAAATCCTCTTCACATTTCAAGTCAATATGATGAAAATTGAGGATTTTAGAAATCTCATCTAAGTTGTTGACCTTTGG
>CM068959.1:84406245-84416498 GCA_035128595.1 Eptatretus atami | reverse complement strand
ATATAACATGAAGTATGGGCGTCGATTGGTGGGGAGCGGGGGGACATTCCCCCCCCAACTTTTTATCAAGGGGGGACAACATATCGATTGTCCCCCCACTTTTTTCATTGAACGTAAGTTACGTTAACACAAAACGAGCTGCTCTAGTCAAACCAGGCCGAGATGCTCCTCAAATACAAGAATAATTTTTTAATCTCTCTATAATTCCAGCAATCTCTGTGTGTATGTTGTCTGTGGCATGTTTGTCTGCGACCTGCTGTTTCTCGACAACCACCGGTCCGATCTACTTGAAACTTGCCAGGTTATTGCTGGACCGAGGATGTGCCTTTTCAAGGTTTGAAATTATCGGACAAGTGGTTCCCAAGTTATGGTCTCCGTACTCGCAAGCCGTTCTCGTCTGCTTTGGCTTTGGAGTTGGACCAAACCATTTCACGTAAATTAGAGGGGAGGGGGGGGGGGGTTGCCCAATACAGAGCCTCTTGGATCTTTACTTTTTGCCAAAACAAACAAAGAAAAAGAACCGTTAGTTTTATTGTTTATTATAGTTCTATTAAAGATGATAGGTTAACATCAACATTGAGAATCCGTGCTTCCCAAGCCATGGTCTCCCACCGGCCAAGCGTCATAGCGACGTCGCTTTTTGATCCTTCCGATGTCGCTCTTCCTATCATTGTGAAGCAGAATTCGCCAAACGTTGGATTGTTCACCCACTAACAGGGAAGGTACCTGGACATTTTGAGGTATGTGGGACGTTTCGGACTTTGTATCGTCATTTTATGAGTGTTTAAAGCAATCGCGGCTTCATGGCCTGGAGCGCCACGCCTCGGATAGTGTTAGGCCGCAACGGCTCGGGGCCCCTTTATGCGACCAAAAATAGTTTATTTCACCTTTCTAACTTGATTCGCCGGATGCCTGATATTATTACCTGCACGATGATGTGTGTGTTTAATTTTTGTGACTTGTCACCGTCGAGTTATAAGCCAATTATATATTTCGCGGCCTGGTATGCTGATTGAGATGGTGGAGCTTGTGCAGGATGACGCGGTTTCACTCTCCCGGCTCGCACGAACCAACGAAAGAATTTTGTAATTCTGTTTTCATATTTCGCAGTCGATAACAGTGGCCTAAATTCCAACGTGCAAAACCGGGTGAAAATCGAAGGAAAGTGGGTTTTTGGTGACTAAATTAGCTTGAATACTTGGGAACATAAAATAAAATGCGCTGATCACTCGCTTTTGCGGCGGTTAATGTAAATAATGTTTCATCAGTACTTGGACTTAAGGAGTTATTAGACTACAAACGAAGGTATCATTCGTGTTCGGACTTATGAGGATTAAATTGTAGATTTTAAAAGGTAGCTGTTGAAAAATATGCAAAATTCACCTAAGCGGGGTTGACAAAAGAACGAAAAATTATTTTTGAATTCTGTTCTCGGTTAACAGTATCCTATAGGGTCGTAATGAGATTAACCTCGAAAAATCCGATAAAAAGGCTTAGGCTTTGTACTTAGCGCGGCTTGCAATTTTTACTAGGAAAAAATAACGTTCCGCGAAGAATTTATCTTCCGCCAGCAATCGAATAATTTCCGTTTGCACCAGGACAAAGACGAAGGATAGACCGACATTAATAAGATAAAGGATAGACTGAATAAAAAAATGCTTGTTACGGCAAAAATAACCCTTATAATTCACATGTCAAAATTATTCAACTGAAATGTAATTCCTTCTCGTTTCATAGAGGATTTGGATATCAGAAAGTTTTTCGCGACAGCATCAAGTAGCACATCCCGACCACTCTCTTGGAGCAATCAAGTTCCCAGAAAAAGGTGGACGATTCAAAGGAGAAAATGGCAGAAAAGGGTGCATGTGCGAGTACTCGCCTAATTTCCCAAAATCAGCCTTTTCAACTCTATGATTGTCAGTTGTGTTCCAGTCCAAATACTGCCAAACCGAAAGTTGAAGTTTCAACAACAGTGGTTCAATGATTTTCCGTGGCTTCATTTTGATCAGAGCATCGGCGGTGTACTCTGTCACACCTTACGGACGCTTCTCGTTTGAAACTTACTGAACTTGCGCTGTGCAGAAGACGATTTGTCTCAAAGGGCTTTCGGAACTGGGAAAAAGGCTACAGAAAAATTCTGACAACACAAACGATCAAACACACATAGGGCGCTCTGAAAATCTGAAATGTCGCAGAAGTCAACCTGGTGTCCATGTGCAGCTGAGCAGCAAACTGCTAGAAGAGCAAAACCTGCACGTCAGCACTTCTGAAGATTATCACCGTCACTGCAATATTTAGCCCGACAAGGTTTTGCAATTCGTGGAAGGATGCCTCTGAAGGGAATTCAAAATGCTCTTACAGTTTCGGGCCGAGATGATGTAAACCTCAAGACGTGGCTTGTCAGGGAAGACGACGTTCACAAGTGGAGAAATTCAGAACGAAATTCTTACAGTTGATGAGTCATGCCATCCTCAGAAATATCTGCACATAAACGCTGAATAAATGTCCACTCAGTTCGGACTCGAACTGATGAACGCAAGATATTCAGGGTCGGTAATGAGCAGGAGCGGTGGTGTGGGCTATGTGACTGATTCCTTGTATGTCAGAAATTCTTCATCGGCCTCTACCAAGTATCGTCAACAACAGGAGTATCACTTTGTAAGATGCTTCAGGATGTCCTAATTCGGTGTCGACTCCCTATTGAACACCTTAGAGCGCAGACTTACGATGGGGCAAGCACATGTCCGGAAAGTACAAGGCTGTCAAGCACAGCTAAAAAAACTCCAACCGCCTGGCCAATTATGTTCACTGTGGAGCTCATGTCACCCAACTCATTACATCCAAAGCCCTACAAACTGCACCGTTCATAAGAGATGCCCTGGATTATGTCCAGGTACTCAGCAACATCTACAACAACTTGTGGAAAATTCACGCATCTGTACTTGAATATCCATGCTGCATGAATATCCACGCTGATGATTTCAAGCATCTTTCTGGGAACTCCTTGCCTACACGCCTGAGGCCAATTTTGCCCGACGCGTTGGTTAACTCATTCTCCTGCGTGAATCGATATGGATAACTACGATGCGGTACGATAAGACCTTCAACAAGCAAGTGATGACTTTGGTACGAAACACGGGCATCGCGAGCCAACGGTATTCGAAGCTGTCTTTCATCAGTAAAGTGTGTTCTCGGTCTGTTTGCATCATTTCCCGTTCCCAATCCCCTTGAATACCTCAATAAGGCACTTCAGGGTTCACATTAACCGTCTCTGGTATGCCTTACTGCTGCAAAGGTAACTGCACAGAATCTCCAATCTCTCCGTACCGACCAGGACTGTTAAGGAGGTTTTCGAAGCAGCACAAACAGAAGCTCCAGCAGTGCCAACTAGATCCCAGTGACCTCCCTCGTAAGCGCAAGCTTCGAAGAGACTTGATGGAGGCACACAGGAATACACTGCCAATTCTGCAGAGGGACGGTATACAGAGTTGAATTTTTCAAAGTCATCGACAGCGCAATCCAGAGAACTTGACGAGTACTTCACATCAACCGACCTCATGGCGTACAGGGACTTTGGTGAAATGCTCCTGTCTGGGTCATTCAAACCAC
The DNA here is from genome assembly GCA_035128595.1 of Eptatretus atami. NCBI lineage: Eukaryota > Metazoa > Chordata > Myxini > Myxiniformes > Myxinidae > Eptatretus > Eptatretus atami. The sequence continues at coordinate 84,412,889 of CM068959.1, read as the reverse complement.
AAATAGTCCGCAAAATATCCCGAACTGTCGGATTCCCTTAGAGCAAGAACTTGGCTTCTTTCGTAACCAGTTCAGTGGTTCATCTGTTGAGGATTACCGTAAGTATATTTGTAGACATTGGTGCCGAAGTCCGTCGAATGTTCCACCAGGTAGAACGTTTGATTAGGCCTATTGGTTTCCCCAGCAAGTTCATTGCGAAGCTGAACGGCCAGTTCAGCGCACTCAGACGTATGGAAGACTTGGTTACGTTCCACAATGACCAACAACGCCTCAACCATCTCATGATCTGTCATGTTCACCGAGATCGTCTGACTGCACTTGACCCCCAAGACATTGCTACAAAGTTTTTTTAACTGGATCGGCAGACAAGAGCGTTCATTATTTTTGGCAAGTTTTAAAGGTAAGTTGACCGCACTCGTGTAATATTGGGTAGTCGATCTAGTCGAGAAAAAATATTTTTTTAAATTTTTTTTGTGAGATTTTGTTCTACCTTTATGATCAGTAAATGCGATTCAGTTAATACAATGGCGATTTCGATGAAATGGCTGGTAGGTTCATACCATGACCTAGTTATGTGCAAATGAGAACCGTTGCTATGACACACCCACGTTGCCTAGCAACCGGACTGTGAAATTTTAAAAATCATAAAAAATTTATTTTTCGAAAATCAAAAATCGGGCCACGAGCGACTGTGGCAGTACATCAGCCATATTGTCAAAAATTCCAGCCAGATTCTATTGAAAACTGTCGGAGAGATAGACTTTGAATGAACCCTGGTCGAAAACAATAAAAAAAAGAAAAGTTCGTTATACTCAGAGACTATGAGTCAGATATACATGAAACTGGTATGTAGGTTATGGTATGTCCTAGTTATGTGTGAGAAAGAACCGTTGCTATGACGCTTTTGTGGCATTAACGCTTGCAAAAACGACTAAATTCCACTTTTGATCGACTACCCATTCCGCCTACCGGCTTGTCAAATTTGTATGTCAGTCTAGTTTTCAGTTATGTTTAAGTGAATCGAGTTCAAGGGTCGTGAGAAGGAGGCTTGATAAACAATTCTTTAATATAATATATATATATATGTATTTCTTTGATGAACACTTGTAAACTTTTGAATGGTATGAATTAATGTCTAATTAATTTCGGCTCCGTTCTGATTACATTTGATAAAAAGATGGTCGATAAGATGGTCAGATTAATTTATAGGGATTTTGTGATCAGAAGCAGCATGTTCAACCGAGCGTATAAAAATCAAGAATTGCAAGGGTAGAACTTGCTGTGTCCACACCGGCACGAAAATGGGGACTTCGTGTTTGCGACATGCAATGTACCCCCCCCCCAACTTTTCAAAAAGCAATCGACCCCATGACATGAAAGCAAGAAACTCCCGAGGAAGTCTTTTTCTGTATACATTATCGATGCTCGTCAGAGAGCAAACACACAACTCACAGCTAAGGAGGGCATGAGAGAAGAGGGGGGCAGGAGAGGAAGGACAAAACAGTGTGGAACAGGACTATAGTGAGATCTGTGGAAGGAGAGGGATGGGGCGGGGAACACGGGGCGTATACAAGATGCGACATGACAGGGACTTCAGAAAGCAGATTGAAGGAAGGTGGGATTGGGGTGGCAAAATGGGCTAGAAAAGATCGAGGTTTTGGATGCGGATGAAGGCTGGTGTGAACGCTGTTTTGAAGGCCTGGGGAGGAATGGATTGAGAGAGTGTGCGAGTTTATTCAAATGTCGGGAAAAAGAGGAATTAAGAAGTTGAAAGTGAGCAGTTAATTCGTGAATTTTTGTATTTTGTTTTACCCAGAAGCGGTATCTGTCTTGGATGCGTGCTGTTCCTGCTGTGTCTGTTTGTGGTGCAGTTGATGTGAGTCGTTTGGAGAGATTCACTTACCTTGGCAGTGATATTCATGTCTCTTGCTGGCTGTGCAGTCAAGAGCGTTCAATAGACGTCATGGAGGTTCGGGCCTGGGGAGTCATGGATTCACTGGGATCAATGGGGATGTGCCGCTGCCGGTACCTGTCGGGAGACGAAAGTCCGAGTCTTTCAGGCCTTGGTGCTTCCAGTCTTTGCTCTATGGATGCGAGACTTGGACTCTGACCAAGGATCTGAGACGGAGACTTAATTCCTTTGGTAACCAGGTCTCTTCGCGCGAATCCTTGGGCTATCGCTGTCAGATTTGTTGTGTCCAACGAGCGGTTGCTGAGAAGACTCGGATGAGATTGATTACCTGGCATGGGTCCGGAGCATCAGCTGCGGCTGTCATTGGACATGTGGGCTCATTTTCCTGACGCTTGATCCTGCTCACCAGGATTCTCTCAGCCGAGGAGTCTCGTGAGTCGAGGAGGCCAATGGGCGCACACGTGCCTCTGGTTGCCAGCAGGTTGGACACGGCATCTCAAGAGATGGATCGGCCTGACATCTGCCTGGGGGAAGGCCAGACGAGAGCGCCCTGGAGTACTGCGGAAAGTGGACGCAGCGACGCGCCTGTTCTGGCACATGCTCCCAACCTGAACCTGACCTGAACCAGAAGGGGGTTGTTGGTGGACCTTGAGCACCTCGGGAAATGGTGGTGGGGACATATAAACGCAGACAGAGAAGGGGGGGGCGAGAGAGCAGGAGAGGAGATGGTAGTAAGACAAAGACCAAGCTTACCTGCCTGCATGAGAGAGTGAGAGTCCAAAGATGCAGCCTCATCGCGGGAGATCCAATGATCCTAAATGCCTTGGTTTCCACACGTGGAGCCTAGAAAGGTGAGAGGCAGGAGCACAGCCAGAGGGGAGACAGTACTCCATCAGGCTGCGGACAAAGTTGTGTGTATTAGTAGGAAGCGTCAGGTGGCCGAGGCAAGGACTTTGGCACGATTGGAGGATGCCCAATCGTGACTGCTTTGGAGCGAGTTTGAAATGTGGCTTTCCCGGGAAAGTCATGCAATAGTGAGATCCAGAAGATTGAAAGAAAGGACTTCTTCAAGAGAGATGTTGAGGAAAGTGGATGAGGGGGGGGCAGAGGGGGGTCCAAACGGCCTTTGGGAGAGACAGTGAGAATGTGAGATCTGTCCGGATGAAAGACATGTTCCCACGTGTTGCGACCAGTTTGTGATTTTACCAGATCTGCCAGAGAGCGAAGGATGCTGCTGCTTGCCATACTGAGGGATGACAGATGGTACGCAGAGGGTGGATTTCATCAGCAAAGAGATCAAGAGGATTTTCCAGAGAGTCGGGAGAGATCATTGATGAAAAGCAGAAAAAGGAACAGGGCCCAGGATGCTGAGGAAACTCCAACTTGGACAGGAAGAGGGGATGAGAGGAACTCCATTAAGAGCCCACACATTGGCTGCGACACAGGAGAGGTAGTCTGCGAGCCGTGAAGTGGCAGATGGCCTATGGATACCATAGGAAGGAGAGTTTGGAGCAGGACAGGTGCCAGTCTGTGTCAAAAGCACGTGATATGTCCAGGGATATGGCTCTGATTTCATGTCCGGCATTGAGGACCTCATCATTTGGAGAGCAGAAGCAACGTATATATCCCAGGTTGATGACCTGGTCTTGAACCAAATTGATTGATCGCGAAATCAAGCCATTGGAGAGAGGAAGGATTTAATGTCTCAAGCGATGCATGGCATTCCATAACCTTGGCTGATGATTTGGAGAAGGCTGATTAGTCTGTTAGTTGCTGGGATCTGTTTTTGCACCTTTTTTTATTGCAGTTACAGTCAGTAATGTTTGATTTCCAAGCAGTGGATTTCTGCAAAGACCTCGACTTCAGATTTCTGCAACCAGTCAGAAAAATAACAGGCCAGACACTGCCTGAGGAAACTCCAGCCTCCCAGCGTATATGTACATATATGTACATATACGGCATCAGCCCACGTGTCCTAAAACACTTTTCCGTTGGCTTCTTTGCTCACCCCTCTCTGTTCTCATCACGCCTCTCATTGCTCAAGATCATGCTATCTGCTTGCGAAATCAACCAAACATACGCTCTTGCATAAAAAGGTGCAAAAACAGATCCTGCAACTTACAGTCCAATCAGCATGGAGATAACCTTGAGCAAATGAGAGGCAAATCATCCTCCACCCTTTGACAGGTTTGTTCTTCATCCTGCTGATGTCCATATCATACACCTTCCTTAAGGCCACTTGTACAACCTGACGTTTTAGCCACGTATGCCGACGTATAAAAATTTGCAATACACTGGCACACGTTGAATACGTTGGCGTAAGTTTTGTATACGTTAAGAGCACTTGCTGAAGCACGCTGGCATACGTTGCTAGTATGCCAGCAGCTCTCGACACAATTTTTAAGCATGCTCAAAATTTTCCGACGTGCTCGGCGTATGAACTCACACGCTACCGCATACGCTGCCATAAGTTGTAGCACTTATCCGATCGTTGACACACGTCGACCCCGTTACTTGTAAGTTACTCATAATCGAAATACGCGAGGTAATGTCTAGCGGTACCTGAAAACTTTTCTAACCTATGAAGTAACGTGCTTTGAACCCATGTGGTAACGTTATCTCCAACGCAATATGACGTATGTAGACGTAATTTGACGTCTTTCGGACGACCACAAGAACTTAACTGAACGTGTTCTAACTTACAGCACCTTATTAATGGCGTATTGGAGCGTTTAGGGGAATTCGGTATATAAAAATGGGGTCCACAGGAGGAACCCGTCAGTGATTCCAGACTCCATGTTGAGTAATGTCCTTGTCAGTAGTATCAGTAGTATAAGCTAGGTTGAGCGTTGTCAGTAGTGTAGTCGTAAGTAGTAGTAGTAGGTCCATAGTCAGTAGTAGTAGGTGAGCGTGATTGGGGAGGGTGTGTGAGTGAGATGGATCCTCTTGCTGTCCGCGTCCACGGCCACGGCCAGGAGCTTCTTGCGCATTCTTCGAATTTTCTTCGGCATGACCGTCTGAAGTACACTTTCAGATGTCTACGTGCGTATTGATTTGAATGCGAGGCGGCAGCCTTTTAAATAGCTACGGCCACATATCGTCGGACGGATACGCTGCCGCGCTATACATAAGTTTAGACTTATCTTTGGCATAAGTATGTGAATGCCAGGACAACACGCTAAGCATTCGTTGGTATGTTATCTATAAGTTATTGAAACGTTCTGGTACGTTCTAATACGTTACATGCATACGATCCAACTCGTTATGAATACGCCCAAAACTGAGAAAAAACATCAAATAGTTCATCGTTACGCCAGCGTTTTACATACATTTGATACGTTGCCCATATGCGGCTTTAGGAAACGTCAAGGCTGTGTACAGCGGCCCTTACCAAGAAACTTGGTGGGGAGACGGTTTAGTCGCCGACACCCAACCATGGAACCAGGTTAGTATGGCGTTTACATGGTACCTGTAGCCAATGCACAGGATCTCGTTCTGACACTGACCTGACAATAAACAAATTTTTGTGAGGGTGACAATACACACACACACACAACACACACACACACAACAACACACCCACACACATCATATGTACATCATCTTCTTCTTTCTTTCTTCGTCGTTTGCGGCTCCCCGTTTAGGGTCGCCACAGCGGATCATCCGTATGATTCGCCATAGCTGATTTGGCACAGTTTTACGCCGGATGCCCTTCCTGACGCAACCCTCGTTTCGACCTTCTTACGACACAGGCGATATGGTACACCTATTTTAACGGTGTAACACCGGCCCAGTTATACTGTACTCATTTTCGCGACCTCGGGAAGGATACAGGCTGAAGTCACCCCTGGTGTATTAATCAGTGGGCCACGCGGCTTAACTCAGGACCTTTTGCGTCCAAGCCGGTGCCCTAACACTGCGCCAACACCACGAGTATAAATTATATATATATATAATATATAATATATATTATATATATAATATATTATATATATATATATATACTTACAATATATTGTACATTACATTCATTGATGTTTGAATGTTGTCGTTACTTGAAACTTGTGAAGCAGTTTACTGGGGCTGCAATCTGAGGTGCCAGTTAATTGGCGATTTCTGAGGCTGGAACCTCTATATAACTTATCTCTGACATTCGGAGGTACTTCTGAGGTCTTCCTTTCCTTGGGGCGTCCCTACAATGAGAGCCAGATTTCCATCACAAGAGAACATTAAAGTACGAGATTAATAATATAATTGTAGATTCAACTAATCAAGAACTTATCAAATCTCTCTCTTTCAATTATTACCTGCACGATGATGTGTGTGTTTAATTTTTGTGACTTTGCACCGTCGAGTTATAAGCCAATTATATATTTCGCGGCCTGGTATGCTGATTGAGATGGTGGAGCTTGTGCAGGATGACGCGGTTCAGTCTACCGGCTTGCACGAACGAACGGAAAGATATTTTGTAATCTGTTTTCATATTTCGCAGTCGATAACAGTGGCCTAAATCCCAACGTTGAAAATCGAAGGAAAGTGGGTATTTTGGCGACTAAATTAGCTTTGAATACTTGGGGAAACATAAATAAAATGCGCTGATTCAGCTCGGTTTTTGCGGCGGTTAATGTAAATAATGTTTTCATCAGTACTTGGACTTAGGGGAGTTATAGACCTACAAAACGAGAGGTATCATTCGGTTGTCGGACTTATGAGGATTAAATTGTAGATTTTA
>CM068959.1:84385349-84398626 GCA_035128595.1 Eptatretus atami | reverse complement strand
CCAAGTAAATGCTTCACAGAGTTAAGTAACAGACACATCTCAACATCAATGAATGTAAATGTACATATATGTAGCAGTATATATATATATAATATATATATATATATATATATATATATAATATATATATATAAATATAATATATATAATCCTGGTGTTGGCGCAGTGGCTTAGGGCAGCGGGCTTGGGAAATCAAAAGGTCCTGAGTTTCAGCCCCGTTGGGCCCACTGGGAATTAATACCCAGGGTTTGACTCAGCCTGTCATCCTTCCGAGGTCGGGAATGAAGTAACCAGTATACTGGGGTGTATACCCCAGTTAAAATAGGTGTAACCAAACCATGGGTTTCTTTATACAGTGGGTGTGGTAGTTGATAAAGAGCGCACCAGGACCAGGCCCGAGCCACTGGGTGGTGACAGCCGATCAGATGGGAAGGGAAATGAGAAACAATTCTCTGTGACTTGATACCACATGCTCGCAAATCTTCATGATGCGGTGAATGATGTGGGGGTTAGCATTGGGTTCATTGTACACCGGACTCGATATTATTGATCACGCTGTGGCGAGCTCCTCAGGATGTCCAACCATATAACATAATTCGGAACGGAGAGCTAGTAAAATCTGACATGTTAATTTTAGGTAAACAAAGAACAAATATAGGAGATAGTTAAACACATATTATGTGTGTATGGTGAATTAGGGATAAGTTTTGTCCTTGTAGTGTAGTCGTGTGGCTCGTACGTGTTTGTTGTTTGAATTTGTCGCTCCGGGTATTACTAAGGCCTCATTCGTGCACTGGCAGAGAGGGAGTTAGATAACATTTTTAGTCTTACTTGCCTGGTCTGGACAATTAACAAAATTTAAATCTTCAAACGGAACCTTATCTTTTTCAGGATGTATAATAAAATATATAGGACATACTTATCTGGAGTCAGGCGACAAAGGAGATGTCGGAGGTATCTTGGAGATCTCTGGGTTGATATGTTAAAGAATCTGCTAGAGGGTCAAGGCGGTCAACGGTATTAATTAGATTTATATCGAACCTTTAAGCTTTTAAAACTTAACTAAACGATTAATGGTTGAACACTGGTGAAAACACAATACTTCATAATTCTCCAAACATGGTATAGATTATAGTAAATACCCATTATCTATATCATATACTCGTTCACATCTTGGTTGGGTATTGTCGGTAAGTTCGACTAAACCCCGTGTTTCTCGTGCGGCGTGGGCGCTTCGTCCAAACCTCACAGCTGCTATCAGGTTGATGAATGTCAACGAGAGCCCTTGGATGCACCCTCCCATAAATTCGAATCTGCGCTTTTGGTAGCTTCGAAGCATTAGTTGTGCGAACGTTATGGCTAGAGAGTGTTGAAGTGTGTCAACAGGGAGAAATGGGATGGGGTATGGTCTGGTCCGGGGTGTCGTGACGAGGCCAGATTCTATGGGATTGTTGTTTTAGGTGCTTCGAAGATGTCTGTTTCTCTGGGCTGCTAGTGTTCGGATATGTGGACAGGTGCTATGGTGTGGATGAGCAAGTATGCGTCGCATAGAGCGCGCTATATAAGCTCTTTTATACTTCCGTGAAGCAATAACTCAATGAAGCGCATACTTTTCTAATAAAACTTATACTCTATTAGATTACAACATCATGACGCGTCCACACGACGAATTTACTTCGTGCGCGCTTCGTGTTTTACCGTTGCAACGGATGTATCTGTTCAGAGAGCGGATATGGTGCGTCTTCGGAGACTCTAATTGCCAAGGCGGGGATCAAGTTGTGAGATCAAGCACGTCAATAAAATGTTTACGATGATCACAAAGCGAAACTTTGTCTCGTGCGTTGTGGCTGGCGGCAGCGCGACGGCGTTAATAGTATTAAATCTGCGCCTATAAATAACTTTATAAATTCGTATGAATTACACTATTTATGTGCGCGCGATTAGCACCCTATTTAAGGAGGAATCAGGCAGAATAAATTCTCACCGTTCCTACGAGCGAAATATCACCAGAGTCATAACCGGAAGTGCGGATAGACTGAAGCCACTAGCGAATGAAGCGGGTGGGTTGATGTATATACCAATCATACTGATATAGTGTACTAACTTATACATATTCACCGTCATCATGACTAGAAGTAAAATATTTATATCAGTAAATGAATAATATGCTTAGCTCAAAGAAGGTCTTCAATACCTGGCCGATGTCGCCCGCGGCGTGCGAAGACCCGCGTCTAACCCATAGGGTCGGGCCTTCGGCACGAACTGGACAATCCGATGGTCGCGCTATTCCGAGTCCAGAAGCTACGCAAGGAACGGCAGCACGGCTGTGTTTATTACACTCCCAACCAGAGTTTGTCCGCACCTCCCGCGCTACAGGGTCTGATCGCAAAAACTCTTCGATTTAACTAACTTTTATTCGCGCGGCCTCGTAGGTCCCATCTCGCCCTCACCTAGAGAGAATTATACTCCTCCACGGGACCGACGAGCTTGGAAAACTGGCAGCTTAAGCACGTTCATCTTCTTTAGGTAACTAATTAACTGAGCGGGGGTTTATCGCTCGCAGTCTTTGGACCGATCACTTTACCGAGGCACTAATTTAAACACAAAAACCACTACTATGTATCGAAGTGGCAAAAGAGGGCAGCTAATTACGAGAAGAGGAGCATACGAACAGGTTTAATTCAAATAGGAAATTTATTTATATAATTAAAAGCAACGTATCTGCAATAACAGGGCAACAACGTATAGACTCAATATAACAGCAAAAAAGCGAACAAAGAAATCTAATGACCAGTCCTTATACGAAATGCAACGGACAAAAAATGTTGCGAGATACTCATACAGACACTTACCAATAGTAGTTCTCACTTAGTGCGAACTCGGACCACGGACACACGGAACAACGGGACTCATATCCCTAACGAAAATGTTGGGAGCCCAGAGGCTTTTCATAAATCTTTAACTCTCAAGCTCAGAGGACAGGTCGCTGAACCCAGAACTAATTCGAATTTTCACCTCCCTCCGAATAGTGAGAATTACAAGTTGTTCGACCCTGGTCCAGCGAAAGCTGAGCTGGATCCAACGCCGTGAGCCGCGATCTCTTACCGCGCTTCGCGCGAAGTCCTCCACGGGTTCTCAAACACGTGCTGGTGAGCAATACGTAGGATTGCAGATTCGTCGATGCCGGTAGCTGTACCGCTTCGCTTAGAAACGAAGGGAACAACATCCAAGAGAGGTCGAAACGTGAGTCGACAAGCGGTACAAGTAAAGGAGAAGCTAAAGAGCTCACGATATACAAGAAGAAGCACCGATCGTGCGTAGATCGAGCCGTAGCGATCACTCAATCTCTTCCCAAGCAAAGGCAGCTCAAGAGCAAAAAGTTCCCGCGCCAACAGAACGCGAAGCTCACCTGACCCCGAAGAAAATTCGAAAGCTCCTCGAGCCGGCTCAAGGAAGCTCACGTGTGCGAGCAAAAATCAAGAAAATTCGTGAGGCATTAACACTGTAACATATCACGATGGCAGAAAGGAGTAACAGCGATAGGTCTGCTGAACGCTATCACACTAAAACTTCGGCTTGTCTACTTACCCACAACACCCACGTTACTCCTCACGAAATCAAAGAAAAGAGTGCTCTTCCTTATCCTCTCTAGCACTTACCACTAGCAGTCTATTCCAGGCGTGATCACGCCACATATAGACCATGCCTGAGTGACATCCATACCCCGCTCACCAAACGGATAGGAGGGAGTTGTTGACTTCATGAATCAGGACGGAGGGTTCTTCTTCTCTTCGAGAAGAGGGGTCTAGGACGTCTCCATGTTTACGTTCCCCGTAACTAATAAATTCTGATCTCGTCAGCGTATCTAATTCGGAGCATTTTCTAAACATTTAAAGAGAACACCACTAGTACGGCCCTGGGGCGGGTTACACCGTAGAGTGTGCGATGTGGCGTGTGGCGGGAAGTGACTTGTTTGGCTCAGTACACACTCTACTCATCGTATATGCACATAACCTAAGATAAGCACATGGACAGACATTTCGGGTCCAAGAAAATCATTACTAGGCCTGGCAAGTATTGCAGTAAATTTCGGTTAGGCAAATGATGTAAAAGTCATATGCCCCGAGCAAATAAAGTAAAATACATCGGAAAATTTATTGTGGATTGAGCATTTCATTTGTGACGTCATAGCACGGTGTCCTGTCATTTGGGTGACAGATAAATGGCCGTGTTAAAATTCTTGGTGACCGTACGCTCGAGCTCGGCCGCTATTAAATATCTAAACTAACTTGAAAACAGACATCAGCGGGATCCGCTATGTCCAGTCCTGTGCTTCGAGGACGGTTGTTCCATCTTTTAGAACAGCTAGTGAGAACCAGGATACGGTATTCAGGATGCACAAAATAAAAAAAAAAACAGATAATTACAATAATACGTGTGACTATAAATTAAGATAATTCCTTGTCTGTGATTCATTCACGTGATATAATTAGTATATCACTACGTCGGCAATGAGGTGTCTCTGGTTGGCTAGATAACGAGAGTCAAGGGTATGTTGGGAAGCAGGAGTGCTCGTCTTACCGGATTACGATCGAGTCGAGGTAGTTTGCAAAGAGGTGCAATCGGGTCCGCACTTATTGGATCATCGCAGTTTCAGGAATTGGATCGGAGAAAGGAGAGTGAGTAATTGTTGGAGACAAATGGTGCGAGGACGAGAGAGTAGGGAGAGCGACATCCGAAGAATTCTGTATAATTGCCATGTCTGGGAAGTCTATCTAGGGAGCACTATCGACCATAGCTGACTTAAAGAACCTGTATGTTTGTTGATGAAATTCCATAATTTCGTGACTATATAAATAATATGATTATATTGTTTTGTAGGTATTGTAAATTATATGTCATCTGATTTGGTGAATATGTAGTTATGCTATGAGGATATTACTATGTTTTTTGACAATTATATCACTCATATTATTTTATATTATAGTACATTAGTTAAGCGTAATAATGTTTATTGTTTATTATATTATAATTTCTACAAGATACCATGAATTAAGCAGTAATTGAATATATATCTTTTGGGTTGACTAATGGAAAACATGCGCAATGAGTAAGGGATTTCGATACCCATGGTAGTAGTTTAGCCCACTAATGTTACGAGTGATGGATGTCAGGGACCGTCTGAGTTGATTTAAGGAGGAGCTATAAATGGGCTGTGCGTGACGGTACTTAGTTAAAGGTTTTTTTACATCTCATTAGGCGAAATCCCAACTACCCATGTGCGGAATGTTCCATTGCACCAAAACTGGCTGGCTGTCCAGATATGTACATATATTGATACCTATGATCATTGCTCAAAGGGGGCTCGGGCGCTTGTCGAGGTCCTCTTGGAGGGTTCCCTGCAACAAGAGAACAATAGGTGTTGTTGGTCATCGGTGGCGCCCTTTTGCGGGGTTATTAGTCCCTTTTTTGCTCTGCGTGGAAAGAGGCACTATTGCCACGTGGTAGGAAGGTGTGGCTCACGAAATACTGGAGGGACGGCTGACGAGATTCTGGTCAGAACATAGCTGGCCACCCTGCTGTTGAGGGAAAATCTTGAGGACGAACACGCGACCATTACTATGATCTCGAAGGCGCCAGTGTGGCGGAAAAATAATTGCACCTAGAGAACCAGAAATCGGATTGTCGTTGGTCGGTGTCAGGGATATGAGGAACGAAGATTGTCACGTAACAGCTAACATGCTTATAAAACAAAGGATTGCGAATTGATCGGTTCAGGTTGCTGGTCTCTCGGAAGAGATTCATGTGAACCAGCCATGCGCAAGGTTATGGAATCCCATCCGATGTCCGCGGTTGTGGAGGTCACATTGGGCAACGCAAATTTTCCTGCCTTCGGCCTCTTGGAGGCTCCGATATGGCTCCGAGCTTGGGTAGCTTGGGTGTCCGCATGCAGCAATCGAGTCAAACATGCGTTGCAAAACCTTCTTGGTCTTCACTACCAGTCAGGTCATACCTGCAAAACTCTGACTGCGACTATGCTTCGGTTCCTCATCGGGCGGGTGAGGTCTCACTTACATAGCATTCGTGCGAGAGGGATTCCTTCTTTTTTTTTTTGGTGTTGTGTGATTGATTGGGCCGTCTAATAAGTAAACTGGTCACTGGTTTGAATATTGTAAATTCTGTCTGCCAATGCATCCACAATCTTGCTTGCTTGGTCTATTATTGTGAAAGTACATTATGAGAAATGTCCACGTTTCGGGTAATTTGCGTCCTTCTTTATTTGTCCAGCATGGTCCGCGGTCTGAGTTAGGGAGGTGTTTCATTCCGATAATGCCGTTTCCAGCGGAGGTTGGGAGTTTCGCTCGAAAGAACCGGAGTTGTAGTCGGTAGTTGGAACTCCTGCAGTTGGCAAGAGTGACCGTTGAGAAAGACGTGCGGGCGTGAACGCCGGTATCCAAAAGATAAGTGCATGATGCCATATATCGTTGAGTGGGACATTGACAATTATACACGCCTATCGGCTTTTGCCACGAACAGACTTGGGCAAGAATCTGGGCTTCATCGTGTGCTTAACCGACAAATGAGGTTGCGTGGCTTATTCTTCGTGGAGGAAACGGTCTATAGATCGTGATGGAGACGGCATACAAGGCCAATTCCATCTAGCATTCATTCTTCCGCAACGGCTTCGCAGACTAGATCTCCTGTCGCCGAGGCTAAAAACTTCATATGTGTGGTATCTTTATGGAGTATATCTCTTTTTACACTAATCTACCCAAATCTCTCCTTGTTACCAAGTTTCGGGGATTAATTTCCTCAGCGATATCAATGTTTGGCCCTGATTACCTAATTATTTCTGCTTTTCATCAATGAATCTCTTCACTCTATGAGACTCTCTGCTGAAAAAAAGGGTGCTCTCGGATTTGGATTTGCATCTTGGTGTGGCTAGAGAGGCTTGTTCGATAATGACGCTATTTAGATTTGGATGAGCCTTTATGACCCCTGCGTATGGCTCATTCGTAGATTTTCTATTATTTTAAACTGATTTCCATTCTTCATTATACTCATTATAAATTGGATTGCATATCAAGTTTAAACACTTGGCAGGGGAAGGGATGTGTTCTACGTGCATCTTGGGTAGTCTTTTCATCGCTTTATCTGCAGTATTCTTGGATATGATATAACAATCACATCATCATCTCTTTAAAGGTCTCGTTTCCATAAAACACGTGGACAATGCTCTTTTTTGGTCCTGGGTGTTTCGGAGGATTAATGTATAGTCGGGAGGTAGGATGGGCTTGGAGTTACTAAGCGGCTGGATGTTCAAGCCTCCCGTTGGCACAATCTGATACTTCAAAATACACACCGGGATATGAACCTTGTCATCCTCCGATGTGGTCAACAATGAGCTAGTGTGCTGTCTAGCCGGGACCCTGCGAACTAGCGATAAAAGCCGTACCAGACCAATTGGATGCACAGACGAGAGCAGGAGAGGGGGGATAGAGAGAGGAGGTAGAGAGAGGAGGAGATGAGAGGTGGAGATGTGAGAAAGAGAGAGAGAGAGAGAGAGGAGGAGGAGAAGAGAGAGGAGAGGGGGAAGATGAGAGGAGGGGGAGAAGAGGGCCGGAGAGGAGGGGGGGCTGCTGCGCGGCGGCCCCTCATCCACTTTTCTCAACCATCCTCTGGAAGAAGTCTTTCTCTTTCAATCCTTCTGGAGTCTCACGTAGTCTGGTGCCATGGATGCTTTGCCCGGGGAAGCGGCACAGTTCAAGGAGCTCGCCGGTCCAAAGGCGAGTGGTGCGGGAGGGGGATTGGGCATCTCGGATCGTGGCAAAGTCCCTGGTGGCGGCCCACCTGAGCTGGGCCTGACTACACACAAGGAGCTTTTGTGGCGGGCTGAGCGCCTGATGGAGGGGTACTGGCGCTCCTCGTGGGCTGCTGCTGGGCCTGCTTCGACGCGTTGGTCGGTAGGCGAGACGGGGAAGAAAGACCAAAGTGTGGAAAGGAAGACCAACAGGCCAAAAGTTTAAAGGGAAAAGGTGCATTGGCAATCAGCGCAAGAGGGAGGAAGAGGATCCGCGATGAGGCTGCATCTTTTGGCTGACGCGGAGGGAGAGGACAGCTCACTCTCTCAGGAACGCTGAAGACAAGGAGGCAGGAGCGGAGATAGCTGTCTTTGTCTTAGTACCATGCATTCCAATAGAGAGATCCGCGTAAGCGAGAGAGACTGGAGCAGAGAGAGAGGAGAGAGGAGACCCGCCCCCCCTTGATTCGAATTGTGCTGACGATAGTGAGGGTGGCGGGACAGACGAGAGAAAGACACCGAAACAGTATTGAGGGGTCCGCCAGTGGTGCTCAAAGGTCCGAGCAGAGCAATCGGAAGCCCCCGTTGCTGGTCAGGTCCAGGTTCAGGAGGTATGGGAAGGGGCAGTGGAGGCGTAGGAGCCAAGGGGGGGAGAAAGAACGAGACGGCAGGGGGGTGCAGAAGAGAGGCGGGCTGGGCGGGTCGGAGGTGTGTGGCAGAGAGCGCCAAGGTACTCCAGGGGCACTCACGTCTGGCCTGTCCCGCCAGGCAGATGTCAGGCCCATCGGGACCATCTAACTTAGAAGGAATGCCGGTCAACTGCTGCAGAGACCACGGGCACGTGGTTCCGGACCCATTGGCCTCCAGTGCGACTCAGGGCGAGACTCCCTCGCTGAGAGAATGGTGAGCAGGAATGCAGCGTCAGAAGGAATGGTGAAGGGCCAACATGGTCCATACCAGGGCGGGGCGCAGGCTGGAAAGATGAAAGAGTAGGCGACGGGGGGGGGGAACGCACGAGAGTGGAAGGGTGAACAATCTTCATTCCGAGTCTCTCTCAGCAACCGCTCGTTGGACACAAAGGAGGGTGGGTGTGAGCAAGCAGAGAAGAGCGGGTAGCCAGAGGGATTCGGGGCGGGGAGAGAGGGACCCTGGTTACCGAAAAGGAATTAAGTTGTCCGGTGCATGCAAAAGAAGTCCTTGGATCAGGAGTCCCAAGTCTCGGGCATGCCATAAAGCAAGACTGGAAGCACCCAGGAGCCTGAAGAAACGCGGACTTTCGGTCCTCCGGCGACAGGGTCCGGGCAGCGCCAACCGCCATGATCCAGTGGAATCCAGGTGACTCCCAGGCCGACAGAACGCTCTATTGACCTCTGATCACAGCCGCAAGAGAACATAATATCACTGCCAAGTCAAGTGAGATCTCTCGCGACGACTCAAACATCCTCACCACAAAGACACAGACAGGACAGCAGCATCCAAGACAGATACCTTCTGGTAAAACTGGACAAAGGAATCACGGGAATTCCTGGCTGCTCACTTTCATCTTTAATCCCTCTTTGTTTTTTCCCGACATTTGGAATAAACTCGGGGCACGGACTCATTCTCAATCCATCGTCCTAACCCTCAACGGAAGGGCCGTGGCAAAACAGTGGTGGTCGACAGAGAGCACAGCCACCTATCATCGCCCCATACAAAACCTCGATTGGTGTCTAGCCCATGTAATGCACCCCAAGATCCCACCAGGTCATTCAAAGAAACTGTCCCTCGCTTTCCTGAAAAGTCCTGTCATGTCCATCTTGGTAATACCCCGTGTTCCCCGCCCCATGTCCCTTCCCTTGCGCAGGGATCAGGTCTCCCGTAAAGATGTCTACGTTCCAACACTTGTGGTTGGTGTCCTGTCCCGGCGGTCTCCGCCGCTGCTTCTCGTCATGCCCCCGTTGCTTGTGAGTTGTGTGTGTTGCTCTCATACGAGCCATGGATAGATGTAATACAAGAATAATGAAGAGACTTCCTGTTCGGCGGAGTTCTTGCTTCATGTCATGGGCGTCGTTGCTTTTGGAAAGTGTGGGGGGGGGGGTATCATTGCATGTCCGGAACACGAAGCCCACTTCGTGCCGGTGTGGAAACAAAGCTAAGTCTAACCCTTCGCAGAAAATTGTGATTTTTATACGCGTCGGGTGTGACAGTGCTGGCCTTTGAATCACAGCAATATCCCTAGAAATTAGATCTGACCATCTATCGACCAGTGCTTTTATAAATGTGAGAGCAGACGGAGGGGCGAAATTAGATTAGAGGAGTTGAATCATACACATTTCAGAAGTCTTGCCAAAGTGTCATCATGAAGAGAGATACATATATAATTAGTATGTATTAAAGAGATTGTTTGACAAGCCTCGCTGTCGCTCGACGACCTCTTAACTATCACTAGAACACGTAAACTGGAGAAAATAGGAGCTGACTACGAAATTGCAGCAGAGGCCGGGTAGGCGGACATGGGTAGTGCGATCAGACGTGCGGGGAATTAAAAGTCCGTTTTTCAGCCGTTAAGGGAGCCAACGAGAGAAGCGTCCGATAGCAAACGGTCTTTCTCACACATAACTAGGACATACCATGGAACCTACCATACCAGTGTCATGTAGTATCTGACTAAGTCGTCTGATGATAGGTAGACGAACTTCGTTTTTTTTATTGTTTTGATCCAGGGTTCATTCAGAAGGGTCTTCTTCTCCGACAGTTGTTCATAGGATCTGGAATGGAAATTTTTTTGAGCCAAGTATGGGCTGAGATGTACTGCGCCCCGGTCGCTCGTGCCCGATTTTTGGCGTTTCGAAAAGAATAAATCTTTTTATGATTGTTTCAGAAAATTTCACGAGTTCCAGGTTTTGCTAGCAACGGTGGTGGTGTCCCATAGCGAACGGTTTCGCTGCATTTGCACATAACTAGGGTCATGGTATGAACCTACGCAGCGCAAGCTTTCATCGAAACTCGCATTGTATAACTGAAATGCGGCCATTTTAAGAAGGTTACTGATCATATAGGGTAGGAACAAATCTCCAGAAAAAAATAATGTTATAAAACAAATTATTTTCGACTAGATCCGACTACCCAATAATTAGCACGAGCTGCGCGGTCAACTTACCGTTAAAAACTTGCCAACAAATATCCGAACGCCTCTTGTCTTGTCCGGAGTTCCAGTTAGAAAAGAAACCGTTTGGTAGCATGTCTTGGGGTCAAGTGCAGTCGCGAGCCTCGGTGATGAAGATCATGAGATGGTTGAGGCGTTGTTTGGTCCAAATTTGTGGAACGGTAACCAAAGTCTTGCAGTGACGTCTGAAGTGCGCTGAAGGCCGGTTTAGCTGTCGCATGAACTTCGCTGGGAAGACCAATAGAAGCCTGGAATCAAACGTTCTGACTGTGGGAACGAAGTTCGACGGACTTTCCGGCACCATGTCTACAAATATGCTTACGGGTCTATGCGCTCAACCAGATGAACCGACTGAGAGCTGGTTACGGAAAGAGAGGCCAAGGTTTCTTTGCTCTTAGGGAATCCGACAGTGGGTCGGGGATATTTGCGGACTGATTTGTGGTTTGAATTGACCCAGGACAGGAGCATTTCACCCAAGTCCTGTACGCCATGAGGTGCGGTTGATGTAATACTCGGTTCAAGTTTCTCGAGGCGGCTTGGCTTCGGATGACTGTTGGATAAAGTTTCAACTCTGTATACCGTCCTCTGGCAGAATTGGCAGTGTATTCCTGTGGTGCCTCCATCAAGTCTGCTTCGGAAGCGTGCGCTACGACGGGGGTCAACTGGATCTAGTTGGCCAGCTGTGTGCTGGCGGAGCTTCTGTTGTGCTGCTTGGGCGGGTCGGAGAGAGGTCCTTAACAGTCTGGTCGGTCAACGGGAAGATTGGAGTTCTGTCGCAGGTTACCTTTGGCAGCAGGTAAGCATGACCAGGGAGACGTAAACTTGTGAACTCCTGAAGTCCTTATTGAGGTATTGGCAGGGATTGGAGAACGGGAAATGGGATGCAAAGGCGGGGAGGGGAGCGAGAAGTGGCGGGGGGGGGGGACGAGAAAAGAGCACGCGGACACTTGTGCCTAGGATGAAGGGGGAGGAGGAGAGGGGGGAGGGGGGCGAGCGGAGGGGGCTTCGGGGCGCGTGAGGGAAGAGGAAGCGAAATACCGTTGGGCGGTCGCGGATCCGGTGGATAGTAGGCCGTGAACCGAAACGTTCATGCAACTGCTGCAATCTGAGGTGCAGTTAATTGGCGATTTCTGAGGCTGGTAACTCTAATAAACTTATCCTCTGCATTGGAGGTAACTCTGGGTCTTCCTTTCCTGTGGCGGTCCTCATGAGAGCCAGTTTCATCACAGTGCTTGTCGGTTTTTGTGATTCAACTTCAAGAAACTTTCAAAGTTCTTTAAATTTTCTGGATTGACTGACCTTCCTGTCTTAAAGTAATTATGGACTGTCGTTTCTCCTTGCTTAGTTGAGTTGTTCTTGCCATAATATGGACTACTCCAGGACAGACAAAATAATGGTCTTTTACCAAATAGGACTATTTACTGTGTGCCAACCCTACCTTGTCACAACACAACTGATTGGCTCAAACGCATTAAGAAGGAAAGAAATTCCACAAATTAGCTTTTAACAAGGCACACCTGTTAATGGAAAAGCATTTCAGGTGACTACCTCATGAAGTTGGTTGAGAGAATGCCAAGAGTGTGTAAAGCTGTCATCAAGGCAAAGGGTGGCTACTGTGAAGAATCTAAAATATAAAATATACTTTGATTTGTTTCACACTTTACATCATTTCATGTATGTCTTGTTTCATAGTTTTGATGTCTTCACTATTATTCTGCAATGTAGAAAAAAGTAAAAATAAAGAAAAACCCTTGAATGAGTAGGTGTGTCCAAACTTTTGACTGGTACTGTATATCGGAAGTGGGGGGTGGGGAAGGGGATTAACAAGGGTATAAAATATCAAGTGCTTGGATGGGGGAAGATCTGAGATGGTGATGAACACATGTCTTGAAGACCTGGAGGGAAGAATGAGATTGAAGAGCATGTGGAAGTTGGTTCCACAGGAGGGGGGAGGGGGGTGGAAATAACAAATGAGTGGAAGTGAAAAGTGATCCTGGATTAAGGTCACTTCTCCAGAAGGGGGTTGATGGTTGATAGTAGACCACGTGTGCCCACAAATATCCGGGGACACAAAGCACGGAAAGGGCAAGGGTCATTTTCATGACTTAATCTGATAAGAATGGACCGGAAGAGCTGGAATATGCCAAGTTGTACTTGTATTATTCTCAGCATTGCAAGCCAAAATGAGAGCCTTTGCAGTCATTGATCTGGATGTGCAGCAGGTCTACCATAACTTATTTGAATACTAGCAAATACCACCTGTTGCTTTGCTAACAGAAATACTAAGAGGAGTGGAGAGGGGAGAGTGGAGACGGACAGTGTTCTGGATTT
>CM068959.1:84368053-84385324 GCA_035128595.1 Eptatretus atami | reverse complement strand
TCAAAACAATTACTGGATTGCCTTTACCACTCAATAAGAATAACTAGATTGCCTTTACCACTAAAACCAATCACTAAAATTGCTTACACTCAACATCACTAGATTGCCTTTACCCACTCAAAAATACAATCACTAAAAGATGCCTTTACCACTCAAAAACCAATCACTAGATTTGTCTTTACTACCCAAAAAACAATGACTAGATTGCCTTCCACTCAAAACTATTCACTCAAACCAATCATAAATTGCCTTACTACTCAAAACCAATCACGAGATTGTCTTAACTACTCAAAAACATACTCGAATTCCTTTACCACTCAAAACCAATCATTAAATGCCTTTACCACTCAAAAACCAATCATTAAATTGCCTTTACCACTCAAAACCAATCACGAGATTGTCTTTACTACCTCAAAAAACAATGACTAGTTGCCTTTACACTCAAAAACCATCATTAAATTGCCTTTACCACTCAAAAACAATCTTATTGCTTTCATCAAAAACCAATCACGAGAATTGTTTTACTACTCAAACAATGACTCAATGCCTTTACCATCAAAACCATCATTAATTGCTTTACCACTCAAAAACCAATCACTAGATTGACTTTACCACTCAAAACCAATCACAAAAATTGCCTTTATCACAAAAAATATAATCACGGATTGCTTTACCAAAAACTAGTTCTTACCACTCAAAAGAATATAGATTGCCTTTACCACTCAAAATAATCACTAAGATTGCCTTTACCACTCAAAAAATAATAACTAAAATTGCCTTTACACTCAAAAACCAATCACTAGATTGCCTTTACCACTCAAATACATCACTAAATTGCCTTTCACTCAAAACAATCACTAAATTGCTTTACCACTAAAAAACCAATCACTAGATTGCCTTTACCACTCAAAACAATCACTAGATTGCCTTTACACTCAAAATACAATCACTAGATTGCCTTTACACTCAAAAACAATCACTAATTGCCTATACACTCAAAAATAATCACTAAATTGCCTTACCACTCAAATACAATCACTAAATTGCCTTTACCACTCAAAAAACCAATCACTAGATTGCCTTTACCACTCAAATAACAATCACTAGATTGCCTTTACCACTCAAACATTACTAATTGCCTACACTAAAAAATCACTAATTGCCTTTACCACTCAAAATACAATCACTAGATTGCCTTACCACTCAAAAACAATCACGGATTGCCTTTACCACTCAAAATACAAATCACTAGATTGCCTTTACCACTCAAATACAATCACAAGATTGCCTTTACCACTCAAAACAATCACTAGATTGCCTTTATCACAAAAAAAATCATTAGATTGCCTTTACCAGTCAAAAACATTACTGGGTTCCTTCACCACTCAAAAACCAAACAGGTGCAGCCGCAGTTCGAGACACATACCTCAAGGGAAGCCCATGTTATAATCTCTTTCAAAATGGTATGTGCTGTTTGAAGTCATGGGTGGTTTTGCTGCGGTGTTTGAACGTACTGTTTTGAACTACCCTATTTTGTTCAATCTATACTAATGCAGGCAGATGAAAGTCAGTGGTAAAGGCAATCTCGTGATTATATATTTTTTGTGATAAAGGCAATTTAGTGATTGGTTTTGAGTGGTTAAGGCAATCTCGTGATTGGTTTTTGAGTGGTAAAGACAATCTCGTGATTGGTTTTTGAGTAGTAAAGACAATCTCGTGATTGGTTTTTGAGTGGTAAAGGCAATTAATGATTGGTTTTTGAGTGGTAAAGGCAATCTAGTCATTGTTTTTTGGGTAGTAAAGACAATCTCGTGATTGTTTTTTTGAGTGGTAAAGGCAATTTAATGATTTTTTTTCAGTGATAAATGCAATTTAGTGATGTTTTTTTCCCAGTAATTTATATCGAGACAGCCATGTCTTACCTTTGTGGTTGCATGCTCTGTTTGTGAAATGCGTCACACGTTTTGCAGCCAATCAGGAATCCACAACGGCAATGCATGGCTTCCTCCATAGAAAATTACTGGGAAATTCAGGAAATTGCATTTACTGCTTAATGGTTATTTTACTGCTTTTTTGTTTTTCATAGTCAGGATGTGAGGTGGAAAAAAAAAATGTCCTCGTGATCGGGTGAAGTCATCCTCGGTTTTCGAAGTTTGACTTTAGTTTCTCTCTTCTTGTTAAATATGACGGTATTGTGTTTCCATTAACAGGTTACCATTGAGTGCATTACAAATTTGTACAAAATATGGAATGTTATCTTGATAACCATTTGGTATTCAGAACCATCTACTCATCACTTGCTTGTTGTGGCAGTTAAGTTTCACGATAACAATACAATCTGATCTTGGGAAGTGGCTTTTTCAGTAGGGAGAATAATCTGACATAACAAATGCAGCCATTATTCCAAGGGGTCTTTAATGATACCCTGTACTTGGCCTAGTTAAAGTACTGTTGAAACTCATCTGTCAAGATAACAATTGTCAGTTGTGCATTTCCAGATAATATAAGGGCTTTTGAGGGACCAGGCATAGTATGGTCATTGGCTTGGTGTTTATTTCCCCAAACTGGCCACGACTGCTAATAGCATAGACTTTTGAGGGGGGGGGGGAGTAGTTTGAGGATCACAAATTTTGTAGTTATTTAGAGATCTCGGAGATGAGGGATTGTGCAACTAATAGCTAGTGACAGTTCTCTCTCAGTTCCTGGTCCTGGGCATGCCTTCCCAAACAGGCCAGCTGCTGACTGGCATGATTTTTGCCTTGGTTTGGCACCATTTCTTTCCCTCCCATTTTGACCTGTCCTTTCCCCTTCTTTATTCATCCTCTCAACCCCAGCCATCTTTCATCTTATCCCTGCTCCCAACCCCACCCACCCACTCTCCTTCCTCACAAATCTTGCATACTGGAATCTCAGAGTAGCAGGTGCTTTCAGCTGTCTCCATTTACCAGTTGTGCTGATACATATGTCAGTTTGTGTTTGGCCAAGCCATATGGCCCTTTTCTCCATATGCTTTGTAAGATAAAACTTTACGTTGTTAATGTTAACCTTTGGCAAAATAAGTGGGTGATCCTTACAAATATGTCTGCCATAGAACCACTTGGTATCAAGTGTTGTTGTTCTACCTTCAGGTGATATCCCGTTTTGATGTTTCTAGTTCATGAATGTTGCAGCAATTCCATTGATTGAAAAGTGGTATTTAGAATGTGAACTGTGGTGTCCCCTCCCCTCCCCCCTCCCACATCTTGAGCAGAGTTATCTTTGAAATGACTGCTTAAGAAACGAGATCCAGCATTAAGTTTGTTCACAATACTTCATTGATGGAGCTAATTGATGTGCAAATGTCGTGGCTTACACATTTGCTTGCTAATTGTATTTCCGCTCAGTTTGCATGTGCCCCGTCCAGTCTATCGGAATGGCTTTAGGGTGCAGCAGCCACAAAAAGCCTTTTCCTGCACATCATAGGCCATTGTGCCTGGAATTTGAAGAATGCCTGTGAACGATCCAGTGAGTGGCATCCCACGAAACGCCTTTGCCTCTTCCGCCTGTCCTGGCCCTAGCTGTACATTTTGTTTGGCTCTGCACGTGCTAAATTGTGCATTTGACCTTGTGACTGGACTGCAGGAAGACAAGTTTGTAGACAGCTTGCTCATTTGCAGAAAAAAAAAACTTTTGCTCGTGAGCTTTCCCCACCGAGCTCTTACTCCTTAAACAAATACTTGCCAATGAATTGCCGCATTCAAGCCGATACCCGCTACAAAGGATCCATTGAGTGGATTCGGGCCTTGCTGCCTTTGCTGTACTGGAGCCTCTGGTGGTTTGAGGCCTGCACTAAAATAGCTTCCACATGTTTCATGGGAAGTCAAGATGCCATGTTTCTTCACGTGATTTAAAGCATGGCAAGACTGCGACTGGTTTTGGGCGATGCTGCTGGGACCACAGCCCACACCTTCTGGACTGGGGGATATTGCAGACCTTCGGTATGATCCTTGCCATATCTGATTGAACCAAAATTTCTGACTTTTCTTGTGGCCACTTTGTAAGCACATTACTTGATATCAGGTAATTGATATTGTTTGTTCCGAAAGTGGAATAGTCCCATAAAGAATCCTAAACCTAACACCATGCACACGTAACGTATATTGCGAGAAAGCCAGGCTGTTGTTAAGGTTTTAATGTGCTGATAAATTCAACCAGAACCCGCAATTGGTCAGAGGTCACTGGAAAACGCTCTCAGGATTTGATGCGTGCTTAACAGGGTCACACAGTTAATACTCTTCCTCTTCCTTTTGTCAATACGTACATGTTTCGTTTGAGGAGCAATGAGTACTTGATACATAATTATGAAGGACAAGCACGCAAAGACGAATACAAAAGTTCATCTCAGACATGGTATTTGAACCTATTCTTTCTCTTTCAAGTGCCTAGGCCACCACGACATACAGGCCTCTGGTCAGATATAATGTATGTTGATTGAGTTAACGGAATAAAACTTGCATATTGTTTTAAATCATAAAAAAAACAATGGGATTTTGGATAATTGTATTGGTGATAGAAATCATCTAAAATATCATGGGAAGTCCGCTTGTGCTTCTGTGCCTTTTTTTGTATCACTAAATCAAGCTGACATTATTGTGCTAGCAACTGTGCCGAGAGCTCGAGTGTTGCCTACTTATCAAGCATACCATGAGTGATGCCGTGCCATGCCCACAGAGCAAAACCGCTCATTCATCGGCCTCAGGGTTCCATCAAAATTCCATTACGAGCAATGTTTTCAATGTTATCACGTCACATTCGTTGCCAGCTTTACACTCATCACTTGCTTATCATTGCACCATTCGCAAGATTGTGTAAAACATTAATTTTTTTCATTGTAATTGGTAAGGGAAACTTTGCATGTGGAGGCATATTTCCTCTTCTGCATTAACTACGACAGTTGGAAATGTAGTGGGATAACATCGGAAGAAAGAAGGTTGGAAAGGCAGATGCATGGAGTATATTTGCTTTGGGAAGAGTGAGGAATTCCATACTTTTTACCTCCGTCACCGAAGGTCGATGGAGGTTTTGTTTTCACCCCTGTCTGTCTGTCTGTCTGTCTGTCTGTCTGTTTGTGAACAAAATATCTCAAAAAAGTTCTGGACGGATTCGGATGAAACTTGGTGGATGAGTTGGTTAGGTGACAAGAACAAGCCGATTCAATTTTTGTGAAGGTCCAGATTCAGATGTGACCCATCAGTAGGATACAAAATGTAAGCTATTCAGCCTGGTGGGGGTATGTGCTCCACTGAATACCATTCCATTTCACTTAGTGTCCTTCCATGAGCGATTTAATATATATATATATATTTTTTAAACTATTTATTATAATTATTTTCTAATTTGCGTGTTTGTTTGTCTGCACAGAACATAAGTATTTTTCTCTGCAACCGCTTGTCCGATTGGGACAAAAATTTTCACCAAAGGAGTGACTACTCGGGTAGAATGTTATAATGATAATTATGATGTCATAGG
Organism: Eptatretus atami; assembly: GCA_035128595.1. Taxonomy (NCBI): domain Eukaryota; kingdom Metazoa; phylum Chordata; class Myxini; order Myxiniformes; family Myxinidae; genus Eptatretus; species Eptatretus atami. The sequence goes on along the minus strand of CM068959.1, from coordinate 84,379,816 downwards.
TCATGTGGTTTGTCAGCCATGTTGGAAAAACTGAAAAACTTTGAACCTCCATCTCTGAAATTGCACAAAAAGTTTTGAAGCTTGGCACATGACAAGTACTCCTCATGGGGAATGTGTGATTTTAAATTTTTTTATTGTAATGACGTCATAGGTGCCTTCGTTATGACATCATAATTGCACAGTAGAATAATATCCGATCAGGATGAAAACTTTTGAGGGTCATCCAGGATTAAACTGGTACACAGAAAAAAAAAATTGATGTCATTGGTAACTTTGTTTGGCAGCCATATTTTATTTATTTTTAAAAAGCCTTCAAAAATCATCTTCTCTGAAATGGCTGAACAGATCAAAACGAACCTTTACATGTATGTCCTTGTGTATCCTTTACATGTATGTCCGCCTATCCACGAGGAACAAAACATTCACACATATAATGCCACAGGTCACATGGTGTGGCAGCCATATTGGATTGAGTGAAAATGTTTAAAAATTATTTCTCTTGAACTGCTGCTTTGATCGACATGAAACATCACAATTATGATCTCGTGGTGATGGGGAAGACGTGTTTTAAATTTCAACCTGGTTGGATGCATGGTCTGACAGCCAGAATTATTTATTTTGTGATCTGGGTTATTTTTGATTGATTGATTGATTTTTTATTGAATAAGGTTCACTTGGCTGTGCCTGGATGGTTTGAGGGTGGAGGAGTAGCAGCTGAAATGTGATTCCTATTCAGGTTCCTCCGGATGACGTCATCTTTGCTTTTTGTTTGTTCTGGTTCCTTCTGATGACTCCATTGCAGGACTGTACCTATTTAGTCTTCCATTTGATTTGAATTGAATTTATTTTAATCCCATTCTAAATTAAATGAATAATAATAAACGTCATGGTCAGGGTCAGGTGTCCGATCAAAGCCGGACGTCTTTGTACCGGTCATCACTGCCAGCAGTTTAAAGTGGCAGTTCTAATTATGTCTCTTATTAATTACGCTGACACACCAGTACAAAACACCACACAAACTACACATGCACCACACAAAATACACAACACAAAACTACACAAGCACCACACAAAACAAGTCCTGGTGAGGGACTTCAATTCTGATTGTTATTATCCCCCGCCCAACGAAATTGGCGGGGGATATAGAAATGGGTTCCGTCGTCCGTCCGTCCGTCACAATTCGTTCCGGAGCTTAACTACAAATCCCCTCAAGATATATTTACGAAATTTAGTACACATATCAAGCAAGTGTGTGAACTGGTGCCTTTGATATTTAGAGATTTCCCAAAAAAAATTTCCGTCACTTTCCATGGAAAAAGTTGGGTATTAAGAAATAATGAGGATTGAGGTTAACTTTGTTTCCAGAGCATAGTTGCAAAACTATTAACTATTTCTTTATGAAATTTGGTACACACATCAAGAATATTGAACTGTGCCTTTTGCTACTTGTCCTATTTACTATGGCGGGGGATATCGAAGACTTTGTCTTCAACGGATGCTTTGTTGTAATGTTTTTCATGTTTATTGCAGCTTTTCATTTTTTATTACTTCAGGAAGATCAATACTTTGATCCCTGAATCAGATTGTGTTTATTTATAGCCATATCTAAATGAATTAATTCTTTTTTCTGAAATGCGACCAACTGATCTTTTCCATTTTGAAGTGAAGCATTCTGTCTTTAGATATAATCAACCTCTCCAATATTATTTATTGCTTTGTTGTGAATCGAAAAGCCCATTTTTGGTTCCTTATTTCACTCTAACTGCTTCATTGAACTTAACAGAACGAGCAATTAATGAACAAAACTTCTCTTTGATCCCAATTTAATTTCCAGCATCTTGGATTTATTTTTGCTCATCATTGCAAGTTCAATTTAAATAGAGAATTAATCAATATCCATCTTCTTATTACTGAAGTATCTTACAATCGCAAACCTACACTGAATACTGTTTTCATATTTTCTAAAACCACCATTCTCTAATTTGTGTGTTTGTATCCCGCACTTGCGAAGCTAAAAGCGGGGTCAAGCGATCAGTCCCGTCTGTGTGTATGTGTCTCTGCATTTTGTTATTCCCTTTTCTCTGGAACCGCTTGCCGGATTGACACAAACTTTTCACCATAGGTGCAAATACTCATGTAGAAGGTGATAATGGTAATTGTGATGTCATAGGTCCCATGGTGTGGCAGCCATGTTGGAAAAAAAGAAATGTTGGACCTCTGTATCTCTGAAACCGCTCCATGGAAAAAAGTTGAAACTTTGCACCTGTCAAGTACTCCTCATGGGGAATAAGTGTGATTTTTTTTTAATGGTGTCATAGGTGCCTTCATTATGATGTCATAATTGCATATGTAGAATGCTCCATCCGATCAGTATGAAAAATTGAGGGTCATCTAGAGATACATTGGTAAACAGAAAAAAAAATTTTATGACATCATCGGTCACGTGTTTTGGCAGCCACATTTTTTTTTAGCCGCGTCGCGTTGCGAACGCTGGCTCTAAGAGAGCTCCGCGTTGTTCTTCTTCTTCTTGTTCTTGTTGTTGTTCTTCTTCTTCTTCTGCTGGTGAAGACAAAACCTTTAGGACGCGGCTCTTGGACACATTTGTCCTTGTTTTCTTAAACCTTCAAAAATCTTCTCCGAAATGGCTGAAAAGATTAAGAAGAAACTTTACAGGTATGACCACATATCCATAAGGAACAAAAGCTTCCCCACCTATGACGACATAGGTCACATGGTTTGGCAGCCATATTGGGTTTCCCCTAAAACCTTTAAAATCTTCTCCAGAACGGCTAGACAGATTGACGGGAAACTTCATTCAAATGTTCCCCAAGCCTTGGGGATATCAGGGTGTTCATGAATAATTGACTGGTCACATGGTCTGGCAGCCATATTGGATTGAAGGAATTTTTTTTTAAATTCCCTCTCTTGAACTGCTGCATCAATCAATGTGAAACTTCAAAATTATGATCCAATGGTGATGGGGAATATAGGTTTTAATTTTTAACCTGATCGGATTCATGGTCTGGCAGCCAGAATTATTTTATTTTTTGGTATTTCTGTTCTTTTTTTATTATTATTTGTTTTTAAAATAAGGCTCACGGCTGTGCCTGGATGGGTTTGAGGCTCGGGGAGTAGCATTTGAAACCCGAGTCCCACCCAGGTTCCTCCTGATGACTTCATCTTTGCCTTTTTCGTGTTCAAGTTCCTTCTGATGATTCCAATGCAGAACTTATTTTATTTGGTCTTCCATTTGATTTGAATTTCATGTTTTTTTTTATTCGGCCAAAATAGTTGGCTCGCATCTAGTTGTTCTCAAGACTGTGTGGGGTAAGTATTCTCTGAATACCATCTTGTTTATACAAGGGTTTAATCTCATGGAGGAGCTAAATGACAAAGTGCAGCAGGTTTACAGAGTGTATGGTGGGGATGGACATGCACAAGGAGGAATAACACAAAAACGAGTAACACAAAAAGCTGGCCTCGAGTGGAAGAGAATGGGAAAGAATCGGCGTGTATGGAAGAGAGCATGGATGTGCATAAGGTGGTGATAGCCAGCACATTTGAAAGACTTTTTCTATCCTTCCTCCCAAACCAATTCACCTTCCATTCTCTTCCCTCAATTAACTTTAATTTATTAGCTCGCCTGTTCGAAGAACAGAGAGCTATAGCGATACCCCCGGCGTGAGCGTGAAAATGTTAAAGTTTTTGGTGCAAGTTATTTCCTTTCTAATGTTTTTATCTACCAAACTTTTTTACTGATTACAATATACAAATACATATATTGCTTTAAAATTATTTGGATCAGACTTCACTGCAATGCTTTATAAAAAATATTATTAGACTAGTCTTTTAAAAACGATAAATGTATAAACGGGCGAGCATTGGGTGGCTTTGACACCAACTGTCTGGTTTTTCTTGATGTGACACCACCTCAAACCTCAGTTACCATATCTGTATTGCATAGGATTGCATGAAGGCAGTTATCCTTGATGTCATTGTGTTTTTTTTGACTCTGCCTGTTTCTTGCTCAATAAGTATCAACATGTTTAATTTTAAGTCTCTGAGATGTTGTGTTTGACCAATGCCATTCGATATAATAAAAACATAAACACAACAAAACTTGCCTTAAGAAGTCACTAGTAAATGTTGCCATCTCCCTTGCATGGGTGAGCATTTTAATGTAAGCCGTTTGCATGATTTGGACCACTTTGGCTCGGCACAATTAGTGACCTTGTAAGACTAAGAAAACCTTCACAAGTTACAGCTGCAATGCAGGCCAGGATCCACCTGATGGCCATGATCTTGCTGTCATCCAATTGTTAGCATGGCTGATCCATTGGACCATTTGCAATTGAGATTGCTAAATTTTACACCCGAGTGGTGATCAGCTTTTTCGACACACACAGATATATATACAGATCAACGTGTAAGGGTAGAATACAAATATAAACTCCACTTTATTCAACTATAAATGTACCACAAGCACAATGATAAATGGTTTACTGTAATCATATCAACCTATGAAGTACCAATTATGTCAACACTACATAGTTGCATAACCACTTGCCTCAGGTCTACACACATGATCTTTGAACTCGGCAATGCTCAAGTTGTAACTGTTCATTGCAGACAGCACAAAATCTGAATGATGGCTCTGCGCAGAGGTTTATGCACCATCACACACAGAACATGAGCACCTTTAGAAATGCAATCAAATGATAAATTGCAACGCTGTCTCTCCTACTTTGGACAGATGAAGAGGTCAGTCGGCATTCATGTCATACATTAGGGAGGAACTATATAGAGCTAGGTTTGGTGTTTATCTCAGTTCCATCCATCTCAGCTCTTACGTGAACCTCCGAACCTGTAAAAAAAAACAAGAAATAGTTGTGTGTGGTGTGTATACATACGAACAGTATGTGTAGTCACTTTGGATGGCAGCCTCCAAGTGGCACAACCACACCCCACAGCTACCAGCTCACACAAGAGCATAGCCCCCAAAGATGGCCAAACTAAAACTTTTTCTTAAGGACCGCATGAAGCGGTTGTAACAGACCTGTGAAACAGTGAGGTCCCACATTGTTTCTCAAAATAAAAAGTTGTAATAATTTAACTCTCAATGGGGCCAAACTGAACCCAATTCATCATGCAACAAAATGATGGAAGCATGAGGTACACCATTCCCAACAGAATAAACAAGGAGAAAAGACATTAAATGTCATAGTCCCCATGGTTTTATTAATTTTGCTGTATGGAGTTAAAGGGCTAGCCCATATTTACAAGATTTATGTGTATGTGCAACTGACTTGAATGGTCATGTGATGTGGAAGATTACATATGATTGGGCAAGATTGTATAAGAAACAAAATGACTGCCAGTCCACCATCTTGGATCTGAAGTCAAAAACAAAATGATGTGCATATATAAGCCACCATTCCTTATCTGTGTGCCTAAATTGAACAAGATAGGTAAATGTATGTCTGAGGAATGGTTGAGGATGTGTCCATTATCGGGGGTTTTTTTTTTTACAACTAAAAAGGCCGCCAGTCAGCCATGTTTGATGGAATCATGAAACAAGTTGATGCGCATATGTATACCATCATGTATTGACGTTTTGCCAAGTTTGAACAAAATTGGTCCATACATATCTGAGATATGACTGCAGATGGATGGATGCATGAACGGACGAGACCCAATCCATAAGCACCCGTTTCGGAGAAGTCCAATGGGGCTAATAATATTATTACTGTAAGGGCATAATAATAATCCACAACATTTAACATGAAGAAAAAAAAAACCATGAGGATTAAATCTATCTTCTCATGGATGCCACACACGCATTCACTAACAAAACCGAGGTGGTGTTTTAGGATACAGCAGCATTATGTGTGCCCGCAACCACAGCAGGCCATGAGGCAAGTGAATAGGGATGGCTCCAGGTCAACATCGCTGGAGCAAGAGGAATCGGTGGCTCAAAGAGACTGGTTGGAGAACACACGGTCAGCAAGTCAAACGGCACCAGAGAGAAGCATGCCGCCAGGAAGAGATGACCACTGTGCTCTCTTCTCTATTACTCTCCTCTTACCATAACATAGTTGGGGTTTTTTTTTGTACATTCACACCCTACAGCCCCTGACCAATCCCCACGAGATGCCTTCCACCAAGTCTCCACCCCATGGCTTTCTACCCTTTGCTCCAGGCTTTGAACAAATCTCCACCTCCTGCAATTTGACAGACAGCTCTCGGGAGGAGTTGACTCCCTTCCTGTTGGCGGAGGGAAAGTGACATATCCACAACCTATACGATAGGTCACCCTATCCACCCTAAAGTTGCATGCATGCTGGTTATCAAAAAACCACATAGCTGTCATGAACCTGCCCTCTCAAATCGGCCGAGCTTGCCGGCTTTTACTGGCGACCTAGTTGCGCTATTCCCAATTTCCCACATGTGAGATTATTCACCAATTAATTTATGTGCTATGGAGTTCTACATTCCCCAATGGCCATGGCACTGGTTCTCATTCACCTACAGAGTATTTATTAACAAAATTGGGCGAGGGATAGAGGAAGAGAAATGGCCACGAGCGGTGAAACAGATTTTAACCAAAGAATAATAAAATTAACCCTCGTATTCACATTAACAACTATGAACTTAAATATTTAAGCTCTTCTCACTCTTTTGGATGTTGGCAGGACAGAAAGAGAGAGGAGATGGGACAGAAGAACGTGGTGCATGAGCAGGCTTTGCCTGGGCCTGGTTTGGGTGCCAACGGGCGTGCTTCGGAGCAACTTGTCCATGCACGATGACCAGGGAGGAGGAGAGGGAGAGAGGGAAAGAGACCACCCCACAATCCTCCTTCTACAAGCATTCCTTGTAGCCGACCACCACTGTGCGATGCAAGGACCCCAGGGAGGAACCAGCATGAACACACGAATGGAGAACCAGGGCAGTGTGAAGAACTAACGAATGGAGAACTAAGGCAGCCAAAATAACTTCCAGGGCAGTGGGCCTGAGCATTTTATAGTACCTGATCAGGGAGGTAGGTTTTACTGCCAGTTGCACGCTCATTGATTATGTGGCAGTGGGAGAGCCCCATCTTTCGAGAGCATCGTGGTTTCCTTCGCGGGGGGGGGTCCCTCTTGGGCCGTGTGGATTTTACCGCCCCTCCATTGTCGAGCCATGTGGCTTCCCAGCACAGCGAAAGGGAAATTTACACACAGACGGATCACTTCTGGAATGTTGTAATAAAACATGGAAGGGGGCAAAATCGGGAGCTGAGACATAAACACTGGGTAAGGGATGACAGGAGCTTTTCTAAAGACTTCACTCGCCGCTACTTCTTCAAATACGTTTATTACCTCCACCACCAAAGATGGCTGGAGGTTATGTTTTCACCCCTGTTTGTCTTTATCTGTGAGCAGGATATCTCAAAAAGTTATGGATGTATGTGGATGAAAACTTGGTGGGCAGGTTGGGTGTGTGACAAGGACGGATTGATTCGATTTTGTTGAAGATCCGGACACGATAATTTTTCCAAGTGATTCTTCACTATTGAGAGATATGGCCAAAAACAAAACATAGCAGGTATCTCAAAAATTTATGGATTTTTTTTTAATGGATTCGGCCGAAATCGGGTGGAAAGGTTGGGTGTGTGACAAGGATGAAGTGACTTTATTTTGGTGAAAATCCGCATCCGGATCTGGATCCAAGAATTTTTTATTTTTTTTTTCATGTGATTCTTCACCATTGAGAGATGGGGCAAAAACGATCTACACCCGGACCCCGACATTTGTGGGTTCCGTGTATTTGCAGTTGATAATTTGCAACATGCTCCTACATTCGTGGGAAATTGGCCCACGTATTCACGGTTTTCGCAGCGATTTTTTATTTGTTTATTTATTTATTTTCCCCATGAGCTGCGAACATAACGCAGTTCTAAAACATATCTTCCATGAGCCATGCACAAAGCAGCTGGATGTATGTACAGTACAATGCTGTACGTATGCAAAAAACATATCTTCCACGAACTTTCCCCTTTGAACCAGGAACTGCCACAAACCAATAACATTATCTCCCTTGTCCCCATTGTACTAATTCCCTGACTTTGGTGGTGTCGCCATTTGTGGCCTTTTTCATGAACCAGAAACCGCTGCAAACCGATAACGTTATCCCCTTGTCTCCATTGTAACGATGACAAAACACTCATGGATTTCACCCTGACGTTCATGAATTTTCGTTTGTTTCCACAGCATTTTCCTGCATTTTCGCGAGATTTTCCCTGACATTCATGGATTTTTCATGAGTTGGGAAATCTCTGGAATCTATCCCCCAATTTTTCATTGAAACAATGCCCCCATATTTCAAAACATTGTGGACAGATTATGACAAAACTATGTGGATTAGTTGGTTAGATGACAAGAACAAGCCAATTCGATTTTGGTTCAGGTCCCGATTCAGATCCGGCCTATCAGTGGGAAAGAAAATGTATCGGGTTCAGCCTAGTGGAGGTATGCGCTCCACCGGGTGCCGTCCAAGTTACATACAGTAGCCTGCAAAAGTTTTCACCCCCTATCAATAATGCCACATTTAGATGAATTATGAATAATGTCGAAAAAAGAAATGTCCAAATGAACTTTTATAGTCATAATTGAAGAGATCAAACGAAACACTGTTGTAGTTGCAAGGAGGTTACCTGTCAGAAATACCTGCAAAAATCCAAAAACATCTACAAATCAAAATTCACTGGTTGCAAAAGTATTCAGCCCTGTCGGTCAGTACTTGGTGGAAGCATCTTTTGCAGCAATGACTGCTATGAGTCTTTTTCAGTAGGTCTCTACCAGCCTTGCACAGAGAGATTGTGAAATCTTTGCCCATTCATCACGTGAAAATTGTTCTAGTTCTGCAAGTTTGATGGGGATCTTCGATGGGCTGCAATCTTCAAGTCTCGCAATAAATGCTCAATTGGGTCCAAGTCAGGACTTTGACTGGGCCACTCAAGAGCATTTAATTTCTTATTATTCAGCAACTCCAGAGTAGCTTTAGCTTGGTGCTTTGGATGATTGTCCTGCTGAAATGTGAATCTCCTACCCAGTTGCAGATTCATGGTTGACTCAATCAGGTTTTCATTAAGGATTCTCCTGTACTTTTCACCGTACATTGTCCCTTCTATTCTGACAAGCTCTCCAATCGCTGCTGATGAAAATCAGCCCCATAACATGATGCCACCACCATGATTCACATAACACCACCACCATGATTCACAGTAGGGAGAGTGTTGACTGGGTGATATGCAGTGTGAGGCTTGCGCCAGATGTAACGCTTTGAATTTAGAACAAAAAGTTCAATTTTTGTCTCGTCTGACCACAAAACTTGTCTCTACATGCATGCAGTATCATTATGATTATTTTTTGCAAACTTCATATGAGCTTTTAGATGCGTCTTTTTCAGTAACACCTTTCTTGCTACCTTCCATAGAGGCCAGCTTTGTGAAGGGAATGGGATATTGTTGATTGATGAGCACTGTCCCTCATCTCGGAAGTAAAGCCTTGCAGATCTTTCAAAGTCATTGTTGGATTTACAGTGACATCCCAAACCAGTTTCCTGTTTGCCCAGCTGCTGAATTTGGATGGGCGACCTGATCTGGGTAGAGTCTGGGTGGTTTGAGACGTCTTCCACTTCTTAATGATTGATTTCACCGTACTCAAAACGATAAGGAGTGACTGAAATCTTCTTGTAACCCTCTCCTATCCTAAATGGTGCTTCTCCATCACTTTATGTCTGATTTCTTTGAAAAGTTCCTTGGACTTCATGTTTGCCTTGTTGGTTGACAAAATGAGTTTCACCTTGAAACTCCTCAGATAAGTAGGGGAGCTTAATTTTAAAGTTAAATCTCTGATTACATACAGGTGAAACCTATTATATTTATTTTGTAACCATTCAAACAAATAATTTGCTCCTGAAGTGATTTAGAGTTTATTAAGGAAAGGGTTTGAATACCGATGCAACTGAGAATCATCTGTTTGTTTTTGTTGATCCAACTTATTCACTTTTTTTTTTTAGCTTTATCACTTGGAGTTTTTTTTGGGAAGACTCGAGAAATTAAGTTTAATTTTGAAAGCATCATGAAATCAACTCAGGCGGCATCAAAATGTGAAAACTTTGGAGGGGGGTGAATACGTTTGCAGGCCACTGTATGCTTATTTTGAACATGTACTATGAAATAACTATTATAATTTATCTCCAATTAACACCTAAGCCATATCCATAATGATATATGATGTATATGTGTATATATATATATTTAAATAATCTCAATAAAGAAAGACCCACCCACATCTCTCACCTGTGAATGGATGGCATAGCCAATCAGCTCCCACCTAATCAACTAAATCCAGGTGGCTAGCATTATATAAATAATTGACACCGCCCCCACTCTTCTAGCCGAACAAGCTGCATAAAGCAACCCAAGAAGGCCTACACAAGGTAAGTGCTTTGCTGTTTAAAACCCTTCCCAGAGTTGCATGCTTGGGAGCCTCATTGGTATGCATTGCTGTCTGCACTGCTCCTGATGATTCGCCAATAAGCGAAGAAACCAGTCCGGCAGCTGAGGGGTTGTGTAGCATTGGGATTCTCATGTGTGTACTATGTGTGAACGTCTTTATAGCTGAGGAGGAACTCTGGGAACTCTGGCTCAAATTTAAAATGCATTAAATTTAAATTTTTGTCACCGATCTACACAAGATACCAAACATGTTTTTAGATATTTTTTACAAATTCATTAAAAATGAAAAGCTAAAATATTTTGCATCAATCTGTATTCCACCCCTTTGCTATGAGCACAGTGAGCTCCATCATTAGGAAATGGAAAGAATATGGAACTACCCAGTCTCTTCCTGATGGAAGCCACTCCTGAGAAAAAGGCACATGACAGCATGTCTGGAGTTTTCAAAAAGGACCATGAAAGACTCAGAGCATGAGGCAAAAGATTCTGTGGTCTGATGAGACGAAAATTGAACTCTTTGGCCTGAATGCAAAGTGTTACATCTAACGGAAACCGAGCACAGCTCATCACCCATTTAATACCATCCCTACCGTGAAGCATGGTGGTGGTAGCATCATGCTATGGGAATGCTTTTCAGTAGCAGTGACTGGGAGACTTTTAAGGATAGAGGGAACAATGGATGGAGTCAAATACAGGCAAATTCTTGAGGAGAACCTGCTTCAGAGTGCAAAAGACCTTAGACTGCGGCAAAGATTTATGTTCTAACAGCACAATGACTCCAAGCATACAGCCAAAGCAACACTTGAATGGTTTCAGAACAAGAATGTGAGTGTCCCAGCCAAAGCCCAGACTTGAATCCCATTGAGAATCTACAGAAAGACTTAATGATTGCTGTTCACTGATGCTCCCCATCCAAATTGACAGATATTGAGCAAATTGAAAGGATGAATTGGAGAAAATCCCCCAAATCCAGATGTGCAAAGCTGATAGACATAGCCAAGAAGACTCTAAGCTGTAACCACTGACAAAGGCGCTTCTACAAAGTATTGACTCAAGGGGTTGAATAGTAATTGACAGAAAACATTTCAGCTTTTCATTTTTAATTAATTTGTAAAAAATTCTTAAAACATGTTTTCACTTTTTCATTATGGGGTATTTTGTGTATATTGGTGACAAAAAATGAAATTTGATCCATTTTTAATTCAGGTTGTGACAACAAAGTGTGATAAAAGTCGAGGGGTGTGAATACTTTCTGAAGGCAC
>CM068959.1:84361963-84368043 GCA_035128595.1 Eptatretus atami | reverse complement strand
TGTGTATATATATTATATAAAGAAACACACGCACATCTCTCACCTGTGAATGGAGGAAATAGCCAATTAGCTCAACTAATCAACTAAACCCAGGTGGCTAGGATTATATAAATAAATTGACACCTCCCATGCTCTTCCAGCTGCATAAAGCAACCAAGCAGGCCTACGCAAGGTAAGTGCTTTGCTGTTTCAAATTCTTCCCAGAGTTCCTCCGCAGCTATAAAGACATTCACAAATAGTACACAGATGAGAATCCCAATGCTACACACACCCTCAGCTGCCAGACCACAAACAAAGACTGGTATTTTAGATTGATGTGTGTGTGTGTGTGTGTGTGTGTGTGTGTGTGTGTGTATATATACTGTATTATGTATATATATATATATATATAATATATATATTGGGGTCGCCGAAATAGGTGACCTTATTGTCAGTAATTCTGTCTGTTTTGTTTTTGGATGTTTTTCGTTTGTCATCAGCATAATTGGTAGTAAACGTGGGCGGATTTTGACCAAACTCGGGTGGTAGGTACATCTTATGACCTGGTGCTTTGGAATTGTGATGGTTGCTAGGGAGCTTTGGTTCCCTAGCAACAACCGAAAAACCTTCAAAATCAGTACCGTTCACGTGAAATCAATTCCGAAAGCCATTATCCCACGTAGGGTTATGAAATTTGGCAGGAATGATCTACAGGTGATGTTCTATCAAACATATTCCGATTTTTGTGATGTATGGAAACTTTACCCGCACGCCCCTACAATTAGAGTATGCGCGAAAATTGGCGAAATGAAGGCCCAGCGACCAGGTGAGTGCATCGATACGAATGAAACTTTGCAGGTTTGGTACTCAATGAGTACTACAACTTTGCCTCAGGACATATTGACCGATTTCCCTTAGGTCAGGGGTCAAAGGTCAATTAGTGCAAAATCGATAATATGCGAGAGCTGGAGGTGCCTTCCGCCAAATGCTACTCCTCCTAGGGTTATGGTCGGATGGTCATGAAAATTCACACTAATCGTCTGGAATACATTGTGCACAAACAATCGAGCCGGATTTTCGATTAGATCTTTGTTCACCCACAGCACCCCCTCGAACTTTGGGGATTTCCGATTTCAAACCGCATTTTCGGACTTTTCATTCAAATGGATACCGAGTAGTTATCAGAAGATGGAACTGGATGAGATTTGATATGCATAATCTTAAGGGATTCCCTATCCGCTATATGAATCTTTTTGCTCTATATCTTATAGTTTCCATGCTCGGCGACCCATCGCCGCCTTCCGGCTTGTATATATATATACATATGTATGTATGTATGTTTGTATGTACACATATATTCACTTACTACTGCCACTATTATGTTAAAGGCCCCAATTATTCCCACCTTTTTGTGGGGTTGGCCGAGGAAAGTTTTGGCTCAAGTCTGTCGTGAACCAGTTGGCCAAGCCTGGCATTAGATGGAAGGTTATTTACTCAGGGTGGAGTTAACCCACCTACACTTCCCAAAAGAGACTATGGTGCGATCTTTCGCGACAACCAGCTTATGCTAGCAGACGGGAGGCGCGACTTAACATCCTTTCGAAGGACGACACACTTTGTAATTCAACATCCTGCTTGCGAAGGACCAATCTGACAGTTTATAGTCATCCTATCAGATCTTTTGCTGCCTGTCATTTGGAACTGGTAAAATTTTGTTACATGGACTTGTTGCTGTGTTACCAGAGTAAATGCATCACCACAAATTGCGAATTTGTCTTTCTGTTACTTCGAAGCATGTGGGAACACCTGGCTAACACCTGGTTGCCATTGATTTCTGGACGATTTTTTTCCCTCCTTTTTTGGGGGGAGGAGGAGAGAGGGTGATCTTTCACTTTCTGCTTGGGCATGGATCTGGTTAATCTAAAAAATTTCTCGGGGAAACTTGGAGGCATTTAAGACGTTTTTTAAGCGTGTTTTTACAGTGTCAAGGTCGCCGACAAGCCGAACGGATGCTGACATTTTCCTGACATGCCATCTGGACTCCATCTGCCACACCACAACGGGCTGTAGGAGCCTCTGCCTTGTGAAGCATGCAGAGGTTAAAGTTGTAATTGGTCACTCCAGTGCTTCAGCATGCTTTCAGTTTTTCACTGCGCCGCGGGTGATTGCGGGAGAAATGTCCCTCTTTCAGAAGATTTTAGTCGCCGAGAGTGTCATTTGAAATGGTGATGGAAGGCCTTGCAGCTTTGGGATTTAACACAAGTGATGATGGAAAGGGGAGATTAAAAGAGTTATTCCACAAAGTATCTTGTTAATGTTCTCTCCAAAATTCTTGCAGAAAATCACTTGGAATGCAAATGCTCGGACATTATAAACTTGCATCATTCGAGATTAATTTTCCAAAGTCGAGTCCAGCTTCACATATTAGTCTTCCACAGTTGTCTAGGATAAATCCACATGCTAGACTATTCAATTTGAATGAGATTCTCACATGGAGGGGGGTTTGGGTTGGTGTGGGGGGGGGAGGTTCCTCTGGGTGAAAGACAGAACAAGACTAGATTCTGGGCATCTGGGTTTTGAAATAACTAACACAGCCAAGTTTGTCAACCACTTTTGAGCATCAGAACGGTTTGGGAAGATTTCCAAAAATCCCCCACCCCCCCCCTCCCAAGCAGCAGATGTGGGGTGCCAGATGGTGAAAGCCCGGCGCCGTCTGGGAGAAGCGATGCAGTGTGGCCGCCTTGGATAGGTCTGGCATCATGCATGTCCCATGAGGGTGGCCATGCGAGGAAAGGTACATATGCCTCATCGTCGTTGAAAACAACTTTGAGAAACTGAGAGTAGCCGCTGTAAAAGTAAACTGCCATGTTTGTCCTTCAGCAAGAGACTTTGTAGACTTAACTGGGTTGGCGGGGGGGGGGGGGAAGGGGTGCCAAGGTAGGGGTTGTCTATCTTTTTCAGGTGCGATGTCTCTGATAAATTGTCAACTTGTCGATTGTCATAAATGGGGAGGTGTTAATAGCATTTCAACAAGATGCCTGCTTGTCAGCGTCGTATAATTGGGTCATTTGCATTTTGATGAAGAGATTATGTGTATGCATATGTGATAGGGGGGAGGGGGTCGTGGAGGGACTGGTGTTTTAGTTCTGGATTTTCAACTCCCACTGAAGTTACCGAGTTTGTGATCAGTTTCACTGACGTTTTAGTCTTAACCAAAAATGCTTGTCTAATTTCGTCTGGATAACTGCATTCTGAACCTGAAGGTTAAAGCAAAGAAGTTGTTAAAGAAAAGTCTTTTGTTAAATCAAAACAATGGCAAGGGATGTCTTTAATGTATACTTAATGAGCAGTCAAAAATGACTGATGGTGCCAATCTATCCGAGTGGTGCGGTTTATTTTATGGCCAAAGACTGGTCTCTTGATTGACGCAAATATTGTTTAAGGCTCTGTTATCATCACATGGACACATTTTAACCATAGGTAGGTGTACCCCTGGGTTTTCCCATTCTGTACGGATGAGCATACCCAAAGGGTGTACCTATCCTGCGTTAAATAAGTGAACATTATCTGGAGGGAATATTTTTGTTATTATCCCAAATACCCAGAAGGCTGGCAGGATGTCCCTGATGTATATACACATGCCTCTGAGCTGTGTCGCCTAGGTTCAAATCTCGACCCACCCTGGTGTTTGACAGGCAGGCGTGTGCCGTCCTTCGTATGGACGTTAAACTGGGTGTCCCATCTTCCGGCATTAGTTGGTGTACCTTAAAGATCCCATGGTGTCCTTCGTGAAGAGTAAGCGAGCTATCTCCATCACCCTGGCCAAATTCCTGCCCTAACTTCCTGCGTCGGAGTGGCGACACATCCACGATTGTAACCCAAGCCATAGAAACCGTTTGGACAGATCCGATGCTCTGCATCGAGCATGGTACAAGAATGAATAAATAGCCCCTCTCCACAATTTTGATTTGTAGGGATGTGCTGCAGGGGCATGGGTCCAAACTGCCATTTACTGTCACTTGAGTTTTCTTGTGTTCCTTTGTAAAAACCTGTGGCTCCAGCCCCTGAACCGCCTCGGGTAGGCTCTCCCGACAATTATAATCGTATTTGTCGCGCCTGTCGGTGCAGGAATGGTTTGGGACATTTCCAGCCATCCATTTATGAGGTCTCTCTGCTCACACTTCTCTGCATCCTTGAGATATGATTCACCGAGAGTTTCTCCGTTTACTTTTCAACTTCTAGCTATTGGCACAAGATGCATTGTGCACCATTGGATTTGGCACAAAATATGCACTCGATCGGAGGTTAAAGGCAGTGCAGCGGAGTCACGTTGAAACGGCAGAAAATATTTCCACTGCAATTGAAGGGATGTTGAATTTTGCAGATAAATGTACGATCTGGACGTGTGCGCAACACGAGTCGTATACCGGCAGTTTATAAGTCGGTTTGGACTTTGTATCTAACGAAGGCCATTCATATGAAACCAGCGAACCACCTCGTCGATTTGTTTGTCGTGCAGAAGCTGCTGCCGAGACTAAATGAAGTGTAACCTGGTGTCAAGGAACCTCCAAAAGGACCACACCACTTGCTGCTTGCAGTCCAAGCAGGAAATTGCAATGTTGGTGAAAAACTCGCCTAATTTTTGCTGAAGACACCATGGGATCTTTAATGTCGACCAACTATTGCTGGCAGATGGAGCACCCTGCTTTAACGTCTTTCCAAGGGATGGCTCGCACATTGATGAATTGCCCTGCGTGTGAAGCACCGGGATGATAGTTTAAAGCTGGATCTGTTTTCTAAACCAGGCGACACAGCTTCGAGGAGAGTGTGCAATCCTTCCTCTTTAGGCCATCATGCCAGCTACATATGAAGTGATGAGATTTGTTCCCGAGTCCAAACGGACAGTATCGCATTGGAAAGTAGCTGCGATGGTGGAGATTTCCTGAAAAGTTTTCTTCCCCAGTATCCTCGTTTAGAGGCTTCCCTATATGGACTTGGCACCATAATCACTGAGATTGTGGAAGCTGAAAGGCCTGATATTTGGGAAGAAAGAACTCAAAATGTTATCTTGAGAATTCTGCATTTTGATGGCAGGGTGGAGGGATCTCACTTATGCTCACCGTCTGCTCGATGTCACCACGTGAAAGTGGAAAAGGCAATTACTTTACGTGCTCACTCGGTGTAGAGGAGAGCGTTTGCTGCTCGGCGTTACCTGGGGCAGTCTTTGCCTGTGTGGCATCAAGGCATGGCAGAAGGCATAGGCAGTAGTCCAGAGCTTGATGGATGGCGGTTGTGATGAAGCAAGGATTTCTAAAAAAAAAAAAAAGCTGAGAATGCCAAGCGGGTACAGATTAAACAGTGCATGCAGGAGGCTCCAGAAATTGCTCCGTCATCGCCAGCCGTGAGCTATCGATTTCAAGAAACGTACATCTGATGAATATGGTTATTGAGGCACGGATGGGGGGCAGGTATACCCAAGCAGTAAATCTACTTTTCTAATTCTATTTTGACAACAAATATGTTGCTAGAAATAGCCACCACTGGTGTGTGCGTGCGTGTGTGTGTGTTTTTGCACCCTTTCGATGCAAGAGGGTCTTATCAATGTGGCCAGAATATTGCAGGTGTCAGGTATGCCATGTGGCGACGTCGTGAATGCAAAGCATTTTCGGTGAGCTGTTCGTTTCGAGGGGGGCAGATGAATGCTTTTCTATTGCCTGTGGAACGATAAAGACCCAAGGTTTCCTTGGAGTGCTTGGTGACCATAGTAATTATTGATGCTGATGATCGGCCACTGAAATAATAGGGGTTTGCGGTCGAGGACAATTTGTCATAACCCCTACTCTCTGGCCAGTCGCAACGCCTTTGATGTTCTTTACAATGGTGGCATAATGTCCAGGCCTCGCAAATTAATTATCGGTGAGGGGTAGAGAGTGGGCGGACAGAGTTCTCTCTATTACTGCTCTAATGGGACTTTAATGGATCTGTAATGATCTGACACAGAAGATCCAATCCCATTTGCCAACACGTGGTGTTTGGGATTGTTGCATTCTATCGCTTCTGGGCTGCGTTCTGAATCCGGTGCTGTCTATTAAATGCATTTT
>CM068959.1:84351963-84356963 GCA_035128595.1 Eptatretus atami | reverse complement strand
TGAACGCCCGGAGATGTCAGCATTCATTGTTTTATTTCATTTCCGCACATGCGATCACCACCAGTATCTCTTAAACGAAGAAGAATTACAAAATTTAAGCTCCAGAATTGAACTAGCAAACAGTTCCGACTCCGAAAAAAGTGTTCATTTGTTGAATATGGACATATGTGCCATTTTGGGCGTCACTGGGAGGTGTATGTTGAATATGACAGTTCGGTGATTGCCATTTGTGTGCCAAAGGAGCTGTTTCTGATGAACCATTTCATTGGAGTGCTTGCTTGAATGCTTAAGCCACTGGGCTATACACACATATATATACATATATATATATATATATATATAATTTTTATATATTTATATTATTTAGATTTATATTATATATATATATTAATATAGTTTAAAAAAATTAACAAATAGTTATATGTATGTATATATTATTTATATATATTATATATATATATTATATATATATGTATAGTTTATGTATACTGTATATTATTTTTACATATATAATTTATATATTTATGTATATATTATACATATATTATCTATAATATTATATATTATATTTATTTATTGTATCTTGATGGTTAGAGCGGCCGCCTGTGAGGTTTGTCGTTCAAACCCCGCCGGAGCCATACCAAAGACTTGAAAAATGCGACCTGTTGCTTCGTTGCTGACGCTCAGCATTTAAAAAAGATAGAGCATGGACAAACAACGCTGGGAATGCAATGGCAAACCACCCAGTATAACTGTTGCCACGAACCTGCTTCGGCAGCACCAACACACTATAAGGAGTACGGTACATCCAAAAAAATACATCATATGTTTGTCTCTCACCTTTTTCCTATTTCTGCAGGTGCTCTGTTTGAAGGCAGGTTCAGTGGTTTAGTGCTGCCAAACAACCTTATGAATAGAATTACACTAGGTGGTTTGACTTTGCCTTCCCAGAGGTAGCCAGGGCAAATTTATAATTTGTTCAGCATGCCAGTGATGACTCACATACTCTTCGTGAAACATATCTGGGGATACTTAACGTGCACCAACTAATGTTGCGATCAGTCTAAAAGTCTGAACATCCCTGAAACATCAATGGTGCAAGATGTGTTATTCATTCACCAACATATATTGTGCACTATTTATGTGAATTAAGGAATTTTCTGACTTCTAAACTTGAAGATCTCAACATCTACAAATTTACCTAATTTACTGGTTCAGCACAATATTGCACTGACCCTCTTCAATTTATAATGCCCATTGTACAATATCACAGTTATTTATGTTGGTATACAAATCTAAAGCACCATGATTCAAAATGTCAAAAAAGGTATGACATTGGTTCAGGTGGTTAAATTTTGTTGCAATAAATTGATCGCTGGTTTGTTTGTAATCCAAAACCATGCCTTGCAATTACCCTTTTATTATGGTGGGATCAAACCAAGACGTTAGCCCATAATACATCTTGCTGGTGTGCTCACAAATATGAGCAGCTGGGTTTGTGGTTTAAATGTTGTAGGGACTATGTTCTGAAAATGTTCGCTTTTGTTTTGATTTCTGTTAACCAGTTTCCTGCTGAGGTTATTGAGAAATAGTTTTGGCATGCGTTTCCTGCCAGCAGAAGGCAGCGTTGATGTTTTTCGTACAATGTGCTTTTTCCAAAATGTCTGAAGGCTCCGTCGTGCTATAAAAAAAGAAAATACACATCCTTTATTCATTTCTTGCACCTCGTGATTCTTCAGGATTCCTATGCATAGTGTTGCCTGCATTCTATCCTACTATATACAATGAGGCACTGCCTGTATGTCCATTCCTTATAAAATCGAAAACTTGGCCAACCTCCACCAAATTTTACAGCTTTTGCCCGGGGTACCTTAGGTCATGTTGGGGGCATTAAATAAATCTCCGCCTTATTCCTCCTCCTCCCCCCCCGTGCCAGCACGCGTGGGAAAACATCTTGCGATTTTTGGTGACTCCCTACCAGAGCCAATTCTGAAAACAATCCCTCACTCCCAAAGAGAGTGGGTATGGCCAGTATGCAAAACACTGAAATTTGCTTAAGAGCACTGGGTGTAATGGAATGTTTTTATTATTTTTATTTACTACTACTACTACTACTACTACTACTACTACTACTACTACTACTACTACACAAATTTATTCCCGATTGGGGGGGGTTGGCCAGGGAACATTTTTGGTGCAAGTTTTTCACAAACCTGCTGGTGAGGAATGACATTCTACTCAAATTGGCAGGAATTTGTAATTTGTTCAGGGTGCCGGCGACAAATAACCCACTCTTTGCAAAAGACACCGTGGGATCTTTAACATCCACCAAAGTCGACCAGTGTAGGCAGACGGGTCTTCTCGTTTAACACCCTTCCAGTGAACGGCACACAATTCCCCTTCTTGTGAAACACCTGGAAGACAGCTTAAAGCTTGGTCGAGATTCAAACCGAGGTGAAACAGCTTAAAGGCCAGCATGCATATCTGCAGGTTATCCTGCCAGCCATATATTAATTTTGATGCGTTCGTCTCTAATTTCACCGCCTAGTCTACAAAGGAAAAATGGCTCCATGCAAAATATTTGTTGCTCTACACAGCTGCGTGATTTCACGGCTGTCATCTCATGTCTGTCTAATCTCGTCATCTCTTGTCTGTCTAATCTCTTCGTTCCTCTTTTGTTCCTGTATCTACATCTTGGTCTTGTTTCCTTGCCTTCCACTTTCCCTTCTTCTCTCCTTCCCTGGGGTTTACACTCCAATGGTACAGTATGTGAGATACTGACAATAGCGCCTGGTGGTTCCTGATAATGAAATTTGAAACGAGCTATCCCATGAGACACTGAGCTTGGGCTGGGGAGAGGGGAGGGAGAAAGTACAATGCTTGAGGAAGCCCCATCTCTCCCATCCATCCTATCATTCAGTTCTCGTTCTCATTCCTATCTTTTCTTTTTCCCCTCCTTTACCTCAAATCTCAGAGCAGAGAGATTGTGGTTGCACAATAAACCCATCTGCATCCCCTTGTCTCTGGAAATGCCAGCACTTATTATTTAATTAACCAGCAACTTGCTTTGATCTGAGTATTGCATGGTTTGAGTACACAAGATCTGAACAGCAAAAATGTTTTGCTAATGTGTCTGCTGTTTTATCATCAAAATTGAATCTCTTTTTAATGTCTTTTTTCAGTGATTAAATGGTTTTGCAGTTCGTTCTTTTTGTTCATGATTGCAAGTGAAAATTTTTTTGTGATGCCAAAGAACTTCCTAATCCTGATTGTAGAGCTTTGAATGAACTTTCAGGAGGTGATGAGAATTTCCAATTTATGGTGAGAGTGTCGGTGGTTCAGGAAATCAATTCAATCGAAAACTCTCATTGAGACAGCATCATGAATAAAAGGCTTGTCTCGTCTACCTCTTCACCTTGTCTTTCACTTCTGTAGGAAGTCAGTGTGTCGCATTAGTTTTATTGGCCAATTATGGTGATCACTGCCATTGAGGGCATTACCACCCAGCTCCTTCAATCGGTTGCAATCAGGACAGGAATTTTAGTATTTCCACTTGGTATCAGCAGACCTTTGGCCTACTCTTTCGAAAAGGTACCGAGCTGTTTAAGCTCCACAAGTGAGTGTTAGCAAGGAGGACAGCCTCCTTAAAACATTCCTTCAATCATAATAATGAATATGATGATCAAAATAGACAATTTGTGATCTTATTTTTCGAATAAGTACCCAGTTTCACAATGAACCTTAAACAAATACCCAGAAATCAGAAATATCTTGTCACTCTCCAGGGATTCTCATAATAAATACTATGAGCGACATTGAAAAACATCTACAAACCAGATACTCACAAAAGTCCAAAACACATCATTAAAAATAAATACACACACAAACACATATATATATATATTATATATAATATATGTATATATATATATATATATATTCCTTAATTTGGTGTGTCTTGGTCTGTTGTGAGTATCTAATTCCTGAAACATTTTGAATGCCTTTGGACGTGGATAATTCCGATGTTTCTGAACAGTTTAAATGGTTATAACAGGATTTGGAAAAAAAAAATTCATGGTTATTAAACTCCATGCATGGATTTACTCAGGGAGAGTTCATGGAATGAAACTTTATTTTGCAGCCTTCTTCAGGTTTAGCATTAAATATTTACCAGCCAAGCATGCATTATTAAAGAACTTTCATGTCATCTAGACCACAGCTTGCTTCTATTTTTTTTTAGAACAGTGTGAGCTGCTTGGTGGTTTAAATATCAAATGGAACATAATAAGAATCCATTGATTTTAAAACAGCAAAGTTTGCAACAACTCATAATTTCAAGCTAAGTTTAACCTCCAGTCTTTCTATGTGAACTGATAAATTCCCAAAGCTCTCCAACATCTCTGTTTTTTATGTATTTATTTTCTCAAAGCTCTCAAACATTGTTACTGAAGCAATTATTGCAAAGAAAAAAGGGACAGTGTTTCGGGGTGAACTTGTGTTGTTGTGAAGGGTGGGGGGAGCAGGTTGATAATGGAACTGGAGTAGTAAATGCCAGTGGAGGAGAGTTAATACATCCCTTCCCCAGATCCCCTTTGGGAGATTAATTTGAAGATCTGGGATTCTGGTGCTGAAGAGCATGTTGGTGGAAAGTTAATATTGCTACTGACTCCTGAAACCATCGAGAATGGATTGAGGAGGGAGGAGGGTGAGAATGGGGAGGAGGGATGATGGGAGGCGTCCATGAAAAATGCTTCTGCTCTGAAAGCCATAACCAAAGGCGTTAACGCTTCATTTGTGCAATGTCAGTTGCTTCGCCTTCATTACGCACTCGTGCTCCCATGTAGTGCTGTACTTTTGGCAATAAAGATAAATTTATTGCCTTTTTTACTTCTCAAGAACCAAAAACGCTTCATTCTCTTGAATAAGGAAATTGTACAGTTCTAGTTTTCCCCTTTGAAAATGTTAAAAAGTAATTGACACCTTTTATTGAAAATATTCTA
>CM068959.1:84334130-84349173 GCA_035128595.1 Eptatretus atami | reverse complement strand
CTTTTACACTTGATATCTCACTTGCACAGCCATCTTATTTAATACAGTTAATACACTCTGCACCAATTGAAAGCTTACGGACCTGCTGGGAATATGTTGTATCTGCACTACAATCATAGCGTGTGTCATCGAAAGTTCCATCTTATGTAGTTGAGGCAATAGAAGCACTTCAACCAACAGTAGAGAAATGTTTCAATTAATGGACCTGCCCATGTCGAGGGCGAAGAAATACCGGTGGACAACCCAGTTGAAACTGGTGGTACGTCGCAAACTCACAGAGTTAGGAATACAACAGCGTGCATGAGCCCAACAGGGTACAACTTGATGAAATATTTCCAGTTGGGGAGAAAAATTGACAGAGAGCACATCATGTCAGCCTTTGTTTTTTTTTGTTGTTATTTCCAGCATGTGTTTACGAACTAATTACAAGCATACCATATAAATATATAAGGCAACGACATCCTGACGCTCACCCCTGGAGGCTGGACTCATGGAGCGAAGTTACCTTCAATATCCAACAAACAGACACCCCTCTATAAAGACACGCTGAGACCGTTTTTTTAATCCGTGAAACAAACTTTTGGTACATCATGGGTGATCGAGGTTGGGGTGAAGTTTTTCGAAAATCGTGTGTGGTTTTTGAGAAGAGGAGCAAATATCCTATTCTGGGGAGGGGGTCAAACCCACCCCCATAGACCTCCTTAGTGAGCACAGATTTGAATGCGGTCAATACCACCTTCGTGTGAATCAGATATGAATAGGTGGTACAAATTCTCGACATGCAAAACATTGTAATAATCTGATATATAGAGCTGATAATATATGATTGAAGAACTCACCGACTCACTCACTCTCACCTCACAGCGACCCGCTCTAGATTTACGCTAGTAACAAGACACAAACGACCCATCACGTCCAGAGTGAGCACTAAAGATATGTGAGACATAAAGCAAAGAAACTTCGACTTTCAACCAATTAAAACCACATAATCTAATCCACATTTCTCCCACTTGAAAAACATAAAAAAAGTAATAAAAAATAATCTGGAACTTATTTAAGCTGTTATGGTAACCACCATATTATTAAAAACACCTCACCGCATGTATTAAACGCCTCAACAGCACCGCGTAACCACATATTATTAAAAACACCTAACCACCACATTATTAAAAACACTCACCGCCACAGTTATTAAAAACACTCACCACCATGTATTTAAAAACGCTCACAACCACCATTATTAATAACACCTCACCGCCAATGTATTAAAAACACCTCAACCACATATTATTAAAAACACCTCACAGCCACGTGTTACTTAAAAACACACAACCCTCTCATTGAGTCATATCGATAGGTCTAATTAATCACACGACATGCATCAAACATACCATCTCCGGACATCACGACAAGAACATTCATTAGATAACAATACACCTCACAAACTAAAATGCTATTAGAAAATAATAAAGACCCCTATTCAACCATCTCATTACATTATTAAAACACCTCAACCACCATATTATTAAAAACACCTCAAACTCGACAATATATATATTAACACCTATTTCACAACTGAGGCGCGATATATAATAGTGAGTACAGAGCAGGGAGATTAAACCGTAGCCTTTTGAATCGAGTGCGGGTGTGACTTTCGAGAGAGCCACCATCAAACAGTGGGCCGAGCAATTAAGTGAAAAACAAAAATCACCGACCACGTTACATCTGATTATATCATCAATATAATACAATAACCATCGACAATCTACCCCTGATCATTGGTATCTTGTCATGATCTATCTTGTACGAACCACCGCACCTGTTTCTCGACAACCCACTGTCTGGATATTATTGATAATAACTTGAGACAGGTAACACCTTGCTTCACGGCGGACCAAAGCAGATGTGCTTTTCAAGGTTGATAAACATTTATTAAAAACACCACTAATTGGTTCTCCAATCCTTACCGACGCCATTATTTACCCAAAAATTAAAACCACCTACACAACTCAACGAGATATATTCGAGTGCATTAATAGACGACCACCACTCTGACGTCTCACCAAATTTTGTACTTTCTTAGTCACTATATCAAGCGACCATCCCTATGGTTAAACATTTTGTAAAGCGCACAGTCTAACAAAATGTACATTAAATAGATCCACTGAGGTCTTCACAATGAGAGACATAGGATATAACCTAAACAACAGACCATCACAACATCTTCCAGGTCCTGAACACAACGTCACAAATCGGCGAGCAAACCTGACTCACTAGCGATCATCATACTATACCACACACTTCATCTGTGAAAATGAAACCCGAAAAACACATCAATATAAATGAATAGGCTCCAAATTAATACACACTGCCACCCCCAAATACACATCAGACATTATTAAAAAACACCTCACCCCAACATTATTAAAAAACACCTTCCCAGCCGCTGCTACACGCACACTGAGCTGCGCTCACCTGGGAGCTAATTGACTGTCACTAATGAAACATCACAGGTCACCCTCACATTGCCCCGACCAGAATCTGTTCGAGTTGCGAGAGGATGAACCTTCGACGATTCGTTAGTTACAACATCGTACACTGAAAGTAGTTGATAAAACATGGATTCGGTTTTACCACCAGAGCCACATTAATTGTCACAATTCAATACACCGCGATGTCCACACAACACACACAGTACCACTTATAAAAACACATGATCGACACACCACACGCTTTGCAAGGTTCGGGTTGTAATACGTATCCCAATTGGCACGCCATGGTATGACTGTTTGAGAATAATTTTTATAACTACTATGCAACGTTCTCAAATTGCCCATTTATAACGATTAATTACCTCACTAATACTTAGACAAAACTACCGAAATGTCTCATCAACCGCGATACTATTTGTCAACACAAGACACATACCTGTCACATCACCTTGAGGCGGAGAGAGAGAGAGCGATCGTAAGACCAACAAGCCAACAGTCAATTTGATAAACACACCTCACACTCATGTATAGATACAGAACAAACGAGGGAACAGTAAATCAAGAGGAAAGACGAGCAAGAGAGAGAGAGGGGGGGAATACACCAGATTTCGATTAGTAATCAGGCACACGAACAGAGGTCGAGCGAGCCTCCTCGACATCAAAACAATGGTCAGCGCTAGCGACGCAGGAAACGGGGGAAACCAGATAAAAGGTAAAGCAACACCGTCGAGACCAAGATGGATAGTCACAGAAGAAACTGTCGGAAGAAAAAAACTGATTTGAACGAGATGCGATGGGGTGGGGAGGTAAACGGGGGTAGAAGAGAGGCATCATGACGTTTTTGAAGATAGAGAGGATCAAACCCTCTAGAGATGGTCCGATCGAGATCTAATGATCACTCGTAAGCATGGACGATAAGAACTGTCGCACGTACTCGTTAGACACTTAATAAAGCGTATGTCACCACACCCGTACATTTATAAAAACACTGCTACACCAAGCGTCGGCAAGTTTGCAACATATATCATTAATACAAACAACCTCATAATCCTCGATCCTCCGGGGAGTGCTGACCCCACAGCTGAGCAAAAACAATCTCTCCGTCACGCATCGCCCTCTTCACTGAGTAATCAGAACAGGCAACGGCACCATTGCTAGCCTGCAGGTACCATGAGGACATATAAAAACACCGCTGGTGACACAAACTTACTCAACAATCAGGGATTTCGTTCTCATGGATTCCTGGCCTTTGGATGGAGCCCGGGCGCTGCTAAAACGTACCAATATACAGATTAAATAAAAAACCTTACGAACGCGTCATGGATTAGCGTTTCCAGATGAAGAGCACGTGATATTGCAGGCCGCGAATTTTGGTTCATTATGCGACAGAGTTAGCTGTGTGCCAAAAACACCACTCAAAACGCGGCCACGCGGCCGCGTATATGACTCATGGGTGACTTTTTAGTGAGAAAAGTTGCACCACCTTTTCGATAGCAATCTTCCCACGCCAATCATTAAACACCTCACCAACCTATATTATTAAAACAGTGATGGTAAAGTGAATTCTTCTTTTCTTCCTTTTTAAAGTGTCGCTCGACGAATTGTCAGAGTATCAAATATAAAACCAGACCTCGGTTCACTGCATTGGAACATTCTATCACCAACATGAGCTTTGAAATAATATAATACATATTGTTATGGTTTGGGTTGGAGAATTGAGAATGCGACTCTTTAACAAACATAGCCGGAATTTAGCAGTCGAGAGCCCTGGAGAGGCCACTCTAGTATCTGATTGGACGAGCAGAACACACACTCTCGTATGTAGAGCTCAAGTACTATCAGATTAGAATACATGTAAAAGAACACCATACAACATGCTTATGTGATTGGAGAGCCACACACGATTTTTATGAGCAACCACACACATTGAGTCCTTGTCTGATTTATTTAAAACCTTCAAAAAAACTTCTTCTATATATAAAATGGCATCGACAAAGATCGAGGTGAAACTTTAGACATCACTCTGAATTACGAATTTGGAAGCTTACTGCACACAAAGCCAGAGTCCTTATAGCATCAGTATAATCGGTTACAGAGCTAACATAGCCTAATCAATTATTGAAATACACACTTCACCACCATATTCCCTTGTGTAAACAGAACTAGCGTATCTATCAAATCAATTAGCTGACGGCGTGTGGCTATTTTATAGATGGGATTTTTTTACATCTTCACTCACACAACAGACACTCTGCGCGCTGCATCTTCAACCGCCGCGTACAGCCACAGCCAAGCGCGCGCGACTATGGAGTAAAACGACCTCAGACGAGTCACATCCATAACAGCATTGAGCGATACCTACTTGGCAATCGACAAGACGCGGGCCTCTCCTCCACGCTCTACAACCCTAAAGACACCGTTTCCCGACCAACCCCTATCCACCATCTAACCACTTATTCAGAGTAGGCCTGCCTCGAGCGGGCCACGAGGCGAGTAAAACTCCGCACAAAGCTGCGAGCTTTTACCTAAATCGCACCCTTCCATCAGGGAAGCCGAGCCTACGAAACTCGCCATGAGGTGGGGAGTGAGCCGCGGTGCTTCTAATTGTTATTAAAACGGCCCCATACCCACGCTGGGCCTGTCAATGAGGGAAACGGTCCACGAAATTCAGAGCAGCGACCTCATCGAGCCACACCGTATTACAACCAAATAACCGTCACACGACCGAGTAACCAATGAGGTATGACGCTCCAAACACCACCTCCACCACCCCATGACGGTATGGAGAAAACACCGGAGGGATAAGAAAGGTCGCTCGAACGCCAGTCAATCCGAATGTTAATATAGTGAGAGTATGCGATCCCCTCAAGCGTGTTGAGTTCATGGCTCCTGGTCCGAGCTATAATCGTAAAGATGCCTGCTATCGGACTCTGGCGTTCAGTGTTACTGGTATGAGACTACCTTTGTCAACCATCGGTGCTGCCAGTTATTAAAAAAGGAGACTCGCCGTATCACAGCCACTTTATTAAACGCTCACCACTACATATAAATAGATTCCGTCTGCAGTGTTGTCGTGACCATAGAGCCATACGTAACGGCCATCGCTCTTTGATAGAAATCTGTGCAGGCCTGCATGGGTTTCGAGCCAATGTCCTACTTAAAAACAGCACCGGCTCATCGCTGTGAGAGCAGAGCGCATGCTTGAGGAAATAACACCCCGTTTCTCTTCCACAGAGGCACATTTCTCACTTGAAAGCTATCCGCACTGCCATGACGACCGACGCGCGGTGAAACATTAAGAGAGAGAAATTCATAGAGACGACGATCCGCTTATTAAACACTAGACCCCACCATTGACTCTACTCAAGATACACTCGCCTTCCCATCAGCCACTCGTTATAAGATATCCGCATGCCAGTGTTCAGCTTGCACACAACAAGACCTCAATTCGGAGGTCCATTTATTTTGGGTGTGCGTGTCTGTGTGTGGGCCCTAGTGTCTTTTATTTAGGAAACACATCACAGTATCACAGCCCCGACTTTATTAAAAATTCGCGTCTAACATGCCAACATTTTTATGTTGTAAAAAAATTCCCTCAATCTGCTCGCAGATGTTTACTAAAACTAAGCCGTGCATAATCCACTCATCGCTGTGTGTAAACCAATTTTCCTATCTCATATATAATATCAAAATACATCATCCACGCCACGCTTATTTATAATAATAAGTTCCCTACATGCCATCGTTTATTTAAAACATGAGTGGTCCTCACCCTATCCATGCTATTATTAAAATACCCTCCACAGCGCATGTCTATAAAGAGCGCGCTCACACCGGACGCGATTGTTGGGAAAACATAGGTTATTAAGAAAAGAGATCCTATCAAATGTCTGCTAGGCTATTAAAACTTAGCCTTAGACACGCGAGGTTGCTTATTGTAAACAATCTCACCTCACAGCCACGTATAACAACAAGCACCTCACTCTAGCCACATTATAAAATGCTCAACTGCGCAATGTTGTGTAATAGAGC
The DNA here is from genome assembly GCA_035128595.1 of Eptatretus atami. Lineage (NCBI taxonomy): Eukaryota > Metazoa > Chordata > Myxini > Myxiniformes > Myxinidae > Eptatretus > Eptatretus atami. The sequence goes on along the minus strand of CM068959.1, from coordinate 84,342,649 downwards.
ACCACGAGTAATGCTACGACATGGTCTCTGAGAGAAACCATACACCTCACGAGCGCAGAGTGTTATTAAGTAGATATCTTTCCCCGCATGCCATGGTATTACAATAACACTCTCGAGCGCGCCGAGCTGGTTGATTAGAACATTAACACTCAATAGACCACGTTATTGAATGAGCAACATTACATCACCCTTTCCACCACATTATTAAAACGAGCTCAAACTCGCATGAATTTTAATTTATAAAGACGACTTTCTACACGGTCCTACCAAATGGGAGCTTACCGTGCAAACTTATTCACCCGTGCACAAGCTCCACAGAGAGTACATAGAACTAGAAATCTCGCGATGTGTCCGCTAGAGCCATGAGACATCTACATGAGTTCCTCAGGCCATGCACAATTGACGATCAGTAAACTACCTCGAGCGGCCATGTTATAAAACACCATCAAGCAGCCAGCCGCCGACAGACGTCACGTAAACCATTCTCCCAATTGACCATAGCAATTATATGACTCAAAGCACCCTAATCACCAATCCGAGGACATAAGAGTGCACTATTATCTACTCACTACATATTTACCCATCCTCTCACATCGTTACCTAATCGTTCATTCTTAAAAAAGCAGAAGCTGATAACTAATCGCAAGAAATTTTTCTGTGAGGCTCACTTGGATGCATCCGTGAAATAATAGTGGATCATCGTCACGAGTTGTGGAGTAGCCACGTTCTAGCTGAGAGATGCACACAGTCACAAATGCACTTATTCAAGAAAGTACCCATACAGCCCCGAGCCTACGCTTAGTTGCTAAAGAGAGCACCATATCACTATGCGCTACGCCATCTGATAGTTCAGAGACACGCGTCACCTCAGTCGCAGCGCGAATTAATTAGAGAAATCAGCTCACCAAAGCCCAAAATACTGGTTACTAAATAACACCCTGATATTCACCACCCCAATCTTTTGGCTTCATTAAACTACATTTTCACAGCACGTTATTTACAAAATTCTCACAACCACACCTTCATTCATACTGAAAAATTCGGTTCCTCCATGGCCATGCTTTATGAATAAACACCTCATCAAACCCTGTTATTAATATAACATCTACAACAAAGCCACGGACTTGAAACAATATCCTCATAGCTGTCAACTGATATTTATGAGATACTCAAAGGACGCTATTGAATTCCTGAAAACCGAGCATAGAATTACAAAACAAACTCACAACCACTCAAAAGAAGTCTGGCGAAAGGCGAGCCGCTCATTTTTAGAACATTAACTCAATGCTCATTCGTTTATATTAAATAGTTCTTCTCCATCCATGCTATAAATTGGAACACCTCACCGCCCATGTTATTAAAAACACACACCGGGCAGCCACGCGTATAAAATCTCCTCGACCACCTGTGTATAAAAATCCTCACAGCCACGTTATTAAAAAATTCCTCACCACCATGTTATTAATACACCTCACAGCCACGTTATTAAAAATTCCTCATGCCATGTTATTAAAAAACACCTCACCGCATGTTTTATAAAACACCTCACAGCCACGTTATCAAAACACCTCACCACCACGTTATTAAAATTCCTCACTGCCATGTTATTAAAAACACCTCAACCATGTTATTAAATACATCTCAAGCCATGTTATTAAAAAATTCTCATGTCATGTTATTAAAACACTCACGCCATGTATTAAAAAACCCTCACCGCCATGTTATTAAAAACACCTCACCGCCATGTATTAAAAACACCTCACCGCCATGTTATTAAAAACACCTCACCGCCATGTTATTAAATACCTCACCACCACATAGTAAAAACACCTCACACACATATTAAACACCTCACCTCACGTCATTAAAAACACCTCACTCCACGTCATTAAAAAACACCTCACCACATCTTACTATAACTGGAAGCACCCACTATACTGGGCGGTGCTTCTATTGTTATTAAAACCCTCACCACCACATTATTAAAATTCCTCACTGCGATTATTAAACACCTCACCGCCATGTTATTAAAAACACCTCACAGCCATGTTATTAAAAACACCTCACAGCGATGTTATTAAAAATTCCTCATGCCATGTTAATTAAAAACACCTCACCGCCATGTTTTAAAACACCCAACCCAAACCATATAACACACACACACACACACACATATCATAATACACACACACACACACACATATATATATATATACACACACACACACACACACATATGTATCAAAGGTCGCTATAAAGTGTATATTGGGATCTGGGGTTAGGCAGTGCTGTCGCTGGCCCACAGGCCAAAGGTTACCACCATGAGGCCAATAACTCCAAAGCTTTTCAATTTCCAACACAACTACTGCTATACTTTAAGGCCAATGTGCAGAATCTTATAACCTTGCCCAGATTCGGAAGTACCTCCACCCAAAATTTGGTGCCTCGATGTGCTACGGTTCAGCTGTGACATAGTCACAACCAGATGCACGCACTTTGCATTACCTGTATAATAATAGCTTTTACGTTTATATATCATGATATCATGCGATACATCATTTTTAGTATGTGGCACACCAGTAAAGGCAATGCAACAAAGTTTTACCCACTCCACCACCAAGCCTCTCTATACATGGCTTGTCTCAGATAAATATTTAACAATTTCTGATACTAGCTGCTTTCTGCATGAAGTCTACTCAGACACAAGCTGGCTTATAAAATGGCATCTTCTGACAAAGGTCTTACAAATATTGTAACCTCAAAATTGGAACTACAAAAGTTAACTGGTCATCCAATTCATGGCAGATTGTAATAAAAAAAAAATCATGCCAAAAGTCCACTGGGATTGGAACACACTCTTGTAATAATGTTCAGTTTTACTTAGATAATCTGAAATAACTCGCACACCGTCACAACTCTGAAGAACTAATTTAAGGCATCTTTGTGCTGTAAATGCAAATGGAGCGAAAGCCCTCTTTGTCATGCTCATCACTTACTTTGACCTTACGGATTTGCTTCCCTTGGAAGAGAAAGTTTCAACAATTATATTGCTGATCAAACTCCCTTGTTGCTGCAACCGCAAAACCAAAGGATGATTTCTGCCAGCCTTGATGGAAATCTTTGCTGTCACATCATGTCATTTAACTCAATACTGTGGTGTTCCCAAGTGGATAGATGCCTTACAGTCTGAAGTAATGTTGGAAAAGTTAAGGCTAGAAATGTCGGTGAGGCCCCACATCAATATCCATAATAGCTGGATAAAAGAAAAAAATAAACAAAAATATGAGGAGATTCAACAAACAGGAAAAGGACGTTTGAGTCTATAAACACAACAGTCTAGAAAGTCTACACCCTCTTTCAAATTTTTCACCTTTTGTTGCTTTACAGTCTGGAATTAAATTGCATTGAATCAGACTTTTTCCACCTTTATCTACACATCGTAACCCACAACTTCCAAGTGAAAAATAAATTCTACAAATTTCAGAAAATTAATTAAAAACAAGTCTGGAGATGGCGATGGTTCACGAGCAATGTACACGGTTCGCCTTTTTTTATTTTTTGACTTCGAGGGGACGCCACGGGCAAACTGGCGGGAATCGGGAAAAACGTAAATGATGAAAGTTGTAGTACTCGAAGAGCACTACTTGCATACCAACTTTCATTCGAAACAGTTGAAAACCCTAGGAGCTCGATGCCCAATTTATTGATTTTTTTGACATTTTCTAAGTTTGTGACCTGGTGACCTTGACCTTGGGACGAAAATGAAAAATCGAGCTCCGTGGGGCTATGCAGGTGCCATTGGGATAACCAAATACCGAAAACCCTGCCAGATTCGACAAACCCCCTCGGAGAAGATGTAACTTGAAACCGGCTACCCCTAAAAACACATGTTTTTGGGCGTGGCTCCGCCCATAATGGGGGCAGCATGCCCATTCTCAGAAAAACACAACTAGATCATGATATAAACCTCCCACCCAATTTTATCAGGATCGGATCAAAACCCACGGAGCTATGCTCGGGACAGACAGACAGACAGACACACACCCATAACGAATATAGTGGTCACTTACTGACTCGTGAACCAATACAAAACTAGAATGTCTTGGTTGGATAAGTGTCCATGTGCCCCTTTATCTCCAATGCATCGAGGTTCCTATATAATTGTCCCACGCCCTCCGCCAAGGTCGGAGTAAGGGGAAATTAAATTGAACTCCGACCGGCCGACAGAGCATCTGTCCATGTACTGTTGCATTTGTGATATTTCAAATAGAGTTAAGATGAAGCCATGAGGGAGTCTGAATGGGATCTACATTACAACCCGAGACATATGTGGCAAGCTGAAGGTGACAAAAATCTGGCTGGTAGGACTCGAAAGCAGGTTTTCATTCGAACTTAAACCCATCTACTCTTTCTGCTGACAATATTTTGTTGATAAAAAGCTTGTATATTGATATTGATAAGTAGTTGTCAATCTTGTGTTCCTCCACCAGTCTGTAAACTTCAACAGGGTTGATATTTTCAGTGATCAGTAATTTTATAATCATTCACTGTTAAAAACTCTTTATCTCACTTGCTGTCATCTTGATTTTCAGCACATGCAATTAAGCAGAACACACGTGATTGTGGGCATTGGTGAACAACAATGTAAAAATAAATTCCTTCAAACATTATTAAGCTGAATACACTACTCTGATTTTGTAAACAAAAGTCACGGACAGATTTGAACCAGCTGATATGATCTGCAGATCATATCAATCGCTCAAAGTCAACATATTGCTAAAAAATTTCAGTTGTCTCAATGAAATTGGACAATTTTACAATCAAATTACTGATGATGATGTTTGATGATGTGCTCAAAATGGGCACCATTTTGTTCAATGCAGAGGGCTATACGTTGAGTAAAGTTGTAGATGACTTGTATGCACTGTGATGACTGCGATGTAGTAGTGATGGCTTTCCATATTGCAAAATGTGTGCAGAACAGGTGCCTTGTCTGTAAGAACAAATTTGTCCACAATTAGTTTTCTACAGGAAATTACTTTTCTTCAGGCGTCCACGACATGGCTTGTAAATGTCGCACATTCTAAAATTTGGCAGATATACTATCCCTTAATTAAGTCAGTTCAGATCTCTTGAAACATGAAAGAGATTGAATGAAAACTGTTGAGGTTATTAAACTTTTTCCGGGGCCAACTTTTTGGGGGAGTCACTCATCATAATGCTGAATGATACCTCATTTAAAAGCACTTGGGTCCGGACAATGCATGCGGAGGTTTACAAATAACAATCTCTATTATAATACCAAGCTTGCACACTAAAAACTCGGCTCGCCATCACCCGATCCTTATGAAATTGCTTTGGCACTTAGCGGACATGCCGACAATGTTTGGGAAGTCTTGGCGTTCCATAGTACCACTTGCATTTTGCACAATGCGTATTTTTGTCATTCCCCGTGTACGGTCTGTCGTCTGCTACTAGCTATGTTGTACTGCTATCCCGTGCATGTGCACGGGTATCGCTAGTATTCACATAATTTCAAGTTATGTGCAGTTTTTTTTTTTGTGCACACGGGTTGTATATTGACTCAGAGTTTGTACACACAGCGGAAGTAAAAATAATATAACCACAAACTATTCAGGGAAATCTGTCCAACATATAATTACCTTTTCATCGATTTACTTCACCAAGAAACCTTAGCAGTCTTTACAGTTAGTGACTATTATGCTGTCAAAGGACACTCCAAGCAAAATATAAATAGAGAAATCTCCACGATAATCTCCACCAGTCTGAAGCTTTGTTCTGTCCAGGGCGAAGCTTGGCTCACTGGTCTGACTCCACCCACAAATGTTATCTGAACGATCAAATCATACGTCCGCCATTTTGTTACACGTCAGCCATCTTCGGAAGTGTTATATTAACATATCCACAATCGCCTTGCCGTCATTTGTTTTCTGTTCAGTGTAACGCAACCAAGGTGACTGTTAAAAGGATCAGCAAATATCGAAAGGTTGGAGCCGATAGGGGACATGGGCCGTGATAAGGTGACACAACTTATAGGCCTAAGGCTTTAGGTTTAGGCATTAGGCTCCAGGCTTATGGTGTCAGCCATTGCAATTGGAATCAATCCGAGCTATATAACCAGGGTTATTTTTATTTTCGGGAGGGATCGAGGCACCATTCTGTTGACTATGGATCACCCAAAAAGAAAGGGAGGATTTTTGTACGTAATTTTAGGGGGAGTTTTTGAATGTAATTTGCAAAACTTAGGATGACTTCTGAGTGTTTACAGTATGGTGTGTACATTTGAAGACTGAACAACATGTCATCTATCATGAAAGAAAAATATGTTTTGATTACAACCCATGCAGATGTTAGAAAATAGTCAGGGAGGTAATGCATGTTGATTCTTCAAACAAAGAATAAAACTAGAACGCACTCGGTCGAGCGCATGCCTCGACCAGGCTAAACAGTTTGTGTTTTATGACCCACTGATAGGCCGGATCTGCACCCGGGTCTTAACCAACATTAAATCGGCTTGTTCTTGTCACCGACCCAACTCATCCACCAAGTTTTGTCGTCCATCCACAACTTTTTGAAATATCATGCCACATATCGTTTTTGGCATCATTTCTCAATGGTGAAAAATCACTTAAGAAATTTAATAATTCTCGGATCTGGATCCGGATCCGGACTTTCACCAAAATCGAATCGAATTCGTCCTTTTCACACATCCAATCTGCCCACCAAGTTTCATCTGAATCCATCCATGACTTTTTGAGATGTTGTGTTATATATCGTTTTTTGCCCTATCTCTCCATGGTGAAGAATCACTTAGGAACTTATAGTAGCCGATTCCGGATCCGGATGTTCACCGAAATGTAATCAATTCGTCCTTAGGTGGTGGAGGTAAATATTAATATTTGAAGCTTTTAAGAAAACAACTCCAACCCGTCCACCATTATTGCTATAAATTTGTAAGGGGAGGAGGGGTTGAGGTGGATCTGAGATTGAAAGGAGAGGTTGAGGACTTGAAGTCACATTTTTACATTTCCCGGAATTTCTGTGGGTCCCTGCTATTATGCTGTCAAAGGACATTCCGAGCAAACTCCTGAAATATTCCACACCCTATTGAGAACAAATTCCCTTCCAACAGCTTGGTGGAACCGAATTATATATTATATCTGCTCGTCTATACTGTACTATAAAGTAAATTTGTATATTTATTTGTTTATTTATATATGCTTCAAAAAGGAAAAAAAAATACTGAACCAAATGCAACCAAATTTTGCATGTTGTCTGAGGGAACCCCAAGTATGGTTTCCGTTAGGGTAGCATATTTCGGAGAGGGGGTCAAAGTGGGCGAAAGACCCCAATTCGCTCTATATAAATGTGTATCGTATAGCGCCCCCGGTGGTAGCTGGTATTACAAATCATTTTATAATATAAAGAAAGTTGAAACAACTTAACAATATGCATTATGGTGATGTTGAAAACTGAGTGAGAATAATTCTAAATTTTGAAAAAGTTTTCATTTTATTCATTTTAAGCAGAGGTTCAAACCAAAGCATCAAACACTGAGCTTTGCAGCGAAGTCGAAGCGATTTTTGCTCGCACCATATATAAGCAGTAACGATGGTTGACGCAAGTGATGTTGGCTGACTTGCAAGCAGATGGAATATGACCTTGGGAAAATGATAGAGCGAACAGAGCAGAATGTTTGTGAAGTACAACATGTCATCTTTTCATTAAATCCATCAGCAAAGTGACAGGTAATAAAGCCTAGCATATATATATATAAGAACGAGATTCCCCTGCCGCATGTTTGTTATGCTTATTTTTGTTTGTTATGCAATTCCATAACCCTCGGCCAATTGCCACAAAATTTGCTTTCACACATTATTGTAACAACCAGCATGGCATCGTCATATTAAAAATTGCAATTCGTAATCAAATTGATGTTGAAACGAGAAATAACGTCGCTCTGGGCGATCGAGCATTGTACGTCGGGTGCCCCTCTTGGTGGGAAGAGGGGAAAAGCATGGCTTACGCCTCTGCCCTTCCATATTGTCTTCGAAGGTGAATTATTTGTCGGGAATTGAACCAATTGCATTGAAGTATTTATATTCCCTTTGCGGAATTGAAATGAGTATACAAAGGGTCCACAGTCACCATGGAACTACCATTGAGTGTGGTTATATCATCATTTATATCAGTGTGATCCTGTGTGTCTCCGAACAAGGAAATGAGGCCATATGGTCCATCATCACCATGGAACTCACGAGTGTGAGTTTATCATTCAATCATCATATCATCAGTGTGATCCTGTGTGTCTCCGAACAAGGAAATGAGGTCATATGGTCCATCATCACCCACCATGGTGCACTCCCAGGTTAATTTTAGCTACAGCTTTTAAAAACCATTCTTCTTGATAGTTTACTAAAGTCTAAATAATCCGATCTTGATCCGGTGACCCAACTTGTAAGTTATATAGTTACCATTTATATCCTATTTATCTAATG
>CM068959.1:84312189-84332796 GCA_035128595.1 Eptatretus atami | reverse complement strand
AATTTACCCAAACATTGAACAGAACGATTATGATATTTCTATTTATTACATATACAGGTTGTGGGTGAGCAGCAGACCGCACAGCTCTTACAACCAATGGATATAGAAGGGAAATACAGATACAATATATATATATATAATATATATATCAATATATAAATACACAATACACACAACACTTGATCCATCAATATATATATATAATCATGATGGACACAGAATTCAATTGAATTTCAGGCAACTCGGGTAATTGCAGCAGATCCAATCAGTGTGGTTATCTGTCATATAGCTAGGGTTTGTTGCAAAAATCCTTCAACCTGTTATGTGCGTATTGGCTTCTTCGTGTTCCAGTAGAGTCGCGTAGTTGTTTCGATTGGGGCTTTCTATCCCAGAATGACTGTGTGTTGAATGTGCTTGCTTGTAATTCAATGCTAAAAGTACTTGTGTCTACCAAACTGTACTTACTCAGCATGCGACATATCTCATTATAATGCCATGTTTGGCCCTGAATATGGTGAGAGAGTGGTTGGCTTGCGAGATCCTAGATCCTCGATGTTTCAAAATCCCACTCGGCTGTTAATTTAAATAACCAGGTGGGTTGAACATGTGCCTGTCCATCATTTTGAGTTCAGCAAATATGCAAGTTGCCACTATGCCGGTATATCCTTGTGTTGGGAGTGAGCTACCCGTCCAGGATTGTGTCCCCAATTAGTCAAGGAAGACTGCTTTAAGCAGCACCAAACTCGCATCATGGCACCAGAGTATGGTACCATTGGAATGGACAATTATCATATTAAACTATATTTATATATATTATACTATTTAATATAATATATATATATATACTAATATATCATACATAATATCAATAATATAAAAAAGCCTCGGTGTCATGGCGCCAAAGTCGGTAAATAGAAGCGCGCGTCCTCTGGCGATCCAATAAACGAGTCCTGAGTTCCAAGCCACCGAACGACGGAGCCATCTATTAGGAATTACAATTACACATACCAAATGGGAGCTTGACTTCCAAGCCTGAATCATCTAACTTTCGACAGGTCAGGTCGAAATGATACAAAGCTAACCACGATGTACTGGCAGCCGGATTATAATAACCCCGGTATAATAATAGGACTGTGCACCATCATTACCCTAGTGTCGATTAAAAGGCGACCAAGACGCGTTGCGATCAGGACATACAAGGGCATCCGGCGAAATTAAAACATGTGCAAATCACTTATTGCGGATCATAACGGATATGAATCACGCTGTTGGGACGAACCCTGAACGGAATAGCAGCTGACAAGAAGAAGAGCAAGAAAATATATTCACTACCATATAATAATGTAATATGTATATATAGAACACACAACATAATGCACAAATGTATGCACGCATAACTGTTCCTCAAGTAAGCAAAAGTGAGCTTGCTAACAAAAAAAAAAAACAACACAACCAAATAAATAAGGATTGGTGACCTCGGACTAATTTCTGGATGGTCATTTGATAGGTTCCCTTCTGAACAACAGAGTCCACTCATCGCTAAAATCTCAGGTGTCAATTCTTATGTGTGATAGTTGATTTCACGTTCTCTATGACAAGGGTGAACACCGTATTGATGACGAGCAGAAGTTCATCACCAAGTGGAATTCTGGATTGGTTGGGACCTCTGGCAATGTCACCCAAAGTAACACCTTGCATGTCGGGCTGGCAGAGATAGCGCAACATGATGGAATCTTCGTGTTACAGATGTCTAGTAATGGGTTGATTCTCGAACCTGGCATAAACTGTCACGATTGGCTATTATCGGACAGGCAGGGCGTTGCATAAATGAATACTTCGTCACTCCGATCAATGGTAAGCTGGTGTTCTGTCTGCTAACATTAGCTGGTTGGATGTTAAGTTCCCACGGGTGTCTTCAGCCGAAGAGTAGATGACCTATTGCTGGCACCTTGAACGAATGACAAATTCTTACGGCAACTTACAGAGTGTCATGATACACAACAGCACAACTGCTGTCCCCTTAAAGTGATGCAACCAGCAACCACATGCTGAACACTCTCGGAATGAACTGATGCATCTCATAACATTGCATCGATGTATGTTTAATGTTATATCCCATTAATCACTTATATTTTGTCGATATCTTTCCAATTAGGAATACTATATGCTGATGTTGCCATACCCTGTTACAGAGCATCTGTGCTGCCGAAGCAGTTTCTTAAGGCCCTGTCACACCTTGACGATTTAGCCAGCGTATGCCGACGTATGAAAAATTGTCTAAAAACGCCATGGACACGAGCTGAGAATACGTGATATGCGTTAAAGTCTTTGCCAAAGTTAACAGAGCAGTGGCAGAAACGCTCGTAGTGCACAAGTCGTGTAGCCGAGCTCGTCGACAAATTCTTAAACATGACTCGAAAATTTTTCGACGGATATGCCAGGTATGACTCAACACATAGCTCTACTCGCTATACAGCTAGGCCATAAAGTTGTAGGCAACGTTACGCGAGATACGTTGACCAACTAACGTCACGACAACACGAAACCTGTAAAAGATACTCATAAAAGTCAGCAAAACACACACGTCGAGGGATAAATGTTTCTAGCAGCTCAGTGTATTCACAGGAGTCCTGTTTTTTTGTGTTTTTTTTCTTCGGCTATGCAGCATGTTGAACTGTTGATCTACAAAATGTTGCTCTAATACATATAAATCATAATTATAATTCAGGCTGCCGACCTCAACTCATTCTAAAATCATAAACCTGCACATAGAGAAATCGACACAGTTGTCAAACATCACCGTTCATACCCGGCAAGAAAAAACCCACCCCGAAAAAAACAGGACGCCAGGATCTGCGAACACTGACGTTTAAACATAATACCCTCGACGATGTTTCGACTTATAGTAACTCTAACAGTACTACGCTGTGATCGACGTGTAGTCAACGATCAGCGTAACGATGCCTACAACAATTATAGCCAGCGGTATGGTGAAACACGGACGCTGGCATCACGGTCGAAAAATTTCTTCCATACATGCCATGAAAACTTTTGATCGAACGTAACTCTACGGCGTACTACGAACGCTCTGCACAGCCGTGCTTCCAGAGACTGCTCTTACGTATAACAAAAACTTACACCATAACCGCATAATCGACCAGTGCCGTGCCAGCATATTATGGACAAATTTATTCAACGTACGAGCGCATAATGCTCGGGCAAATAAAAGTCAGAGGTTGGTGACAGCGGCTTGACAACTTCGATGTCTAGTGCCAGTTATTGATTGAATCGTCGAGCCGCGCAGCCTTTTATCAAGGACTTACAGCCATCGTGATCGTCGGACGCATACACTGCACGCGCGCATATGCATTAAGTTAAGCAACTAATCGTTTGCGGAGGGCATAGGTTCGTAGAACCAGGAACGACAACGCTCAGCATTCGTTTGACATATAAAGTTAATACAATATGTTATCCGAGAATGTTCTGTGTCAACGTTACTACATACCAGTATAATCGGCATAGATCACAACTCGTTATGAAATAACGGGGTATCACAAAATGGAAAAAACAATCTCAATAGTTCAGACGTCAACGCCAGCGTAATTATTACAATCAAGATCTTTTGAATACTTGCCAACTATCGCTGGCCTAAAACGGTCAAGGGTGTGACATGCTAGCCTTGAGACAGAGAGTTAATAACTAAGCGTGGTGGCGTTTTGCCAATAGTCATTCACCAGCAGTAGTTAGGACAGGCCAGATTTTTTGGATAATTTCAGTTCAGGGCTGCACCAATAAGCTCGACTGAACTACTCTATGTGCGTCAAGGAACACCATGGCATGTTTAATGTCCACAACTTCAAAATGCCAGCAAGGTGAGGAATGCCCAAGTTTAAATTTACAATACGCATCCGAGGAGATGAACAATTACCAACATTGATGATAATATACCCTGCGACCGCTGACAAACACAGGAAATTACTACTAAGCAGTTTAACACACGAGACTTGATTGATTCAAAACCAAGAAGATAGAACAGCTTGAGACGGCGACAAAGTGCACGGTACATTAAGTCTAGAGTAATCTACGGCCAGACCTACCAACGAAAACGACTAAATATTTAACTGATGCAATAATAAGTCTGCACATCTAACATGACATTGATGATAGTCGCTTGTCATAATACAGTGAAAATATCCACATTTCATATCTCTTACAAACGAGAATGTCAAATCGAATATTCTTAACCTCCCACATAATGAAATTTACCAACAGAAGCATTCACATTCAATTATGAACACAACATTAAATATTTTGTGTTACTCACAACACCATATTTCCAAACAATAACGGCACCAGCAATCGACAGTTTTGGCATTGACAATGGGTCTACTGGAGAAATACCACCCGGAAGAATTACAATGGAACGCTCAAACAAGCAAAGCACACCTAGATAACATGAACTCAGCTCCAGAACAATGGTCCCCTCTCATCATTTTATTATTATAGATTTATTTAGCTGGCTGCGGAGTTTCATAAACAACACAAAAAGAGCTCATCACAAGAAGTAAAATTCCGAAGCTGGACAATTATATTCTTAATATAGAACAATAACATTTCACAAAGCAAAGACAACAACGTCCTGCAGCCACTTTATGCAAAATCGCAATACTCCTGGACTTCACGTGGGGAGCGAACCACCATAATTCAGATCTGAACTTCTCTCTCTACTTTAAAACGAGCAGAAGTCATCACCAAGTGGAATTCTGATTGGTTGGGCCTCTGGCAATGTCACCCAAAGTAACCCTTGCATGTCGGGCTGGCAGGATGGCGCAACAGTCGGAATCCTCGTGTTACAGATGTCTAGTATGGGTTTGATTCTCGACCTGGCTATAATCTGTCACCGTGGTATTTCGCAGGCAGGGCGTTGCATAAATGAATACTTCGTCACTCCGATCAATGGTAAGCTGGTGTTCTGTCTGCTAACATTAGCTGGTTGGATGTTAAGTTCCCACGGGTGTCTTCAGACGAAGAGTAGATGACCTATTGCTGGCACCTTGAACGAATGACAAATTCTTACGGCAACTTACAGGTGTCATGATATCAACAGCACAACTGTGTCCCCTTAAAGTGATGCAACCAGCAACCACATGCTGAACACTCTCGGAATGGAACTGATGCATCTCATAACATTGGCATCGATGTATGTTTAATGTTTATCCCATTAATCACTTATATTTTGTCGATATCTTTCCAATTAGGAATACTATATGCTGATGTGCCATACCCTGTTACAGAGCATCTGTGCTGCCGAAGCAGTTTCTTAAGGCCCTGTCACACCTTGACGATTTAGCCAGCGTATGCCGACGTATGAAAAATTTGTCCTAAAACGCTGGCACACGTCGAATACGTTATGGGTAAGTTTTGCATACGTTAAGAGCACGCTGGCATAACGTCGTAGTACGCCGAGCTCGTCGACAAATTTTAAACATGCTCGAAAATTTTTCGACGTATGCCAGTGTAGACTCACACGTTCCGCATACGCTGGCCATAAGTTGTAGGCACGTTACGCGATCGTTGACACACGTCGACACACGTTACTCATAAGTCGAACACGTCGAGGTAATGTTTAGCGTCAGTGTTCCAGAGTCCCTGTTTTTTTGGTTTTTTTTCTTCGGTATGACGGTGATGTTGACACTTCGATTTCTAGTGCGGTTATAATATAATATAATTCATAGGCTGCCGCTCAACGATTTAAATCATAAACTGCACTAGAAATCGAAGTGTCAACATCACCGTCATACGAAGAAAACCCCCCCCCAAAAAAAAACAGGACTGGAACACTGACGCTAAACATTACCTCGACGTGTTTCGACTTATGAAGTAACTACAAGTAACGGTGTGTCGACGTGTGTCAACGATCGCGTAACGTGCCTACAACTTATGGCCAGCGTATGCGGAACGACGCTGGCATACGTCGAAAAATTTTCAACATGCTGAAAATTTGTCGACGTACTCGGCGTACTACGACGTCTGCCAGCGTGCTTCAGCGTGCTCTTAACGTATACAAAACTTACCCATAACGTATTCGACGTGTGCCAGCATATTTGGCAAATTTTTCATACGTCGGCATATGCTGGGTAAAACGTCAAGGTGTGACAGCGGCTTGACACTTCGATGTCTAGTGCAGTTATGATTTGAATCGTTCGAGCCGCAGCCTTTTAATAGGCTACGCCACGTGATCGTCGGGATACACTGCCGCGCGCTATGCATAAGTTAGACTATCGTTGGGCATAGGTTGTGAACGCCGACAACACGCTCAGCATTCGTTGATATAGTTATCTATATGTTATCGAAACGTTCTGTGTACGTTACTAATACGTTATGCATACGTCCAACTCGTTATGAATACGTCCAAAACTGGAAAAAACATCAATAGTTCACCGTACGCCAGCGTTTTACATACATTTTGATACCTTGCCATACGCTGGCTAAAACGTCAAGGTGTGACAGTGCTTGAGCGAGAGTTATACTGCGTCGTTTGCCATTAGCTTACCAGCAGTAGTTAGGACAGGAATTTTTGGTAATTTGTTCAGGGTGCCACCATAGCTCGCTGACTCTTTGCGAAGGACACCATGGGATGTTTAATGTCCACCAATTAATGCCAGCAGGTGGGATGCCCAGTTTAACATCCATCCGAGGGATGACATACACATTGATGAATTATCCTGCCTGTGAAACACGGGGATTACAGTTTATCACGAGACTTTGATTCAAACCCAGGATAGACAGCTTGGAGGCGAGTGCACGTACATTTAGGTCTAGTCTAGGCCAGCCTGCCAACAGAGACGACTATATACTGTGCACAATAGTCTGCCATCTCATGACATCATGATAGTGCTTGTCATATACGTGAAATATTCCCATTTCATTCTCTTACAAAGGATGTCATCGAATATTTTACCTCCACATGAATACCAACGAAGCATTCCTTGAACAACATTTTTGTGTTCTCCACACCTTTGCCAACATAAGGCACCAGAATCGCAGTTTTGGCTTGAATGGTCTCTGGGAATCACCCGGAGATTAATGGACGCTTCAAAAGCAAGCACACTGATACTGAACTCGCTCGATGGCCCTCTCAATCTTTTTAATTATGATTTTTAGCTGGCTGCGATGTTCAAACACACAAAAAGAGCTCATCAAGAGTAAATCCGGCGGACAATTATTTCTTAATATAGAACATCATTCCAAAGAAAGAAACGTCTCTGCAGCCACTTTTGCAATCGCAATACTCCTGGTTCAGTGGGGGTGACCACATAATCAGACTGCCAGCTGATTAAGGGTAGCTTGCCCCTTGAACTGGTGCCTGGTTATATATGGTGATGTTTCTCAGGGTATGAGGAAAGCCAGATAAGATGTAAGTAACCCAATTGTAACGGAGAAAGGTAAATGGCATTTCAAATACAATCCTTAAATGAACAATTGATCGCTGAGATAGATGAACATGGCTTTCTGGTGGAACCTCTGGGTGAGCTACTTTTCAGGACGAGGACAAGGTATTTCTTTAAATTTGCTTCGGGATCATTTGTACGTTGCTACTTTTTTCGTCGGTAGCATTTTGTTGCTCATCTCAAGTTGCCACGAGGAAATTAAGAGTCAACCAAAATATGAGAAGTTGCTTTTGGATAAGTAACTGCAGATTGCATTTGAGAAGCTGGACAAATGAAATATCAAACTTTATTTAAACATCTCATGAAATTAAAACCGATGACAATAGAAGTTGATGCATTAGATCCTCATTTGTTGCCTCCTAATCTTCACCATGTTGACTCCGACCTCCTTGCTCATTCATATCATGTTTGTTTGGTCCGAGTCTTGTAGATGGCTCCAAGGTTATTGTTAAATAGGACTCTTGTTAAAGAGTAGAACTGGGATCAAAAACTAGTGGAACCTCAGACCTTTTGTCTTTTTCATACAAAATGTTTTCTATTCTGTTCTTGTGTATGGCAGCTTGGCTGCCAGGTAGCTATAATTTCTTGGAGCACAGCTGTGCCACTGATGCTGTGCCCCTCTACCAGTTCTCTGGTACTCATTTCACCAACCTCAGAAGGATGACAGGCTATGTCGACCCCACCTGGTATTAATTTAGCCAAAAGGGCTTGAAATCAGCCAGCCACCATACCCACTAAACCAACATCAGGCTACACGAAAGGTTAGACCAGGTCATAAGACGAGGATTTTTTTTGACCTGGACATCTAACTGGGTGAAGGTTTTGGAACTTTTTCGCTGCATACAGTCATCACGCACTAAATTCTTATTTTTCCGGTGCATCAGTAAAGCTGAATACACACCTCCTCATTCGTTGCATTTTCAAAGTACTATCCTTATTAGCCCAGTCAGTTTCTCACCAGTGAGCACAACAGGGAATTGCTCCACCATCCTGTGACCCCTGTCCTCCCTCTCCCCTCTTCTCACAAAAAGGATGATTGAAAGAGGTTAGAATCAGACTATCAGGTCAGGTATGGGAGTATGTGCCAGCGCAGCACATCGCTGCATCCACTTTCTGCTAGTACTCCAGGGGCCTCCTGGGCAGATGCATGGCCTATCCCCATCTCCTTGGGATGCTGATCAACCTGCTACAACCACGAGGCACGTGGTCGGCCCATCAGCCTCCTCCACTCATGAGACTCCCTCGCTGAGAGAATCTGGTGAGCAGGATCAGCATCAGGAAAACAGGCTACATGTCCATACAACCACAGCTGATGCTCATGGACTGTGCAGGTAACAAATCTCATTTGAGACTCTCAGCAACTGCTCGTTGGACACAAAGTCCGACCAGCGATAGCCAAGGATTCTCCGAAGAGACCTGGTACCAAAGGAATTAAGATCCCTGGTCAGAGTCCAAGTCTCACATCTGTAGAGCAAGACTGGAAGCACCAAGGACCTGAAGACTCAGCCTTTCGTCCTGCACAAGTACTGACAGCACCACACCCCACGATCCAATGAATCCATGACTCCCCAGGCCCGACCGCTGTCAGCGTTAGAATCGGTGTCAATGATAACCACAAATTCCTCACTGATGGATGAGCCAAAGACATCCTGGAAATATTACTTCTCGAGTTGAGAAGAATTTTTGCAGTTCTTGATATATCTGCTTGTTCAATCATTTCGACTGGACGTGGAGACAGCAAGCTTGTTTTAGGATGAGTGTACTTACCTCTCACAAGCCATACATCAAGCCGTCAGCACTCTGCAGGATCTTGTGCTGCACACCACAATTAAATGGCGTGCAGAAGTCCTTGCTTTTACTCTTACCAGTGCTGTTGTGTCACTTTGTCCAAACATTATTCCCAGGAATGGGGAAGTCTGCTGTATTTTAACTGCCTCGACTGTCCTGTGATGTGTGGCACCTGATCAAACCTTACCCATCATTAGCAGAGCTCGATCTGTTCCAGCACAGGCTAGCAGAATATTTTTAAATGGCCCTTTCTTGATTATTTAGCCAGAAATACCTGTTATTTTTCTCTCCCATGTCAGACGGATTGCGGGGCCAGCATACTGACAGTATAACAGCTGATGATGAGAGGGTTGATGGAGGGGTTTTTCCATCACAGCTACTTTTCGGCTACACTCAAGTATGAAATTGGTGACCTTCGAAGGATTGACTTCGGCATTGTTTTACATGATTTGTGTGTTGTTTTAGATTGAACTGTTATAGATGTTTGGTTGGCCTGTTTTTTGTTTTTTTTCCCCGCACCATGATCTGCTCGTTATCTCTTGGTGGGATTACCTCTGGACATAATCTGCACAGTATAAGCAACACCTGCTGTAAGCAATGTGTAATGGTATATCACCATACTGACCATGCTTAGGTTCATGCGAAGGACGTGTAGCGACTTCCACTATTGATTATATATTGTTATCTGTGCTCCTCCGATTTGGACAATTGCAATGAGGTTTGTCCTGTATTTTGCAATTCCTTCTGCTGTGACCGTTTCCTTTGTGGGAAGCATATTCACAAGAAAATCACCCCAATCATGTGATACGTGCTCAGCTCATGAGTCATAGTTTACAAAGGGTCACCTTTTCAAATCCACAGATTGTTAGTTGTTAGTGCTGTCCTCTTGTTTGTATCTGGGGACTTCAGAGATTGTACCACAAACTACAGGATATACCGTACTGTACTTTTGGAGAAAAAAAACAATTCATCATTGTTCTATCAACCTAGTCCGTGGCATAATTTAAACCTTGTTATAACGGGGGGGGGGGGGGGAGTATAGCATTTCTGAGAGTGTGACAAACTTTATTTAATATGAGCAAATGCAACCCGTCACTTCACAGATGGGAATATTAAGGGGGAGTAAGAAGGAGGGGAGGGAGAGAGGGAAGAAAGGGGAAGGATAGCAGAGGGAGAGAGTAGAGGAGAGGAGAGGGAGGAGAGGAGGGAAGGGATGGAAAAGAGGGAGGGAGAGAGGATGGAGGAGGAAGGGAGAGAGGATGGAGAGGGGAGGGGTGGGAGAGAGGATGGAGGAGGGGGAGGGAGGGAAGAAAGGGGAAGGATAGCAGAGGGAGAGAGTAGAGTAGAGGAGAGGGAGGAGAGGAGGGAAGGGATAGAGGAGGGGAGGGAGAGAGGAAAGAGGGAGGGAGAGAGGATGGAGGAGGAAGGGAGAGAGGATGGAGAGGGAGAGAGGATGGAGGAGGAGGGAGGGGAGGGAGGGGGGAGGAGGGGGAGGGAGAGAGGACTGAGAGGGGAGGGGGTGAGAGAGGGGAGAGAGGATGGAGGAGGGTGGAGAGAGGATGGAGGAGGGGGAGGGAGAGAGGACGGAGGAGGTGGGAGAGAGAGACGGAGGGGGTGGGAGAGGAGAGGGAAGGGGAGGGAGAGAGGACGGAGGGGTGGAGAGATGGGATCTAGGAGGGGTGAGGAACGAGGGAGCTGAGCTAGGAAGGGGGGGGACGGGTGGGGAGAGGGCGTCGCCTCACCAAACGTCACTATACACTCTGGGAGCGAGGAAGAGGGGAGAAGTCTTTTGCATCCTCTGCACACTTTGGGTTAAGTATTTCAGGTTACAATTTTGGGTGAAATCAGGTCAGCTGTCCAACCAATGGGTGAAGAGCGGATATACATACATACATACATACAAACACACATAATCACATGCGTACACTTGCTCCTTTGTAGAGTCCATGAGCCAGCCATCAATATTTTGTTGGGGGTCTTAAAAGCCACTGCATTT
This sequence comes from Eptatretus atami, assembly GCA_035128595.1. Taxonomy (NCBI): domain Eukaryota; kingdom Metazoa; phylum Chordata; class Myxini; order Myxiniformes; family Myxinidae; genus Eptatretus; species Eptatretus atami. The sequence goes on along the minus strand of CM068959.1, from coordinate 84,321,561 downwards.
TCCAGTGAGGTTGATGTATGTGGTAAATTTTTTAAAAATGTGATGGACATCTCAAAAGAGCAGCTGAACACCTTTTTGGCAGCCATCTTGGAAAATGACTGCCTCATTTGATCACATTTCTGAAAATTAACTTTTATGTTGCAATGGCTGATCTGAGGCATATACAACCCTTAACAAGATATGTTCAGTGTAAAATTTGGCACATTCCAGTATAATTTTTCTAAATATTGGTCCATTGGATTCCGAAATAATTGATAAAACAGGTCAGAATTTGTATTTTTCTCGCACAATATTTTCTCCACCTGGCATCATGCTAACTGAAATATTTATTATATTTAATTTATTTAACATGCAGATATAAGAAATATTTAACATGCAGATACACGGCAAGTACGAGCTTTAATGGTATTCTTCACGTTTCAGATCATTACTCGCATACTGATGTAGGTGTCTTTTTATTCGTCATCACTGTCTGATGTGTCCTGCTGGTCATGCTCTGGCAACTCATCATCACTGGCCATGTTGGAGCAAGTGTGCAACTTGCACACTACTGTACATTTCAGGATGTTAATGACGCATGAGCAGTCAGTTGGCCAACAAGAGTGAGCACACTTGTACGACATCAAACTGTTAACAACTTTGGGAGTGGGGGATCCTGTCATCCACTGGATAACAAGGCCGCCATCTTCAATTGTTGTCCATTCATGCCCTTGACTGTGGTTAGGAATATCTGGCTAATTGACTAAACTCTGTCGCCATATGGCCGCCTGGTAGTTAGATCGACGCGTGTGCTGTCGGAGCATGTCCTCACATGGTGGAGGTTGTGCTGATTCGAGCTCCCCTCGTGTGCTAAACATTTGGTATCTGAGTTCATTAACTTTAGTTATTTTGGTTTGTCAACAGTAAAGTTAACAAACAAACTCCTGGGTTATGCAGAACACGTCATTGGTAATGTTACAGCTCGTTCCAAGTGATGCAAGACATCTACGAATTTCTGATCACGCAGGAGGATTTTCAAAGACTTCATATTTCTTGTCCGACAAATGCGCCAAGGGTGTCACATTCAGTCCATGGATGAAGCCCTATCAAGGATTTGTCCATGGCAAAACAACAAGGAATCATGCCTTGGATGCATGAAAGAGGGAGGGACTGGTCCCCCTCTCTGTCAGCACACATCAATCCAAGTAGAATATCAACCATTTCTATGTATGTCATCCAAAAAGCTGCAAGTTGACCTCTGTCACGTCATAAAACTTTCAGGTCAGCAACAAACAGGTCAGGAATCATCCGGAAGGATTTGTTAGTGACAGCAGCATTGTGTATGGTGTGACAAATGTTCCGGTGAAGTTCAGACACGACCCAAATAGTGTCATTCAACTTCAACAGATCTTCAGCATGGGTGATTTCCAGCCATTTTTCAAAGCTAGACCATGCTAACATCATCAGCACTTCATACGTCAACTTATGAAGATGGACAGCCTGGTTGAACTGTTTCCCATCAAGAACCTTGTTGATTGATCCTTTCGCAATAACTCCTGATTCCACAGCCAGATCTCGAAGTCCAGCATCCCCAAACATCTTTCCAACTGTGGACATCAAGTTACAGATCGTATGGAAGTTCCCCATCATCAGCACAATTCCCCCATACCTTTCTGGATGTTTACATGCAATTTCTGTTGCCTTTGCATACGGTGCCTGATTTAAGACAACTGCAACGCTCTCAAAATGTAGAATTGGACTGTCACAAGATATCCTGGATGGTTGATAATTCAGTTGCGGGTGTGTTAATTATTTGCAGGTATCCTATTACATCTGCCATCACTTATTTGTGCTCTCTTGTTGGGATGTTGAATCCTGTCCAATCATTGTTGAACTCGTCGTTTTCTCAGATGTGTCATACACACGCACCAAGACCAACAACAAGTCTGTTGACGTGCTCTCGGTGCTGCACTTGCATGTGTTGCAGTCAGGTCGGGTGGTACGATTGCGGGTGGACTGTTCCTTTTCCCAATAACATATATTAGTAGTTGTGCATCTGGTGCCTTTATTGTGCATTTCTTATCCTTCGTGGAGGCAGTCGTGACTGGTTTCGGTGGCGCACATGATGAGGATTTTAGTTGAACAATGATACTGTTGACGCAATGTGAGGTTCCTGCTCAACTTAGGACTTCCTCTTGCCTGCTGATATTGTCGAAGGCAAGTACTGTAGAGATGGATGGATGTACGTGCATGGGAAGAGGTATGGCGTCAAACTCGACACTTTCCAGCTTTTCCATACATAGTGCTGTGTCTATTTCTTCAAAACGAGAGTAGGAACAGACGTGAAGACACACTCCTACAGCACACAGGTTGATGTAACTACCAGGCGGCCATCTGGTGACGGAGTTTCGTCAATTCGCCACTGTTTGGAAAATTATATTCAGTGAACAAAATATTTAAGAATGTGCCAAAATTATCCAACTTCATTGAGCTGTATGATTAATGTATTCACTGCTGGACCTCCCAGCCTGTCCCCCAGAGGGATTGCTTATCCATAGTGTCTGCCAGATCTGTGTCTATATTTTCGGAGGTTTCACGGGGGTGCCCTGCAGAGAATCAAAGCAAATCTGGTGGAAAAACTACGCTTTAAAACAAAGTTATAACGTTTGTGCGGACCGCGAACGATGTACCTTGTGAGATGTAAGTGAGCTTGCACAGACGAGCAGGCAACATGGCGGATTAACTGCAATGTTGATTTCACAGGTGATTAAACTTTGCGATGTCTCCAGAGTTGCTCTACATTAAACAGCAACTCTTCTGTGGATAAAGTCATTATTTGAACAAATTCATTTTATTTATTTAACTGCTGCATGCGCGGTGAAGACCGGCTTTAAAGTTAAAGAGATTCTATATGATATGCAGCCACAGCCTGACCAACTGTTCCTTATCAACCATTGAATAGGAATGCTTGCTTGAGTGCTTAAACCACTTGCCGAGCGCCCTATAGTAGATAGCAGTTCCACGCTACGTCATTCTGAGTGAATCGTTCACTCAATGTGGACACTTTTGCCGTGCCACATCATTCAGAGCAAGTGGTTCGTGCTCAGTCATTCTGAGTCAGTAGTTCATGTTCCGTCATTCTGAGTGAGTTGTGAAATAACACCCGATTTCTGAGCCGTTTGCCGTATTAACGTGTTTTCTAAATTTCTGAGCCAAATTTTTTTTTTCCACCCGTTACATGCAGCTGTTTATAAAGAATAATGTTTGTGAACATATCCCTGAAACGTCGATATAAACGCAACGTTGTTTTTCAGTGAAAGCTACTCAATGTTTTTGGGTTGGTTATATACAGTACGTACTGTAGTAGGTAATCACAATGACTCCAACCTGCCGATTCCCGAAAAATTGCCGACATCGGCCAAGCACTAATGTGTGTGTGTGTGTGTTGTTCATAAAGCAAAACATATTATGTCTGCTAACTCCCCTACCCCCACCCCTCCCTTTTTTGTCCTATCCTTGCTCTACCCCCTCCCAATATATTGCAGCACCCTCCTCTCACACCTCTCTCACTCTCCTTTCCTCTCTCTCTTTTTTTTTTCCATGCAGCAGCAAAGGGCTTACCTTGGATAGTTTTTCATGGTTTCTTTATGCAGCTTCTTCGGCTAGAAGAGCTTGGGAGGAGTCAATTTATTTATATAATCCACACCACCTGGGTTTAATTGATTAGGTGAGAGCTGATTGGTTATTCCCTCCATTCACAGGTGAGAGATGTGGGTGGGTCTTAGTTTTTCATTTATATGTTGACTGCTTTTGACATTTACACATGGCACATGCTTGAGAGCCTCATTGGTATGCATTTCTGTCGACGCTGTCGCTGATGATTCACCAACAAGCAATGAAACCGGTCCGGCAGCTGAGGGTATGTGTAGCATTGGGATTCTCACATTTGTACTATTTGTGGAACGTCTTTATAGTTGTGGAGGAACTCTGGGAACGGTTTGAAATGGCAAAGGGCTTACCTTGGGTAGCCTTTCATGGTTGCTTTATGCAGCTTCTTCTGCTCGAAGAGCATGGGAGGAGTCATATATATACATGGTACCTTCTTACATACGAATGTTTCAGGTTACGAAGCGCCTGAACGGGAAAATATTGCCTCTAGTTCGAAGGCGTTTCAGGATAGAAGAAAAGAATCACCGGAAAAAGTGTTCACAAGTCGGGCTATCGCGCACTATGACGATGTCTGCCTCGCGCATTTCCGACGGATTGTTAAAAGCCGGCAAAAGCAGACGTCATTGGATCAATTCTTCACGAAACGCGAGGCAAAAACACTGCTGATAAGGACCAGTACAAAGAGGCCAAAAAGTAACGAGAATAGCAGTTAAAGGTAAATGAATATTTTTATTATTTCCTTTATTCTTTGTTTTTACATTATGTGCCTCTCGTTTTATGTTTATTGTGCGGTAATCTAATTTTAACATGTATTTGTTTCATGTTCTGATGCATTTTTATGATTTATTAAAAAAAAATGTCCGAATTTTGCGGGGCTTGGAACGGATTAGCGCATTTACATTCAAAAGGCGTCTCTACTTACGAAGGTTTCAGGTTACGAAACTACTCCCAGAACGAATTAAATTCGTAAGTAGAGGTACTACTGTATATATATATATATATATATATATATATATATATATATATATATATATAATTATATATATATATATATATATATGAAGACCACAAGGGGAAAACCAGAGATGTCAGTAGAAGTCAATTTTGAAGAAACTGAAAAACAAAGTTTCAAGACTTTGGTGGACTGTTTAATAACTGTCATATAGATTTCTTTTCCAGTAAAAGGAAGAGTGATCATTGGCCGATCAAATTAAGCATGTAGCATTTGCCAAGCTTCTGTGTTATTTAATTAAGAGCAAAGAACGAATCAATGTTGCAAACTGACATCACTGGTTATTCCCTTGTTTAATAATTGCCATGCAATTTTAACCCAGGATGTGTAGCAAATTCATGCTTGTTGGTGATTAGCATACATTACATGACTTTGGTGATCACAGATTATTTTTTTCAACATTAAACGGTCATTGTTTTTTTGTTGATTGGTGTTCAACGCCATACTCAAGGGTATTTCGCTTATATGACGACGGATTCTCCATTTCTTACTCCGTACTACTTAATATGATGGAAAACCGGGAGGAAACCAAGGATAAACCACCCCGCGATAGCCGAAGTCACCTCATGTGACTCCCTCATATACCTAAGCAGGTTGATTGGGCGTGGGTACATCGAATGAGGATGGGTACTCAGACGCGCTAACCATTAAGCCACGGCGTGGGTCCCATAAAAGTCACAATAAAGGTTTGACCAGGCTTGAACCACGATATGCACCAACTACGGAGCCCATTATATAACCAAATAGGCCATTGTAGTCTCAGAGTTTATGCTGTGAAAGTTTTACAACCTTTCATTTTTTAGTTTCTCAACTCTGAATATTATGGTGAACAGTTAACATGAATGAAAGGGAGATAACCAGGAGTAAAGTACTGAAACTCTGGGTTTCTACTTGTTCAGCTTTGACAACACTTGTTTTTTCATACACGGCTAAACTTATACCATATAAATTATGTGACACCCCTGTTATTTGTTAAAAATATTGTGAGAGGAAACTTATGTTGCCAACTATTGGCAGGTGCGATCACCCTGAAATTTTAAAAAAGTGACATCTCTGGTTTTCCCCTTGTGGTCTTCATATACATATACATACACACACACACATCATATACATAGTAGCCAAAAGTTACTTTACCCCTGATAAATTTCTCGCACTTCCCTCCGTCCCTTCCCCTCTGCCCTCGCCCCCTCGCCCGCTATGGTATGCGGAAACACTGACTCAGAAGAATGATGGAGCACATACAGATACAATGACAAATTAATTATTGTAAGTACTGTACAATAAAACCTGTATATTAAAAGAGTTCAAGAACAATGCTTCACTGGGAGGGGTAAAGTGACTTTCAGGCCACCCTGTATATATACAGTATTTTATATATATATATATATATACATATATGTATATATAAAATAATATATAAAATAATTTGTATATATAAAATAATTATATATTCATATAAGTATTATAATATAATATAATATATAATATTAAATATATATACATATATATACACCACATAATTCTATACATACATACAGGGTGTAACAAAAGTCTGACCCCATGCAATGGATAGGATGACGAGGATCAATAAAAGGGCCTTCGAGAAGCACAGACTTGAGTCCCTTTGGTTTTTTTTTTCCTTTGGGTCACCTGAAGAGTGCTGTCTACAACAACAGGTCGAGAACATTTGATGAGCTAAGGCTAATATCCAACAGAGGTGTAATAACATCACTCAAGAACAATATAAAAATGTCACACATCCTTAAATATCAAATTAACAAGTACATATAAGTCGACGGAAGACAGTTTGAATATTAACATTATAAAAAGATATGGGGCCAGATGTTTCTTTCACCCTGCATGTATAATGAATTAACCCCTCCCCCCCCCTGAACTTCATGAAGCAGAAGGTCACAGATCACATCTCATATCAGCTATTGCCACACAATCTGTCAAGAACAATCGTCATCTGCCATATGAGCGCAATATCTCTGCCCTTCTGCATACCTTTTAAGACACGGCGTTGTGGTTGAGCATACCGAAAACCAAAAACAGCCCTTCCGACCTGAGAGTGACATGACACAAAACGTCATGCACACCACCACTTCACCTTCAATTCTGGATGGCTCCCACGGGGTCACTTTAGTCTTTTTTAAAGACTGAAATTTAAACGGTCACAAGTAAAGGAAAGCGAAGTCACTGATCATGGTTTCTTCCTTATTTGGGCTTGTCATGGCAGCATACCACACAACCGTTTACTTGTAACCAAAAACCAAATTGGTTAAATTTTCAATTTGTTAAATTTTCAATTAAACCCCATAACTTAGTGAAGCAGCTTAAACCCCCTAACTTAAACCTGCTCATTTAGTGAAGTGGTCCCATGTAAGCTATAATAATCACAATCATAAATAGCGATATATAATAATAATAATAATAATTAATTGTAAAAAAATAATTGCATACACATACACACAAGACTTTGATCATTGGGGAAATTAAATAAAAACAACATGATCACATAGGAATGTTAATCGGATTAAAAATGGTTTATTTTGTAGTTTTATCTTCCAAATGTTGTCTTTGTCCACTCTACCAAGAGTTTTGGTCTGTCCTTCATATATCCTCACCACAAACCAGCCATCTGAAAGCTGGAGAACAGATAATGACTTTACCTGCTTGAGAAGCTTCAACCCAGACCAACATGGGTGGAGGGATGTGACTGGGCCCTGATTTATCCTCAGTGAAAAGGAGAATGACCTGGGCATGAAAGCAATCTGCCTGGGCAAGATATGGGGAGGAAAGGTGGGGGGGGGGTAGGTGGGGGAGGTAGGACAGTAGGTTGGAGTGAAGTAAATCTGTCCCATTGTCACTCAGGCCCCATTTCCAAAAAGTTCTGGTCTTCTGGAGTATAAAGGGAACGAGAGAGGTAGTGGACAAGGAACAGGGGAACATAGTTGAGGGTGCAGAGATTACTGTTTAGGAGTTTCTGATCGAGCATTTCACAAAGCATCTATATATGTACATTCAGCATCTGTGTGAGCTTATTTCTAGGAATTGCGTCATACAAATATTACACACTTTGGTTTGCATGCTGACTATGTTTGTAATTTTGCAAGATCATTCTGCTCTTATGACATTGCATCGAGTTGAAGAGAGAGTACTGTATTTTATATTGTGCATAAAGTGTTTTACATGATGAAATTAAAATGGCTACAGTAAAAGAGATAGTTTGTTTTGAATGATTACGTATCATCCACACAAATTTGAGAGCAAGATTAAGGCACTACAACCATTATACAGGTTTGTGACCACAAAACAAACACAGTGCCTGAATAAAGTCTACAACCCCTTTCAAAATTTTCACCTTTTGTTGCTTTATAGTCCGTAATTAAATTGCATTAAATCAGACTTTTTTTTCCACCTTTATTTACACATTGTAACCCACAACTTCCAAGTGAAAAACAAATTCTACAAATTTCAGAAAATTAATTAAAAATACAAAACTAGAATATCTTGGTTGGATAAGTATCCACACACTGAGTTAATACTTGGTGGAAGCACCTTTGACAGCAATTACAGCTGTGAGTGTATTGGGATAGGTCTCTACCAACTTTGCACACCTTGATTGGGCAATATTTTCCCATTCTTCTGTCCAAAACTGTTCAAGCCAAGTCAAGTTGCATGGGGAGCGTTGATGGGCAGCAATCTTCAAGTCGTGCCACAGATTTTAGATCGGATTTCGGTCGAGTCTCCAACTGGGCCACTTAAGGACATTTATCTTTTTGTTCCTTAGCCACTCCAGTTTAGCTTTGGCTGTTTGCTTCGGGTCGTTGTCATGCTGAAAGGTGAACTTCCGTCCCAATTTCCGCTTTCTTGCAGAGGGCATCAGGTTTTCCTCTCGAATTTTTCTGTATTTTGCTTCATCCATTTTCCCTTCTATTCTGACAAGTGCCCCAATCCCTGCTGATGAGAAACATTCCCATAACATGATGCTGCCACCACAATGCTTCACAGTCGGGATGGTGTCCTTTGGGTTATGTGCTGTGTTGGGTTTGCACTAAACGTAACCTTTTTGCATTTCGGCCAAAAAGTTCCATCTTGGTTTCATCGGACCACAAAACGTTTTGCCACATGGCTTCAGAATCTCTGGAGTGTTTTTTTGCATACCTCAAACGGGACTCAAGGTGGGTTTTTTTGAGTAATGGCTTCCTTCTTGCCACCCTACCGGACAGGCCAGACTTGTGGAGTGCTTGGGATATTGTTGTCACATGCACACTGTAACTAGTCTTTGCCAAAAATACCTGTAGCTCTTTCAAAGTTGCCATTGACCTCTTGGTGGCCTCTCTGATCAGTCTCCTCCTTGCTTGGTCATCTAGTTTGGATGGCCTGATCTAGGCAGGGTGTTGGTGGTACCATACGTCCTCCACTTCTTAATGAATGATTTAACTGTTCTCCAAGGGATATTGAAGGACTTTGAAATATTTTTGTACCGATCCCCTGATCTGTGCCTTTCCACAACTTCCTTTCTTCATCCTCTTTCATGCTGTTGGCATCCTCATCCTCCGTGATTTCCACTAATTCCACTTTTTCCTCGACATAACATGGAAGCTCCAGGTCACTGTTGCTTCCTCAGCAGTTCAACAGCTCCTTGAAATAGCCTTCCCATGGATTAAATACTGCCACCCTCTCTGTCACTAGCCTCCCATCATTTG
>CM068959.1:84301668-84312179 GCA_035128595.1 Eptatretus atami | reverse complement strand
CTCATGCCATTACTATCCTCATCCCTATCATGAGCCAATTTATAGATCATTTTCTTCCCACCATCCTCTTCTGATTTATTATACACCTCCACTTTCATTTCATTCCTCACCTTATCCACAGCTCTCCTTGCTGCTTTCTTCTTTTGCCCATTCATGTGCAGCAACCCTGCATCTAGTTGTCCCCTTTGTATCCTTGATCCTCTCTATCCTCTTCCAAACTCTATCCCATTCATGATTGAGTCTTTGCTGTAAAATTCACTACCAGGAAGGTGAAACCTACTGGAAAAGCTGATTTTATTCTGAAATAATCCGAATCGCTACAATTTAACACAGGTGGAGGCCAATTAACTTGGTGTGTGATATCGAAGGTGATTGGTTACACCTGAGCTAATTTAATTGCCTATTATGAGTTGTTTGGACACTTATCCAACCAAGACATTCTCGTTTTGTATTTTTAATTAATTTTCTGACATTTATAGAATTTGTTTTTCACATTGGAAGTTGTGGGTTACGATGTGTAAATGAAGGTGTAAAATGTCTGACTTAATGCCATTTAATTCCAGGCTATAAGGCAGCAAAAGGTGAAAATTTTGAAAGGGGGTGTAGACTTTCTATTGGCACTTTCTATAATTAGGGCCAGCAAGATGGCTTAGACATACACGCACGCGTCTAAGCTGTCTAGCCTGGGTTTTAATCTCAGCCCAGCTATAAAATGTCATCCCAGTGTTTCACAGGCAAGGTGATTCATCAATGTATGTGCCTCCATCGGATGGATGTCAAACTGGGCGTCCCGTCTGCTGGCATTAGTTGGTGGACATTAAATATACCATGGTGTCCTCCTTGAGGAGTAGGCAAGCCATCGCCGGCACCAAAAACAAGTTACAAATTCCTGCCCTAATTATTGCCGGGAAGGCAATGGCAAACTACCCAGTATAACCCTTGCCAAGAAACTGCTGTTGGCAGCATTGATGCTCTGTAACAGAGCATGGTACAGCTGAGACCACAAAACATCCCCTTGGCAATGTGTGTCAAAATTTATGAATATGATACACTTCTTCTACTTCTCTTCCCTTTATAAGGGGTGGGTGGGGTCCAGTGGCACCAATCTTCTGCTCTGCGGTGACCATGATACTCCTTCACTTCCCTCTGATCTCAGCAAACTCTCTCCGCTCTCCAACCACCCCCATCTTCTTGTTATCCCTCCTCGCACAATCTTCCCATCTCAGCTGCGGTCTACCTCTTTTCCTCATATTTTTCTCCCTCAACCTGTCTGCTCTCTTTGCCATTCTCTCTTCCTCATCCACACCATGTGACCAGCTCACTTCAGCTGGCTTCTTGTCATCCTCCCTATCAAGCTTAACAATCTCCTCCCTCGGTTCATCCATCCTCCCTCTATCCATCCTCATCACTCCTGCAATCCTCCTGGCCCAGTTGTTCTCGCAGACTTGCAGCCTCTGTTGTTGTCTCTCTAAGTGCCACAGTCTGTAGGCCAGCAATGCACAAGACACAAGAACTTTCCCTTTCAATCTCCTTGATATTTTTTCTGCCTGCCATCAATCCCTCCACCCTCATCCATGCATCCATATGCACCAGAATCATCCTCCACACCTCTGCCTCCAACCAACCATCCCCAGTCACTGTTCCCCCCAGATACTCAAACCTATTTCCCTGCCTGATCTCCTTCCCCTCTAACCTGATATTCATCTATTTTCTTTGCTTCCTAGCCCACATTACCTCTGTCTTCCTCATACTCATTTTCAGTCCATGCTTCCCAAATGCCTCCTACTGCTGATCCAGTAAGTACCTCCTGCATTTCCCACTTACTCTCTGCCACAACAGTGAGTTCATCCACATATAACATCCTCTCCAGAATAGTTTTCATGTTTACCTTCCTGCTTACTAGCTCCATCCCCAAAATATGCAAGCTTGGGCTGAGAGAGCTCCCCTGCCTGAAACCAATGTTCATGCTGAATTTTTCTGACATCCTAAGACCAACCAAAACTCTTCCCTTCATTCCCTTGTACATCCCTTCCACCAATATAACTTCTGCTTCCAGCACTCTCATCCAGCTCAGTGTTGCCATCACCATCTCTCTCGGGACAGTGTCATAACCCCTCTCCAGGTCCACAAATCCCAATGCCATTTCACCCTGCAACTCCAACCTCTTCTCCACCAGCTGTCTCAGCATGAGCATCCCTTCCGTCATCCCCCTACCCTTTCTAAACCCCTGTTTCTCTTCACCAATCTCCATCTTCACTCTCTTCTTTATCCTCACATTCAGAATCCTCTCCCGCACCTTCATGACATGATTTAGGAGTGTTATGTCTCTGTACTTTCCCCGATCTTGAACGTCACCTTTCCTCTTCCACAATGGCTCAATTGACCCTGTCCTCCATTTAGACAGAATCTAACCCTCTTTCATACATATACATTCAATAGCCTCTTCGTCCAACCAACTTTGACTTCTCCCACTGCAGTGAGCATTTCTATATGTGCCTCATCAATGCCTGGCGCTTTTCCTTTTTTCATCCTCTTTCATGCTGTTGGCACCCATCCAGTTCACTGTTACTTTCTCACCAGATCAACAGCTCCTTGAAATAGCCTTCCCATGGATTAAATACTGCCGCCCTGTCTGTCACAAGCCTCCCATCACTTAATCACCCCCTCCCCCATGTCATTACTATCCTTATCCCTGTCATGAGCCAATTTATAGGTCATCTTCTTTCCACCATCCTCTTCTAACTTATTGTCACAGCTCTCCTTGCTGCTTTCTTATTTTGCACATTCACGTGTAGCAACCCTGTATCCAGTTGTCCCCCTCTGTCCTTGATCCTCTGTATCATCTTCCAAACCTCCTTCTTTTCACCAACTACTTTTGCCACTTCCTCCGTCCATCATACCTAGTTTCTATTCTGAGACGATGCAACCCTTTCCTGATGTCTTTCCAACACAAAACTTCTGCAATTCCCCCAAAACACCTCTCTGCACTGCTCCTCCAAACGTTCGACTTCTTTGTTAAGTTCCTCATACCTGGGCCTCACCCTCTCCTTGTACTCTATGGCAACATTATCCCTCCACATCCCCCATCTTACCATGTTCTGACCCCTAATCTTAACTTCCCTCCTTTTCTTCATATGTACAGCAAATACTACAAGCTTGTACTGGGTGGTGACATGCTCTCACACCACCACCTTAATCCTTGATCCTCCACAACTGTTGCTTCCTCACTACCAACATATCCAACTCCATTCTATGCTGTCCACTCCTGCAAGTAATTTTGTGACTGTCCCACTTCTGAAAGAACAAACCAGCTATAGCCTTCCTATTCCTTGCCACCAGCTCCACCAGCTCTTTGTCCTCTCCATTCCGTGCTCCCCATACAAATATACCAACACATTCCTCTTCACTCCCACATGCATGTGAAGTCTCCTGCAATGCACAGCATCACCTCCAGCTCAACCATTCCCATCATCCTCTCCAGTGTGTCCCAGAACTCCTGCTTCTCTGCCTCAGTTCTTCCCATTTGTGGCCCATATATCGACACAACACACCATTTTCCTCTGTTACCAAACCATACCATCACTAATCACTCCCATCTTTCCAATCTGATCACATCCTTGCTGATCTCTTCTGATACTATTATTCCCACACCATCACTCCTTCCATCCCCTCCCATGTGCAACAGTTTATATCCTCCTACCAACCTCCTCACCCTGTCCCCTTTCCATCTGGTCTCCTACAACACCACACACACACACACACCACACACACACACACACACACACACACACACAACACACACACACACACACACAACACACACACACACACTTCTAACGTCCTTCTCTGCATCATCTCCACAACCTGGACTCCTTTCCTCTCCATTAATCCCACATTCAAACCACATATCCGGACCTCGCTTCTGAACCATTGCCCGCTTGGCACACGAATACATCTTGATCAGTTTGGGACATTCTGGTCTTCAATCAGCAGCGGTGCCTGGGCTGACCTGCAATACACCCTGGCCAATTAGTTTTTCCTCCCATTATAGGTGAGCTTATTTGGAAGCATGAACATTTAAGGAGGTAAAGTGTAGACTGACCATCCTGGGAGGCCTTCTTGGTCTCTTTGGGCACTAATGTGTCATACTAATGAGTCTTCAAAGAGATTTGTGGTGCTGTGGAGATCTGCAGAGGACCATTTAACCATCCACTGGTGGTTCAATAAGTTGTAGCTCCAGACCTTCACTCTCTGGTGTTTTTTTTTTTTTCCACTCACCTGACCATGCAGCCATTCAGTTTGCTCTGAGTGAGTTTAGCTCTCGAGACATGCCATGGTCTGCCAAAATTGTTCCTCCAAAACAGGGCCCAGGAAACTGTGAGAATATACTCTTTGTTCTGTACCATGCCATCTCCCTTGTTTTGCCAATTAAGTGCCTGGCCAGAACAGACTTGGAAACTCTGATTGCGGAGAGGAGTGGAGAAACGCTGAGACCCAATTGCTTACATTTCCCCCTTTTTGTTGTCTGTGTATCTGTTTGTGTGCACATATTAGGTGTCTAAAAATTAGACTTGAAGCTGTTTTAATTGTCTAAGGCATCGTTCCTGTGTGTGATAAATTAAAATCGTTGTGCACAATCAATTTCAAGTTTATCTTTTGTATTACCATTCTCATGGTTTCTTTCTTGTGTCATTCCCGCATGAATTGTTGAATCGATCACCTCCATGGAATCAATCTTTTTGCTGCAGTTGACTTAATTACCGCTTGGTTATTCTTGAATTGCAGCGAGTCTGGTCCTTAAGACCTTGTTTGCGACACCTTGTTTCTCCAAGTGCTCCATCTCAGTCGATGTGCCATTATGTTCGAATTGCTTGTGACTTGTTGACCTCTGCCTGCAAAAAGTTTATTTGTGAAAATATAACATCTTACTTCTTATTCTTTGAAGAAATGTGCGTCTTTCTCCTTTGAGACAGTTACATTGTTCGAAAATATTTTGTTTCATAATCTGGTTGAATTGAATGAGTGCTTCAAGGCATTTCAGATTGATCAATTGCCCAATTAAATCCAAATATTATTAATCAAGGAGTCAAATTTGTGGCTTGATGACTTGATGAGACCTTGATATGAAGTCAAATGTGGTTTATGGAACTCCACTACTTTGCCGCAATATATTAGGTCAGTACGATAAGGATTACCTGAATCTGAGAAAAATTACATTTTGAGTTCCCATGAGTCCAAAGTTTTTTGTAAATGTTCAGGTCAAATTAACTGATGAATGTATCTTCAATTATGGAGTCACTTGTGTCATCTGATCATTACTGCTTGATCAAAGTGACCTTGACCTACTCTGGTTCTCTCCACACTGCTCCCTCACCCCCTCTCCCCTACCTATCTGCCTCCACTCCCACACACCCACAACAAAAGACTGTAAATCCAGAACAAACTCTCCATAGGCTGAGAGATATGGGGAAACCTCGTCCCAATGTGGTTTGCATACCTTTCACAACAATTGGTTGAGAAAAGTCATTGTCCTTATGTTTTACGCCGATGCAAACAAACTCTAATCCATATAAATATGAATTTTCCAAAATCTCCAAGACCGTATGCATCTTTATTAAGACAATTGTGATATCTCCAAGAGTCTCCAGGACATACATGTCTAATTCCACAGCCCTGTTCCACTGTCATGAAATTAATGTCGAAACACAACCCTCATTATGACACACCTTTACCAAACACTAACTTCATCTTCTAAACATTTGAAGCAAGTTGTACTTAATATTTTGGCAGTATCTGTATATTCGATTATGTAGCACTCCAGGTTGTACCTTGGGAGCACTGTGGAGAGAGAATGTTAAAAAGCTTTTTTAATGGGAAAATTATGACAAGCCAAAATGATGTATAAAACTATGAAGGCCAAAAATTGGAATTAAAAAATCATTGCTGAAACTGAATTAATCTTGCTTTCATGAACATCATGGTGATTGAAATGATTTAACCATTTTAAAGGATTCTGAAATTTGCACTGCAAAGCTATCCTGCTGTTAGGTCATTTCCATTTAGTGGTTGTGCTTTTGGAGCCGTTTCTGTACGTTCCGAGATTGTTCAGGTAAACAACACACACACACACACACACACGGCCATTGACCACTTACATACACACGCTGACACTTGCATTGACACCTACATGCCCACACATGCACTTACATGCACACACAAACACTTACAATGCACACAAACATTACATGCCACACACAGACACTTACATGCACACACAAACACTACATGCACACACAAACACTTACATGCACACACAAACACTTACATGCACACACAAACACTTACATGCACACACAAACACTTACATGCACACACAGACACATTACATGCACACAGACCACTTGCATGCACACACAGACACTTACATGCACACAAAACACTTACATGCACACACAAACACTTACATGCACACACTGACACTTACATGCACACACAAACACTTACATACACACGCTGACACTTGCATTGACAGCTACATGCCCACACATGCACTTACATGCACACATAAACACTTACATGCACACACAAACACTTACATGCACACACAGACACTTACATGCACACACAGACACTTACATGCACACACAGCACTTACATGCAACACAAACACTTACATGCACACGCTGACACTTACATGCACACACAAACACTTACATACACACGCTGACACTTGCATTGACAGCTACATGCCCACACATGCACTTACATGCACACACAGAAACACTTACATGCACACACAGACCACTTACATGCAACACACAACACTTACATGCACACACGACACTTACATGCCCACACATGCACTTACATGCACACAAACACTTACATGCACCACACATACACTTACATGCACACACAGACACTTACATGCACACACAAACATTACATTGCACACAAACACTTACATGCACACACAAACACTTACATGCACACACAAAACACTTACATGCACACACAACACTTACTGCACACACAACACTTGCATGCACACACAACACTTACATGCCACACATACACTTACATGCACACACAGACACTTACATGCACACACAACACTTACATGCACAACAAAGCACTTAATGCACACACAAACACTTACATGCACCACACAGACACTTGCATGCACACAATACACTTACATGCACACAACATTTTACATGCACACACAGACACTTACATGCACACACAGACATTGCATCACACACAGACACATTACATGCACACACACAAACACATTACATGCACACACAGACACTTACATGCACACACAGACACTTACATGCACACACAGACACTTCATGCACACACAGAACTTGCATGCACACAAACAACACTTACATGCACACCATACACTTACATGCACACACAGACACTTACATGCCACAACAGACACTTGCATGCACACACAAACACTTACATGCACACACAAACACTTACATGCTTGAAATGATTTAACATGGGTTTTAGAAATCTCATCTAAGTTGTTGACCTTGGGGCTATGTTGACCTTTTGACCATTTGACCTCAAGAACAATCGGCTTCTTCCTTATGACAAACACGACCATGTGGTGAAGTTTCATGAAGATTGGTTTAAAATTGTGACCTGTTGGCGATAAAGACAAACAGACGGAGTAACAAAATCGACTGAACAATATAATTGAAAAATCTTCGATTTTGCAAGTAACAAACAAGAAAAAGGTGTCGTGCATGATGCAGAGCATGATACTTATACAATCCATTCCCCCCTCCAAAGGTTGCCATGGACACATCAAATTGTCCATTTCATTAAGATTAAAATTCACAATTAAAATTCAAAATTGATTATTTTTCAGATTGAAATTGATGATTTTAGATGTTTGACCTTGAGTTGACCTTCAACCTTTGACCTCAAAAATAGTTGCTTTTCCAATTCAGTGATGGACTGCAAATCCTGTTCAACTTTCAAGTTAATAGGATGTAAATTGACGATTTTTCAGTTGAAAATTGATTTTAGAAGTTTGACCATGAGTTGACCTTTGATGTTTTGACCTCGAAAATAATTGGTTTCCTAATCCAGTGACGAAATATGCAAATATTGTTCAAATTTCAAGTCAATTGGATGAAAAATGACGATTTTAGAAATTTGACGTTTTGACCTCAATATCAAAAGGCTTCTCAGTTGAGACTACTTCGACAACTTGGTAAAGTTTCATGATGATCAGTTTAGAATTGTGACCTGTAGGTGATAAACAGAGACAAACAAATGAAAAATCACTCATTGAGTCGCAACTTGGCGAAACGGAACGGCACTCGCTAGAGCACATACCTCCGCCAGGCTGAATAGTTTACATTTTGTTTGCCACTGATAGGTCAGATCTGAATTCAGACCTTCACTAAAATCAAATCGGCTTGTTCTTGTCACCTAACCAACTCGTCCACTGAGTTTTGTCATAACTCGTGCACAACTTTTTGAGATATCATGCTCTGTATAGTTTTTGGCCCCATCTCTCAATGGTGAAGAATCACGCAAAAAATTCTCGTGTCCGGATCCAGATTCAGATGTTCACGAAAATCGAATTGATTAGTCCTTGTCACACAACCAACATGTCCACCAAGTGTTATCTGAATCCGTCCACAACTTTTTGAGATATCATGCAATATCATTTTTAGCCCCATTTCTCAAGTGGTGAAGAATCAGTTAAAAATTAAATAACCTTCGTATCCAAATCAGGATTCGGATCTTCACCAAAATTGAATTAACTCTTCCTATTGGCATTTCCAACCTGTCCATCAAGTTTCGCGTGAATCCATCCATAACCTTTTGAGATATTGTGCTATGTATCATTTTTGGCCCTCTCTCTCAATGGTGAAGAATCACTTAAAAAATTTTTATCACATCCATGTCCGGATTCAGATCTTCACCAAAATTCAACGTTGCTGTCCTTGGCTGTTTCAACCCCTTCCCAGAGTTCCTCCACAAAAACATCCTGAGGGAAGGAATCCAGATGCAGAGGGAAGAGTTTGAAATGGGAAAGGGCTTACCTTGTGTAGCCTTTCATGGTTACTTTATGCAACATTCTTCAGCTCGAAGAGCATGGGAGGAGTCAACTTATTTATATAATCCCAGCCACCTGGGTTGATTGAATAGGTGATAGTTAATTGGAATTGATGATTCCCTCCATTCACAGGTGAGACATGTGAGTGGGTCTTTGTTTTTCACACACACACACACACACACACACACACACACACACACACACACACACACCATGTCCATTGTGTCTCATCCTGTCAGCCTATCAAGCATGGGCACCAGGCCTCTCACTGTTAATTTGCTCGCTGGGTCATATAAATGCAAATGAGCTCCATATTGCTTGGTTGAAATGTTGTTTTTTTTTTTGTCTTTAACACCATTTCATGCAAATGCAAAAGTTTGGGAACATACTCAGTTTTCCACATCTCTGTCTGTCACCAACTATTTTGCAATTTCCTCCTCTCGAGCTTTACCTCCGTAAGAGACACTTCAGGTTCCATAATGCTTTATTCATTCACCACTATCTCCTTGCTTTTCAATTTCAAGCTCCTCCTATTCCCATCCCATCTCACTTCCCATATCTCTCTGTCTCTCTGTCTCTCTGTCTCTCTGTCTCTCTGTCTCTTGTCCTCTTTGTCTCTCTCTCTCTCTCTTTCTCTCTCTCTGTCTCTCTCTTCTTCTCTCTGTCTCTGTCTCTGTCTCTTCTCTCTCCACTTCATAAAAAGCTTGAGCAGGCATCCAATGCAGAGGGTGCTCAAATGGAATGTGCTTTAAGGGAGTAGTGTGGTTATAGCTTTTGACCTAAACGATGGGATATCCTGGAGCAATCTTCCAAATGAAATGGCGAGGGATATATATATAATATATATATATATAATATATATATATTATATATATATATATATTATATTATATATATATATATATATATATATACCATGTGGAGGTGAAATTTGTGCAGATATGACAGTTCGCTTGATGTCCTCTTTAATAACAAATCGATGGGATTCCGATTCATACGAATAATTCGCAGTCGTGTAATCACCTGACGAAGAAGCACTTTCAGTTGCAGGTATTTCGCTGCTTGAGCATGTTGTGAAAGTATGAAATGGTACCGTACATGGGTGTGTGATGGAAATGGTGGAACAGGTAGGTTTACGGTGAAGGAAGGCATGGTGTGATACGGGAGGTGCATGTTGATTGTATTTGAGTTTGTGATACGTGCAGTGCATGGGATCATTTAAAAGCCATTTTGGAACATTAGTCTATTTAGAAGGTAATTGCAATATATAGTATGTACTGCACCTGCAGTTTTTTTTTTAATCAGGTATTTTAGTATGTGGCAATGTTTACAAGGTATTCTCATACGTGGGTACACGTACAAGGCAATTTGGTATGGCACAAAACCAGTAGGTATGACTTCTCGTTATCCCCCCCCC
>CM068959.1:84277645-84293293 GCA_035128595.1 Eptatretus atami | reverse complement strand
TCAAGAAAACCTTTTATTCTTCATTGTAGTGATTTTGGATGGGGGAAGCTCTGAAAATATCCGACCTTTATTTTAATTAACTGAATTCCCCAGGGGAGGTCAAGATGGCAATGTGTTTCCGTAATTTGGCGAAGAGGACACGGATGCTTTAACAATGGGGAAATCCGCAATGAGAATAAAGAATGAAGCAAGGAAAAAACACTCGGTGGCTTGTGCAAAAATCCCAGGCTTATCGCGAATCCACACGCCCATCCTCGGAACTGTGACCCGGCATTTGGAGAACGTTATCGTCGCTCTCCGCAAAGGCCAGGCTTTCCCATTTTGACTGGCAGCCACAAAAGCAGGAAACAGGTTGCTGAAAACTCGCTGTCGGATATCAATTTTTTTTTTCTTGCTCTACCTTATTTTGTGCTGTTTTGTTTTGGTGTTGCCTGTGGAATCGCAGCAAGAAGCTGCTGTGCATCAGTTCATGGTGATGTTTGGCTCAGTGGAGGGGAGTCAGAGAAGGAGAAGGGAAAAGGAAGAGGAGGAGCCGAAGGAGTATGGATAGGAGGATGGTGAGGAGGAGAGGGGAAGAGGATGAGGAGGAGAAGGAGGAAGAAAAGGAGGAATAGAGGGTGGAAGGTCCACAGTACATGGAAGATGGTAAGGAGGGGGGGGGGGGTGAAAGAAGAGATCTCTTTCATGGTACTTCAAAAGAGGCATTGTGCAATGATCATTGGATGTACAAAAATTTACTCCAGCAAGAACAGAGAAAGAGAAGAGAGAAAGAGAGAAGTGAGGGTGGGGTGGGGGATGTGGAGAATGACAGGGAGGATGGGAGAGAGAGAGAGGCGTGGGAGAGCTAGGGGTTGGGGTTGAATGGAGATGACAGACTGTAGAAAGGGTGAGACAAAGACAATATCATGGAGTAGGGGGGGAGAGGAATGATTTTTGAAATTTTAGATCCAATAGAAAAATGACGTTTTTGGGCCATGTCTGTTCAGACGGACTAGTATGTCCTTTGTTATGATGTTCACGTGAGTTTTAAATTTTTTATTATTTTTGCAGATCTTTGGCAGTTGCAGAAATCTAATGTATATTATAGTCGGCATTTTTCTCTCACACACAGTTCGTTATCTTGCCTAGTCGTGTTAAACCCCAATTGCTTAATGCAAATTTTTTTTTTAATTTAATGTCATTTATTTTGCCCCAAAAAAAGTCTCGCAAAAAAAAAAAAAAATAAGTCAACTCGCTATGAGATTAAAATAGATAAGGATAATGTCAACCAATGGAACTTCATTCCTTTGCGTTCATGATTAATGCTCTTTAAGGTTTTACACAATATCTTTTTGACACCGTGACCTTTGATCTCTGTGCTAACCCTCTTCATCCTCTTACTGACCCTCATTCTCCTTTTCTTCTTAACTGCCCTCATTCTGAGTGTTCTCCACACTATTTTCAATCTTAAATGACCGACGCCCAACTCCACCCACTCATCTCCTATTTCTCCGAACCCTCTCCGTGCCACCCTTTCACCTCCAACCTCCTAAAAGATCCCATTCTTCTTGTATCAACATGTGTTGTTCATGTTATTGTGTAAATGCAACTGATGCCTGGCTGCGGGAAGTCACACTTTGTGGGAGCGAGTGAGCTTTTCTTTATTGTTGTTGTCGAAACCAGATTTGTGTTGACTAGTGATATCAATGCTCGCGTCTACATCTCTCACACTCCTCCCCCCTCTCATCTTCGTTTCCCCCCCTCCACACTCATTGCCATTTCTTTCCTCCTTCCCAACCTCTCTGCTTTTCTCTGAGGCTGGCGAGATAGCCTCGAGGTACGCACACTCGTCTCTAAGCTGTCGAGCCTGGGTTCAAATCCTGACCCAGCTAATAAGCTGTCATCCTGATGTTTCACAGGCAGGATGATTCATCGATGTGTGTGCCGTCCCTCGGATGGATGTTAAACTGGGCGTCCCATCTGGCAGCATTAGTTAGTGGATGTTAAAGATCCCACAGCGTCCTTCACGAAGAGTAGGCGAGCTATCGTTGGCACCCTGAACGAATGACTAATCCCTGTCCTAACCTACAGAGGGCATGGCATCAGCAGCACAGCTACGCACCCCCCTTACCACCCCCAGCAAATGATGCCTCCCGCAGCCATGCGCTGCATACAAATTACGAAGAAGAACACGGATAACCTCTCGACTGGCTGTCGTTGTCCTTCTCCTTTTCCCCTGCCCAACCCTATCCCCTCCAATCTCGTCTGTTGTTATTGCCTGTTTTATAAATACAGGAACAGATGATGACTTTACAGATAGTACTGTATAGTGAATTTTCACATGCATGAAATGGAAGTACATAGTTTTTTTTAATTATTTTATTTTTTTACATTTACACTTATTGACTGTAACATCTTGTTCAGGTAGCACAGGAGAGCGAACCACGACCTAGACACCTGGTATTGTTGTATAAAATGTAATACATTATACCAACAGGGTGAACATGTCTATTGGACAACATCATTTGACAAAACGTATGGTCCATGCCCTTCTTATCCTGTAGTTCATTCTACATGTTATTTGCATGTTTGTTTGTTCCGACTATTTTGCTGATGCCTGGTGTTGGCTTAATGGTTCGGGTGGTGGGCTGGGGATCTTAGGATCCTGAGTTCAAATCCCACTTGCTGTTGAATTAATACCAGGTGGGGTTGACACTGCCTGTCATCCTTCTGAGGTCTGCAAAATGAGTACCGGCTTGCTGGTATATCCTGTGTCGGAGTGGCGACCCATCCAGGGTTGTGTCCAATAGCCAAGGAGACTGCTTAGGCAGCACCAATGCTCTGCATAGAGTATGGTCCTGATGGATGGATGGATTTTGCTGATTCTTTCTCACCAATTCAGAAACATTGTTGTGAATGCATATTGGACCAGAATTCAATGACGATTTGTTTTGCTGGTTGCCATCAGTACTGAGATTATGGGAGCAATTTGTAATTTGTTCAGGGTGCCGGCGATAATTTGCCTACTCCCTTTGCGAAGGACCTACTTCACCTCCTTTGTGGGGTTTTCACCATCCACCAACTTAATCGAGCTGTCCAGCAGACGGGACACCCAGCTTAACGTACATCCGAGGGGCAGCGGACGAACGTACTGTGATGCAACGCCCTGCCCGCAGAGCACCAATCCGACAGTTAATAGTTGGGTTGGGAATCGAACCTGGACTATACACAGCTCAAAGACAAGTGTGCTGCTACTTATGCACCATCCTGTCGGACGATTCAGAATTGATGTTCAGAACTTACAAAAGGAATGTTCTCAAAAACCAACATTTCAAAAAAAATTTTTAGAATGTTATTCTAAATCGAAGCAACTGAGTAAATTGCAAAGATCAGTGAAAATTCTGGTGAGTCTGGGCTTTCTAAAAGATTGATATTGTCCGCAACACAATGCACTCCACTTTGGCCTGTTGTTTCTTTTCCCTCCACAAGCAAATTGCTTTTCAACATCTTGTATTATATCGATATTTATTTATATCTTTGGCTATCTTGGCTTTGGTGTTAAAAATGCTTCTTATTACTGTTAAGATTATTTGCTTATTATTAATTATTAATTGTTTTTTTGTTAATGTTAATACGGTAGCAATATACTGAAGATTAAGTACATTGGCTATAATTCAGCATTAACCTTCAGGGTCTTCAATTTGGGATGATGTGAATGTATTTATTCAGATGACAGACAGGATTTGATGGATTGATGACTTGATGACTCTTCCTCATCGTCTTCTCCTTCTTCTTCTACTTATGTATGCAGTGTATGGCTGCAGGTCGCATCACTTGCTGGGGGCGCAGCTGTGCAGCTGATGCGATGCCCTCTTTAGGTTATGGCAGGAACTTGTAATTTGTTCAGGGTGCCAGTGATAGCTCACCTACTCTTCGCAAAGGACACCGTGGGATCTTTGACGTCCACCAACTAATGCCAGCAGTCTGGGTGCCTAGTTTAACGTACATCTGAGAGACGGCACACACCTTTGATGTGTCGCCATGCCTGCGAAACACCAGGATGATAGTTTATAGTTTGGTTCAGCTTCAAACCCAGGTTGACAGCTCAGAGGCAAATATGCATTCTTCTGCTGTCTCCACAATCCTGCCATCCCAGGAGTGTAAATGACAATGTAACAGTGTATATAAATGTGAACAGTGGTACACTTACCTTGAATACCAACACGTCCTTCAACCTGTAACATAAACAAAACAAATAGGAATCAGTTGGATGAAACCCCAAATGGTTTAGTTGTATGGGTTTTGTACCATTGACGTTTTTATGGATTAAAATGACGAAGAAACACCTACTTAACTTGCAATAACAGTGTTGCAGGTTCAATGGCCAAGCCTAATAGCTTGGATCAAAGCCTTGAGAGAGAATCGTAATACATAGCGGGTCTCCGATCTGTGCATCCTTTGCATCTGAAGTTTGGAGGCAAAACCTCAAGTCCTTCCTGCTGTATTATTGTCTCAACAATGGACTATTCCAATGAATTGCATCCTTTTTCCAAGAGGGTTGGTTTACATGAATACAAGCAATGTGAAAAGTCACAGCCTGAGAATTAGGAGGTACTCAGATCACAGCCCCAAATATTGGCCCCACTTTCCAATAGAGTACCCTTGAATGTTCGTCGACCTGGTCCCCTTTTTTTACCAAAAGCCTAAATTTCCTGCAATATAATTTTCACTCAAACGAGTTTCGAACCTTGACACTGGCATCATTTAATTGACTCATGCACTTTGCTCCAAAGCTGTTTTTGTTACGTACCAGAGCTCGTCATGCTGTTTCTATTTTCCCCCGAGAGCTTTTCTAAACTTGTGCAGTTCATCAGAGTGGCTGTTTTGTGGTTGGTATGTCCTTAAGAAGAACAATTGAGGTCTTAGAATTTTTGGCAGACCACCTCCAACGACCCTTGCAGCTTGAGGATTTTCTTTGTGAACGGTGCTATGATGTGGTGACACTCCAAGGCATCCACCAGCATAACATGTTCGTCCCAGAAAATGCCTATCGTGATCTTCCCAAATGACAACTGCGTCTCATAACGTATGTCGAGTAGACATGCTTGTACTGTATGGATTCACTTTTGGTTTCGAGATCCATGGGAGGTACTTCTGTTTTGTCTTGGGTGACCAAATTACCGAGAAACCTATCAGGATAATTATCAAATCCTCTTGAAAACAAACTGAAAACATCATTTTGACAACTCATTGCTCGCTCTTCAACATTCCAATCAGCAATCTAGCAGCCACCTTGCCAAGGTGAAGGCATTGTTGGAAAACGGTTTCAACAGTATTGGCACTGATTACAACTTCTACAGCAAGGTATCTTTATCTTCTTCTTCTTTCGGCTGCTCCTGTTAGGGGTCGCCACAGTGAATCATCTGTTATGATCCGCATAATGATTTGGCATATGTTTTACGCCGGATGCCCTTCCTGACGCAACCCTGGTCGCCTCTTACGACACAGGGATAAGGATTGGGTCTCGCCATGATTCCGGGCTGCCCTACACCCTCTCATAGCACGGCCCAGCACAGAGCGCCCGTCCTAAAGCGATCCTCCAACCCAAGCCTCCGAGTAGCCGGATTACAGGCGCATGCCACTACGCCCGGTAGCAAGGTATCTTAATATCAGTTGGAATTTGTTCATCGCAGAGGGTTTTTGTTTTCAAAATCTCGGCTCTGTGTTCCCAATCATGTCAACGATTTCTCCATTGATGGATGGTTGTTCAAGATGGTGGATGGTTATCCAAAGTGGGAGTTATATCTTCAAGAACTCTTCGTTAACTGCTTGAAAAGTCCAGCCCATTGTTTTACTGCGGGAAATTGAAGGACATGATCCAGCAACGTTGCACAATGCACAGTCATTGACATGTATGTTCTGAGGTCCAATTTTCTGCAGCATCAGACGTTTGAGCACACCTTGATGCTCATAATAATCACTCTTTATTTTTTCCCCAAATCGAAGTTTTAATTCATAACGTATCTGGAAAGAAAACTCAGAATTGAATATGATTCAAATATACATTTTGCAGATAGTTTGCACACAGTCAATTCTCTTTGTTTGATACAAAACAAAAATGCTTTTTACCTCCGCCATCAAAGGAAGCTCGGTGGATCGGCTGGGTGTGTGACGAGGACGAATTGCTTGGTTTTCGGTGAAGATCTGGATCCAGAAACGAGAATTGAAATTTTTTTCTTTTTTAGTGATTCTTCACAATTGAGTGATGAGGCCAAAAACAATATATGCAATATAGCACGATATTTCAAAACGTTGGGGACGGGTTATGGCACAACTTGGTGGATAAGTTGGGTAGGTGACAACAACAAGCCGATTCAATTTGGGTTGAGGTACTGATGCAGATCCGGCCTATCAGTGGGATACAAAACGTAACCTGTTCAGCCTGGCGGAGGTATGCGCTCCACCGAGTGCCCTTCTAGTTCTCCATAAGTTCCTGCATAAAATACTATTATAGTCAGAGCATTGTCCTTTCTCTGGATGGGAAAACCTTTGTATGCTTGTAACAGCAGAACACTGAGCTCTCTTTAATCAAAGCATTGACAACAATCCTTCTGTCCTTTGTTTGTTTTTTTGTAAAGCTAATGAGGCTGTTAGTATTTTTAGGCAGACTACCTCTATTGGCCCTTGAAAACTGAGGACTTTCTCTGCCAACGGTGGTGTTTCTCACCGTGGATGCTTTACAATGACCGTCCTTCCTGTTACTGCTTGGTTGCTTTATTGGAAGTCTTTTTTTCACGAACGCTTATCTATCCAAATTTACAGTCCACCTTTCTAACATCCAGTGACCTTTACTTGCAAATAAACTCTCCTGCTGAAGCATTGATGTTGTTCAGCATTGTAGATTCAAAATAATGATCCGTCAAATCGGAATAACAATGACAGAACGAACGAGAGTGGAACAAAAAGACATCTCAGCATTATGCACAACTTGGATGCTATTTCTTGATGAATATTATGCTGTTATAGCAAATGCTTTGCAGACTTTTTATTTTTAATCCTGATTTTTAAAACCGTAACTACGGTCCTAGATAAAGGGCCACTGTGTAGTTAAAACGTCAGACCTCAGCCTTTGTTCTGTTATTTTGTCGTCAATGCTTTGCCAGTCGGTGGTGGATTCATCTCTCAGTCATGAACATTGATGCGTAGTGCACTGCTGAAAGCAGATGCCGAAACAGTGTATCTTTTCCCTCCATTTGCACTTTTATCTACCCGTGCACGCTGTTCACTCCATTATGATCGGATCTGCTTCTGTTCTCGCCTTCGCGTCCCTGAGCCTCTACCTGCCACTCCCGTCGTGCACATGCAAGCAATCCCATTTCTGCTGCATTTCCCTAACGGCTTGTGGGATTGCATTGAAATTAAACCCTGAAATTTCTTGGGAACAAGAGCAATTTAAAACTGTGTACAAAAAAAATAAAATATATATATATATATCAAAACTGCTTTATTCTGGATGCCCATGGGGGTGTTCAACACACCCCTTTCCCTTTCCACACACCTATTCTTGTTTCTCCTGATGAATTTGGTGAAAGTGTTGCAGAATGGAGGAAGATTACAATATTCCAAATGCACAACTAATCAAAAAGGTGCATCATGAAAAGTGAGAGAAATCAGTGTGTGGGAGAATGTCATGGAATTGCATGTTGAAAACCAAAGAATACCTTGGGGGAAAGAAAACGGACAACTCGAGGAGTCGAGGCATTGTCTGTAAAGCTTGAAAGGAGGTAAGAAGAGGAGCTGTGTGTGGAGCTGAGAGGACTTCACGTGAAGCCGAGGGCTTGGAGAGGTGGCCGTGTGAATTGTTACGGCGGGATTGTTTATGAGGCCAGGAGCTGGAGTAAAGGAATACAGAGGGGATGGATGGGTGGGATGATTGACTGTGGTGACGACCATTGGCAATTCTATCATCACCTCTGCAGCTGAAGGTCTCAGGTTGGCCCCACAGGCACATCGGCTTAATTTAGTATTTATTGCTTAAAATGTTTTTGTTTTCAATACTGGACAGAATTTGAGGCTCACGGAAAGGTTAAATGACGAGACGGAAGATTAACATACCAGCAATGGGGTGACAAGGGACGGGCATCGCCACAGCTTACAACTGAGCTACATTGAGCAAGAATAGAAAATATTATGGGCAAGCATGAGTGGCAACATAAGATGCAAATGAATCGTTGCCTTTGAAGGATTGGAAGAAATTGAAAGATTAGAGAAGGGGGGAGTTTGACACATGCGAAGAGGAGGGAAGGGAGGATATAAAAGTTAAGGTCATCAGAAACTTTGACCCAAAAAAGATTGTCAAAGAGTGAGATTATGCATGAAGGATTGCACAGCTGGATGAAAGATGCATTGTCCTTCAGATGGAGATGTAAAGCTGGCAGTCCTGTTGATGCTAATGTTTGCAGGTAATGAAGATATCACAGTGCTTTTGAAGAGTCAGCAAATGTGTGTCGGTACGGAGGCCAAATTGCCGGGCTTGCGATCGGGTGTGTGGGTATTGCTACATACAGTGTGTCATCCAGTTGGATTGTGGATAAGTCACAAATGCGCATCACCTTGTGCCTTCATTAGTATTTGTGACCCTGAGATGATTGGAGGTTGGCTGTTTGTCCCTGGTTGAGTGGATATAATTTGGTTCTCTTCTTTGCAGCATGGTGTCAGGTTATATCTACCATTTCTTTTAACGTCTTGTGGGTTTATAAGTTCTTGGGTATTTTATTATAATTATTTTTTGTATGATGTCGAAGCTCGTGGAGGAGCTAGAACACAGAACATACAAGGACGTAACAGAACAAAACTAGAATGGCACTTGGTAGAGCGCATACCTCCATCAGGCTGAACAGTTTACGTTTTGTATCCCACTGATAGGCCAGATCTGGATCCGGACATGAATCAAAATCTAATCGCCTTGTTCTTGTCACCTACTCAACTCATCCACCAAGTTTTGTCAGAACACATCCACAATGTTTTGAAATATCGTGCTATATATAATTTTGGTACCATCTCTCAATGGAGAATAATCACTTTTGGAATTCTAGTATCTGGATCTA
Organism: Eptatretus atami; assembly: GCA_035128595.1. Taxonomy (NCBI): domain Eukaryota; kingdom Metazoa; phylum Chordata; class Myxini; order Myxiniformes; family Myxinidae; genus Eptatretus; species Eptatretus atami. Next base: position 84,284,207 of record CM068959.1, on the reverse strand, counting down.
GATCCAGATCTTCACCAAAACTGAATCAATTAGTCCTCGTCACAGACCCAACTTGTCCACCAGGATTTGTCTGAATCTGTCTATAAACCTTTGAGATATCCTACTCACACACGCACGGACAGACAGACAAACAGGAGTGAAAACATAACCTCCCTCCAGCTTTGGTGATGGAGGTAAAGAACAGCAGAAAGAGAGGAAGGGGGGTGGTAGAAAACTCACCAACAGCAGGGCTGAGGGACAAAATAGAGGGAGATTTGGAGAAATAAGTGATGTGGGGAAGAATGAGGGGAAGGGGAAAATGCAAGGGGTGAATGGATACAGAAGCAAACCCTCAGGAAGGGAAAAACTGGAATGGAAGGAGGTGGTCTTGGGTGGAGATGGGGGGTGGTTAACTGGGGTGTAAGAGATCATCGTTTTGGATGGAGGCAGTGCTTTGTATAAAGAGGGTCTGGCCATCTATTGTTCTGCTAGTTCAGAGAGATCCGGCTGTGTCGTTGGGTAATCCACATCACGTGGTCTCCATGGAGCCATTTTTGCCTCCCAAGCAAGTTACTTTTAGGTTCATGTTTTTATTTTATTTTTATTTTTTTGAAAACACTGTTGAAGCTCGTATGAAAGCTAGCACACAGAAGGTACAACAAGGGGAGCAGGAGACCATGGGGTGGGAGAGGGATGGAAAAACAGTGGGAAACAGACAAGAGGGGATCTGTGGAGGGAACACAGGGTTAACAAGATGGACACTACAGGGACTTTCAGGAAGGAAAGCAGGGAATTTGAAGGAGGTGGGTTTGGGGTGGATTAACAGGGGTAGAAAAGATCATAGTTTTGGATGGGGGAAGACAAGAGATGGTGGTGAACAGCTGGTTTGAAGACCTGGAGGGAAGAGTGGTATTGAAGAGAGTGTGGGAGGCTGTTCTAAAAGTGGAGAAAAAGAGGAATGAAAGAGTGAAGGTGAGCAGTGATTCTTGATTTTGGTAGACTTACCAGAAGGGGGTTGCTTGCGGACCTTGAACGCCCTACGGAAATATGGAGGGGGGGGGGGACAGAGAGGAGACAGTAGAAGATAGAAAGACTACTGACCTGCCTGTGGTGAGAGAGTGAGAGACCCAAAGACTCAGCCTCATTGCGGTGGATACCAATGATCCTAAATGCCTTGTTTTCCACAGCATGAAGCCAAGTAAGGTGGGAGGTAGGAGCACCAGCCCAGAGGGGAGAGCAGTACGCCATCAGGGTGCAGACAAAAGCTTTGTATGTGGTCAGGAGCTCAGGTGGGCTGAGGAAGGACTTTGCACGACCGAGGATGCCCAGTCAGCGACTGGCTTTGAAGGCGAGGTTGGAATTGTGGCTTTCCCAGGAAAGATCATGGTAGATATTGAGACCCAGAAGCTTGAATGAAAGGACTTCTTCCAGAGGATTGTTGAGAAAGTATATGGGGGGGGTTCTAAACTGTCCTTTCAGAGAGACATAGTGAGAGTGTGAGATTTGTCAGGATTGAAAAACATGTTCCACATGTTGGACCAGTTTGTGATTTTACCCAGATCTGCAGAGAGTGAAGAAGCTGCTGCTTGCTGATCTGAGGAATGACAGATGTACCGCAGAGGGTGGAGTCATCAGCAAAGAGATAGAGGATTTTCCAGAGAGTCGGAGAGATATTGATGAAAACCAGAAAAATAACAAGGGCCAGAACACTGCCTTGAGGAACTCCAGCCTGGACAGCAAGAGGAGATGAGAGAACTTCATGAAGGGCCACATGTCGGCTACGACAGAAGAGAAAGTCTGTGAGCCATGAGTGGAGATGGCCTTGGATACCATAGGAAGAGCGTTTGGTGATCAGGGCAAGGTGCCAGACCGTATCGAAGGCACGCGATATTTATAGGGAAGTGGCTCTGATTTCATGTCTTGAATTGAGGACCTCCATCCATTGTTGGGAGAGCAGAAGCAGCATATCCAGGGTCGAGTGGCCTGGTCTGAATCTAAATTGATGATCGGAAATGAAGCCATTGGAGAAGAGGAAGGATTTAATGTCTGAAGCGATGATGGATTCCATAACCTTGCTGATGATTCACCCTCTCATTTGCTCAAGGTCATCTGCCATCTGATTAGTCTGTAGTTGCAGGGATCTGTTTTTGCACCTTTTTATGCAGAGCGGTAATGTTTGCTGATTTCCAAGCAAATGGCAGATGACCTTGAGCAAATGAGAGGGTGAATAGAACAGAGAGCAGGTGAGTAAGAGCAGCGGAGCAGGTTTTTAGGACACGTGGGCTGATGCCGTCTGGACCGGTTGCAGAAAAAGAGTCGAGGTTTGACAGAAAGTTGTCCACTTTGTGGCGAGAAAAGGACACAATCCAGGAACAGCTGGGTGCAACTGGTTGAGGTGTGTACAGAAAGCAATGGGTTTGGGACGCAAGATTTATAAGGAAACATGGAGTTTAGGCATTCGACCTTTTCACGTGCAGTGTCAGCTGTGCAGCCATTGGAGGTAAGGGAGGAGATGGAGGGGGAACATACAGCAGAAACAGACTTAACTGTACTCCACCAGGATTTGGAGAAGGGAGACAGGTTTGAGAGTTCAGACTTGAGATTAGAAATATATTATTTTCTGGCTCTCCTGAGGGTAGACACACACTTGTTCCGAGCTTTGTGGAAGGAACTAAGGTAGCCTTCAGTTGGATTTGCCTTCCATAAGGTGAAGACAAGTTGTTTCAGGACAACTGCCTCGCCACAAGCTTCAGTGTACCATGGGTGGGAGGAAGGGTAGGATAACTGAAGATGAAAGGGGATAAATCTGTGCATGAGGGAGAGCAAGTTTCTTTGAAAGAATTCCCAGGATGAGTTGATGTCGGAGAAAATAGAGATGGGAGACCAGTCTAGAAGTTTGATGGCTGCTCGAAGGCCCTGCCAGTCGGCCTGAATGAAATACCAGACTCGACGGCGCTGAGGTGGTTCTCGCAAAAACAACCACAATTACAGTGTACTTTGACAACATGTGGTCAGATGAACCGATTGGAGTGGAGGAGGAACAGCAGATATTTTCAGGGTTCGCACAGAAGTGGCATTTTATATAAGATTTTGCTCAATTTTGATGGAATTATGGTATGCTGTGTTTCAGGGGCTGCTCCGATCAACCAGGGCAAGGCCGAGTAATATACAGGTTCCCTCGTGATCGAGGCAAATATGCGATTTGGACAGCTAAACCGCACAGAGTTGGACGGTTCCCTAATTGAGATCTTTCTTTAGTGTTTCATGATCATTTTTAATGTTGCATCACGACTTCATATTGTCAGAAACCAACTTCAGCAAAACTCGCCTGATGCCGACACGGCTCCAACCTCTGCGAGGTAGATGTAATGTATTTGGCTCAAATGTTCCGATCATTCGTTTTCTCTTTCTTTCATTCTTGCATTTCACTTGAAATTTCCGACTTGGACTACATCCGGTGTTGTTGAATAGATATATTTATTATAGTGGAGTACATCATGGTTGGTCGAGTCGTTTGGAACACCGGATTCCAAGGAGAACCATTACAGATCACTGGTGAGCTCACCTGGAAAGAGATATTTGCTTTCTTCTCAGAAATGACACACACAATTCTGATGAAACTTTACCACAACCTTCACCACCCATGGTGTACCAAAGTTTTTTTCATGACATTAGAAAAATCGGGTTCTAAAGAGGTTTAAGGGGGGTTGCCCCCCAAAATAGGTGTTTGCTTTCTTCTCTGAAACTACACACACAATTCCGATAATATTTGACTACAACGTTCATCACCCATAATGTACCAAACATTGTTCATGGCATTAAAAAAAATATCCATCGGTATTTACTTTCTTCTCTGTTACATATTTTGTGGGCAATCCATGCCTCCCAGTGCTTCCCTGGTTATATTATCCAGCCACTACCAGGTGAGTGCCCAGGGGTATTGCCCCTATGTTTGTAGTTCTTTTGCTGTGCGACTCTCTCTCGAGCGGTCCATTTTTCAAAATTACAGACTGTACATCACCCTTTCAAAGATAGATTGTGCCTCCTAGTAATCCTTCCGGCAAGCTAAGTTCTTTAAAATGATAAGTAAAGAACAACAGCAGTTTGTGCTACCACCAGGCATTGTGAAAATTTGTAATCAAACCATGTTCAAATCGTACTAACAGCCAAACGATCAATATTATAGCCTTTGGGTTCATCTCAGATTACAAGGACTGTCTCCATCTATAATCTCAGTAAATTACAAGGTTGTGGGTGTCATTCTTTTTGAACAATGAGTTATTTAACGTGTCTGTGTTGATCAGTTCCTCACTCACACAACAAGCCTGTGCTCACTGCTCATGCTCGCTTGTGGAGGTGGGGGGTTGGGGGGAGGGGGATGGTGCCTGCTGGTGAGTTGGCCAGATTTATTTTATATATGGCACTGGATGGGGGATTATCTGAGATGGAGGTGAACAGTTGTCTTGAAGACCTGGAGGGAAGAATGAGATTGAAGATAATTTGGAAGTTGGTTTCACAGTTGGGGGGAAAAAAAGAGGAATTAATGAGTGGAGTTGAGCCGTGATTCTGGATTTTGGAAGTTTCACCATAGGGTCGTTACTTGCAGACCTTGTGCACCCTGAAAAACCTGAGGGGGCAGTACATGGAAAGGGCTGAGAATGCAAGACCAGAAAGCTGGTGGTAGAAGACAGAGACACCACTGACCTGTCTGTGATGTGAAAGTGATAGGCCCAGAGATTCAGCTTCATCATGGGAGATTCCAATGGAGGCCTTGGTTTCCACGGCATCAAGCTGAGCAAGGTGTGAGGCAGGGACGCCAGTCCAGAGAGGAGAGCAGTGTTCCATCAAGCTGTGGATGAAGACCTTGTCAGTCGATAAAAGTTTAGGTGTGCCAAGGAATGACTTTGTACAACAGAGGATGCCCAGACTTCTATGGCTCTGGAGGCCAACTTAGAAATGTGGGTTGCCGAGAAAGATCATGGCCGATAGTGAGGCCGAAATGTTTGAGTCACTGAACTCCTTGAAGAGGATTGTTAAAGAAGTACATTGGAGGGTTCACCAGATGGTCTTTTCATCGAGAAAGAGTGAGAGTGTGAGATTTGTCAGACTTGAAAGACATATCCCAAGTGTTTGACCAGCTCGTGATTCTCCCAAGGTCTGAAGAGAGGGAAGAGGCTGCTGCCCGCCAATCTGAAGGATGAGGGCTGTCACGGTAGAGGGTGGAGTCCTCAACAAAGAGATAAAGAAGATTTTCTGGAGTCAGCAAAATCGTTGATTAAGATTAGGAATAGGACCGGGCCCAGAATGCTGCCTTGAGGCACTTCAGCCTCGACAGGGAGAGGAGATGAAAGCATTCCATTGAGAGCCACACGTTGGCTGGGTGTAGAGGAAGTCAGTAAACCATGTGTGGAGTTGGCTTTGGATGGCATAGGCAGAGTATGGAGAATAAGACAGGATGCCAGACTGTATTAAATGCTCGAGATATGTCTGGAGAGACTGCCCTGTTCTCATGTCTGGCAGTGAGGGCCTCCATCCATTGTTGGGAGAGTAGAAACAGCATGTACAAGGTGGATTGACCTGGTCTGAATTTGAATTGATGATCTGAGATGTGGCCTTTGGAGAAAAGTAATTATTTAATCTCAACTGTGATGATGGATTCCATGACCTTGCTGATTGAAAGTAAGCTGATAGGTGTGTAGCAAAAGTGATCTGTGGGTATCGGTCCACCAAAGTATGATGGATATCACCAAATTTTGTTTATAAATTGTATATATTTACCTCCATCACCGAAGGTGGATGGAGGTTATGTTTTCATGTCTTTCTGTCTGTTTGTCTGTCTGTGAGCAGGATATCTCAAAAGGTTATGGATGGATTCGGACGAAACTTTGTGGGGACCAACTGATTCCATTTTGGTGAAGACCGGGGATCCAGGTCTGGAAGGTAGAATTTAGATGTGATTCCTCACTTTAGAGAAAAGGCCAAAACGATATACTGTACAGTACTACATTTCAATATGTTGTGGACAGATTTGTACTAAACTTGGTGGAGAGGTTGAGTGTTGGACAAGGATGAAACGATTCGATTTTGGTGAAAATCCAGATCCGTGCATTTAATTTATTTGAAAGTGATTTCTCAGCATTGGAGATGGGGCCAAAAATTATTTTTATATATATATATATATATATATATATATATATTATATATAGCACGATATCTCAAAAAGTTGTTAACAGATTCAGACAAATTGGTGGAGAGGTTGGGTGAACGAGAAAGAAAAGTTAGTTCAATTTTGGTGAAGATCCAGATCCCGTCATTTTTAAAGTGATTCTTCACCATTGGAGATTGGGTGAAAGATGATAAATAACATGATATCTCAAAAAGTTACTCACAGATTTCGGATGAAACTTGGTGGACAGGGTGGGTGTGCAACAAGGAAGAACTGATCCAATTTTGCTGAAGATCTGAATTCGAGAATTTTAAAAGTGATTCTCACCATTGAGAGATGGGGCCAAAAACGATATACTGTATATATTGTTACGAATTTCGGTCCGCCCGGCGTGCGATCGGCCACGTAACACAAATC
>CM068959.1:84263697-84277620 GCA_035128595.1 Eptatretus atami | reverse complement strand
GTGCCAGAATGGAGGAAGATTACAATATTCCAAATGCACAACTTAATCAAAAAGGTGTGCATCATGAAAAGTGAGAGAAATCAGTGTGTGGGAGAAGTTCATGGAATTGATGTTGAAAACCAAAGAATACCTTGGGGAAAGAAAACGGACAACTCGAGAGTCGAGGCATTGTCTGTAAAGCTTGAAAGGAGGTAAGAAGAGGAGCTGTGTGTGGAGCTGAGAGGACTTCACGTGAAGCCGAGGCTTGGAGAGGTGGCCGTGTGAATTGTTACGGCGGGATTGTTTATGAGGCCAGGAGCTGGAGTAAAGGAATACAGAGGGGATGGATGGGTGGGATGATTGACTGTGGTGACGACCATTGGCAATTCTATCATCACCTCTGCAGCTGAAGGTCTCAGGTTGGCCCACAGGCACATCGGCTTAATTTGTATTTATTGCTTAAAATGTTTTTGTTTTCAATACTGGACAGAATTTGAGGCTCACGGAAAGGTTAAATGACGAGACGGAAGATTAACATACCAGCAATGGGTGACAAGGACCGGCATCGCCACAGCTTACAACTGAGCTACATTGAGCAAGAATAGAAAATATTATGGGCAAGCATGAGTGGCAACATAAGATGCAAATGAATCGTTGCCTTTGAAGGATTGGAAGAAATTGAAAGATTAGAGAAGGGGGGAGTTTGACACATGCGAAGAGGAGGAAGGGAGATATAAAAGTTAAGGTCATCAGAAACTTTGACCCAAAAAAGATTGTCAAAGAGTGAGATTATGCATGAAGGATTGCACAGCTGGATGAAAGATGCATTGTCCTTCAGATGGAGATGTAAAGCTGGCAGTCCTGTTGATGCTAATGTTTGCAGGTAATGAAGATATCACAGTGCTTTTGAAGAGTCAGCAAATGTGTGTCGGTACGGAGGCCAAATTGCCGGGCTTGCGATCGGTGTGTGGGTATTGCTACATACAGTGTGTCATCCAGTTGGATTGTGGATAAGTCACAAATGCGCATCACCTTGTGCCTTCATTAGTATTTGTGACCCTGAGATGATTGGAGGTGGCTGTTTGTCCCTGGTTGAGTGGATATAATTTGGTTCTCTTCTTTGCAGCATGGTGTCAGAGTTATATCTACCATTTCTTTTAACGTCTTGTGGGTTTATAAGTCTTGGGATTTTATTATAATTATTTTTTGTATGATGTCGAAGCTCGTGAGGAGCTAGAACACAGAACATACAAGGACGTAACAGAACAAAACTAGAATGGCACTTGTAGAGCATACCTCCATCAGGCTGAACAGTTTACGTTTGTATCCCACTGATAGGCCAGATCTGGATCCGGACATGAATCAAAATCTAATCGCCTTGTTCTTGTCACCTATTCAACTCATCCACCAAGTTTTGTCAGAAACATCCACAATGTTTTGAAATATCGTGCTATATATAATTTTGGCACCATCTCTCAATGGAGAATAATCACTTTTGGAATTCTAGTATCTGGATAGATCCAGATCTTCACCAAAACTGAATCAATTAGTCCTCGTCACAGACCCAATTTGTCCACCAGGATTCGTCTGAATCTGTCTATAAACCTTTGAGATATCCTACTCACACACGCACGGACAGACAGCAAACAAGGTGAAAACATAACCTCCCTCCAGCTTTGGTGATGGAGTAAGAACAGCAGAAAGAGAGGAAGGTGGGTGGTAGAAAACTCACCAACAGCAGGGCTGAGGACAAAATAGAGGGAGATTTGGAGAAATAAGTGATGTGGGGAAGAATGAGGAGAAGGAGGAAAATGCCAGGGTGAATGGATACAGAAGCAAACCCTCAGGAAGGGAAAAACTGGAATTGAAGGAGGTGTCTTGGGTGGAGATGGGGGTGGTTAACTGGGTGTAAGAGATCATCGTTTGGATGGAGGCAGTGCTTTGTATAAAGAGGGTCTGGCCATCTATTGTTCTGCTAGTTCAGAGAGATCCGGCTTGTCGTTGGGTAATCCACATCACGTGGTCTCCATGGAGCCATTTTTTCCTCCCAAGCAAGTTACTTTTAGGTTCATGTTTTTATTTTTTTTTATTTTTTTGAAAACACTGTTAAGCTCGTATGAAAGCTAGCACACAGAAGTACAACAAGGGAGCAGGAGACATGGGGTGGGAGAGGATGGAAAACAGTGGGAAACAGACAAGAGGATCTGTGGGAATGGGAAGGCGTAGGGTGGGAACACAGGTAACAAGATGGACACACAGGGACTTTCAGGAAGGAAAGCAGGAATTTGAAGGAGGTGGGTTTGGGGTGGATTAACAGGGTAGAAAAGATCATAGTTTTGGATGGGGGAAGACAAGAGATGGTGTGAACAGCTGGTTGAAGACCTGGAGGGAAGAGTGTATTGAAGAGAGTGTGGGAGGCTGTTCTAAAAGTGGAGAAAAAGAGGAATGAAAGAGTGAAGGTGAGCAGTGATTCTTGATTTTGGTAGACTTACCAGAAGGGGGTTGCTGCGGACCTTGAACGCCCTACGGAATATGGAGGGGGGGGGGGACAGAGAGGAGACAGTAGAAGATAGAAAGACTACTGACCTGCCTGTGGTGAGAGAGTGAGAGACCCAAAGACTCAGCCTCATTGCGGTGGATACCAATGATCCTAAATGCCTTGTTTTCCACAGCATGAAGCCAAGTAAGGTGGGAGGTAGGAGCACCAGCCCAGAGGGGAGAGCAGTACGCCATCAGGTGCAGACAAAAGCTTTGTATGTGGTCAGGAGCTCAGGTGGCTGAGGAAGGACTTTGCACGACCGAGGATGCCCAGTCAGCGACTGGCTTTGAAGGCGAGGTTGGAATTGTGGCTTCCCAGGAAAGATCATGGTAGATATTGAGACCCAGAAGCTTGAATGAAAGGACTTCTTCCAGAGGATTGTTGAGAAAGTATATGGGGGGGGTTCTAAACTGTCCTTTCAGAGAGACATAGTGAGAGTGTGAGATTTGTCAGGATTGAAAAACATGTTCCACATGTTGACCAGTTTGTGATTTTACCCAGATCTGCAGAGAGTGAAGAAGCTGCTGCTTGCTGATCTGAGGAATGACAGATGATACGCAGAGGGTGGAGTCATCAGCAAAAGAGATAGAGGATTTTCCAGAGAGTCGGAGATAATTGATGAAAACCAGAAAATAACAAGGGCCAGAACACTGCCTTGAGGAACTCCAGCCTGGACAGCAAGAGGAGATGAGAGAACTTCATGAAGGGCCACATGTCGGCTACGACAGAAGAGAAAGTCTGTGAGCCATGAGTGGAGATGGCCTTGGATACCATAGGAAGAGCGTTTGGTGATCAGGGCAAGGTGCCAGACCGTATCGAAGGCACGCGATATTTATAGGGAGTGGCTCTGATTTCATGTCTTGAATTGAGGACCTCCATCCATTGTTGGAGAGCAGAAGCAGATATCCAGGTCGATGTGGCCTGGTCTGAATCTAAATTGATGATCGGAAATGAAGCCATTGGAGAAGAGGAAGGATTTAATGTCTGAAGCGATGATGATTCCATAACCTTGCTGATGATTCACCCTCTCATTTGCTCAAGGTCATCTGCCATCTGATTAGTCTGTAGTTGCAGGGATCTGTTTTTGCACCTTTTTATGCAGAGCGGTAATGTTTGCTGATTTCCAAGCAAATGGCAGATGACCTTGAGCAAATGAGAGGTGAATAGAACAGAGAGCAGGTGAGTAAGAGCAGCGGAGCAGGTTTTTAGACACGTGGGCTGATGCCGTCTGGACGGTTGCAGAAAAAGAGTCGAGGTTTGACAGAAAGTTTCCACTTTGTGGCGAGAAAAGGACACAATCCAGGAACAGCTGGGTGCAACTGGTTGAGGTGTGTACAGAAAGCAATGGGTTTGGGACGCAAGATTTATAAGGAAACATGGAGTTTAGGCATTCGACCTTTCACGTGCAGTGTCAGCTGTGCAGCCATTGAGGTAAGGGAGGAGATGGAGGGGGAACATACAGCAGAAACAGACTTAACTGTACTCCACCAGGATTTGGAGAAGGAGACAGGTTTGAGAGTTCAGACTTGAGATTAGAAATATATTATTTTCTGGCTCTCCTGAGGTAGACACACACTTGTTCCGAGCTTTGTGAAGAACTAAGGTAGCCTTCAGTTGGATTTGCCTTCCATAAGGTGAAGACAAGTGTTTTCAGGACAACTGCCTCGCCACAAGCTTCAGTGTACCATGGTGGGAGGAAGGGTAGGATAACTGAAGATGAAAGGGGATAAATCTGTGCATGAGGGAGAGCAAGTTTCTTTGAAAGAATTCCCAGGATGAGTTGATGTCGGAGAAAATAGAGATGGGAGACCAGTCTAGAAGTTTGATGGCTGCTCGAAGGCCCTGCCAGTCGGCCTGAATGAAATACCAGACTCGACGGCGCTGAGGTGGTTCTCGCAAAAACAAACCACAATTACAGTGTACTTTGACAACATGTGGTCAGATGAACCGATTGGAGTGAGGAGGAACAGCAGATATTTTCAGGGTTCGCACAGAAGTGGCATTTATATAAGATTTTGCTCAATTTTGATGGAATTATGGTATGCTGTGTTTCAGGGGCTGCTCCGATCAACCAGGGCAAGGCGAGTATATTACAGGTTCCCTCGTGATCGAGGCAAATATGCGATTTGGACAGCTAAACCGCACAGAGTTGGACGGTTCCCTAATTGAGATCTTTTTTAGTGTTCATGATCATTTTTAATGTTGCATCACGACTTCATATTGTCAGAAACCAACTTCAGCAAAACTCGCCTGATGCCGACACGGCTCCAACCTCTGCGAGGTAGATGTAATGTTTTTGGCTCAAATGTTCCGATCATTCGTTTTCTCTTTCTTTCATTCTTGCATTTCACTTGAAATTTCCGACTTGGACTACATCCGTGTTGTTGAATAGATTATTTTATTATAGTGGAGTACATCATGTTGGTCGAGTCGTTTGGAACACCGATTCCAAGGAGAACCATTACAGATCACTGGTGAGCTCACCTGGAAAGAGATATTTGCTTTCTTCTCAGAAATGACACACACAATTCTGATGAAACTTACCACAACCTTCACCACCCATGGTGTACCAAAGTTTTTTCATGACATTAAAAATCGGGTTCTAAGAGGTTTAAGGGGGTTGCCCCCAAAATAGGTGTTTGCTTTCTTCTCTGAAACTACACACACAATTCCGATAATATTTGACTACAACGTTCATCACCCTAATGTACCAAACATTGTTCATGGCATTAAAAAAAATATCCATCGGTATTTACTTCTTCTCTGTTACATATTTTGTGGGCAATCCATGCCTCCCAGTGCTTCCCTGGTTATATTATCCAGCCACTACCAGGTGAGTGCCCAGGGGTATTGCCCCTATGTTTGTAGTTCTTTTGCTGTGCGACTCTCTCTCGAGCGGTCCATTTTTCAAAATTAAGACTGTACATCACCCTTTCAAAGATAGATTGTGCCTCCTAGTAATCCTTCGGCAAGCTAAGTTCTTTAAAATGATAAGTAAAGAACAACAGCAGTTTGTGCTACCACCAGGCATTGTGAAAATTTGTAATCAAACCATGTTCAAATCGTACTAACAGCCAACGATCAATATTATAGCCTTTGGGTTCATCTCAGATTACAGGACTGTCTCCATCTATAATCTCAGTAAATTACAAGGTTGTGGGTGTCATTCTCTTTTGAACAATGAGTTATTTAACGTGTTGTGTTGATCAGTTCCTCACTCACACAAAAGCCTGTGCTCACTGCTCATGCTCGCTTGTGGAGGTGGGGGGTTGGGGGAGGGGATGGTGCCCGCTGGTGAGTTGGCCAGATTTATTTTATATATGGCACTGGATGGGGATTATCTGAGATGGAGGTGAACAGTTGTCTTGAAGACCTGGAGGGAAGAATGAGATTGAAGAAATTTGGAAGTTGTTTCACAGTTGGGGAAAAAAGAGGAATTAATGAGTGAGTGAGCGTGACTGGATTTGAAGTTTCACCATAGGTCGTTACTTGCAGACCTTGTGCACCCTGAAAAACCTGAGGGGCAGTACATGGAAAGGGCTGAGAATGCAAGACCAGAAAGCTGGTGGTAGAAGAACAGAGACACCACTGACCTGTCTGTGATGTGAAAGTGATAGGCCAGAGATTCAGCTTCATCATGGAGATTCCAATGGAGGCCTTGGTTTCCACGGCATCAAGCTGAGCAAGGTGTGAGGCAGGGACGCCGTCCAGAGAGGAGAGCAGTGTTCCATCAAGCTGTGGATGAAGACCTTGTCAGTCGATAAAAGTTTAGGTGTGCCAAGGAATGACTTTGTACAACAGAGGATGCCCAGACTTCTATGGCTCTGGAGGCCAACTTAGAAATGTGGGTTGCCGAGAAAGATCATGGCCGATAGTGAGGCCGAAATGTTTGAGTCACTGAACTCCTTGAAGAGGATTGTTAAAGAAGTACATTGGAGGGTTCACCAGATGGTCTTTTCATCGAGAAAGAGTGAGAGTGTGAGATTTGTCAGACTTGAAGACATATCCCAAGTGTTTGACCAGCTCGTGATTCTCCCAAGGTCTGAAGAGAGGGAAGAGGCTGCTGCCCGCCAATCTGAAGGATGAGGGCTGTCACGGTAGAGGGTGGAGTCCTCAACAAAGAGATAAAGAAGATTTCTGGAGTCAGCAAAATCGTTGATTAATTAGGAATAGGACCGGGCCCAGAATGCTGCCTTGAGGCACTTCAGCCTCGACAGGAGAGGAGATGAAAGCATTCCATTGAGAGCCACACGTTGGCTGGGTGTAGAGGAAGTCAGTAAACCATGTGGAGTTGGCTTTGGATGCATAGGCAGAGTATGGAGAATAAGACAGGATGCCAGACTGTATTAATGCTCGAGATATGTCTGGAGAGACTGCCCTGTTCTCATGTCTGGCAGTGAGGGCTCCATCCATTGTTGGGAGAGTAGAAACAGCATGTACAAGGTGGATTGACCTGGTCTGAATTTGAATTGATGATCTGAGATGTGGCCTTTGGAGAAAAGTAATTATTTAATCTCAACTGTGATGATGGATTCCATGACCTTGCTGATTGAAAGTAAGCTGATAGGTGTGTAGCAAAAGTGATCTGTGGTATCGGTCACCAAAGTATGATGGATCACCAATTTTGTTTATAAATGTATATATTTACTCCATCACCGAAGGTGATGGAGGTTATGTTTTCATGTCTTTCTGTCTGTTTGTCTGTCTGTGAGCAGGATATCTCAAAAGGTTATGGATGGATTCGGACGAAACTTTGTGGGACCAACTGATTCCATTTTGGTGAAGACCGGGATCCGGTCTGGAAGGTAGAATTTTAGATGTGATTCCTCACTTTTGAGAGAAAAGGCCAAAACGATATACTGTACAGTACTACATTTCAATATGTTGTGGACAGATTTGTACTAAACTGGTGGAGAGGTTGAGTGTTGGACAGGATGAAACGATTCGATTTTGGTGAAAATCCAGATCCGTGCATTTAATTTATTTGAAAGTGATTCTTCAGCATTGAGAGATGGGGCCAAAAATATATATATTATATATATATATATATATATATTATATATATATATATATATATATATATATATATAATATATATCACGATATCTCAAAAAGTTGTTAACAGATTCAGACAAAGTTGTGAGAGGTTGGTGAACGAGAAAGAAAAGTTAGTTCAATTTTGGTGAAGATCCAGATCCCGTCATTTTTAAGTGATTCTTCACCATTGCGAGATTGGGTGAGATGATAAATAACATGATATCTCAAAAAGTTACTCAAGATTCGGATGAAACTTGGTGGACAGGGTGGGTGTGCAACAAGGAAGAACTGATCCAATTTTGCTGAAGATCTGAATTCGAAATTTTAAAAGTGATTCTCCCATTGAGAGATGGGGCCAAAAACGATATACTGTATATATTGTTACGAATTCGGTCCGCCGGCGTGCGATCGGCCACGTAACACAAATCGGACCGCGTCGCCCACCGAACGGACAATTCAGTCGTGACCCTCCTTGGAACTACCGCCAGGAGCTAGTCACGGGTGGTCTTTCGACCCACCACAATCGTGCCAATCGGCCACCCGCGCAGGATAGGGTTGTTCGCCAAACTCGACCTACCTAAGTACCTGCGGGTAGTTAACCGGGCGATCGTACCTCGCCGCTGGCGGCGAGGACACGAACCGCTTAAAGCGGTCCGTTCCGTGCTTCAGTGATAACCGAGCGGTGTTTATCGCCGGCCCCGACGGACGTGATTATTTACCGGGTGCTTACACCCTCTACCAATTCCTTCCGTGATGCAAGATGGAACTTTCAAACAAGGAAAGGACGCAACGTAACGAGGGAACAGCCCGACAAGCACATTTATTGCACACCAGACAAGGACGCACTTTACAGCCATACAGCAATTCAGGCACGTATACAGTGAAAGCAAGCAAAGGCAGAGTTACAACCGAATACGAGCAATGAGAATGTACATGCACAGTCACTTACACAGGTCTACTTATAAGAACGGCACCACATGCATTTACACAAAAGCAAAGGAAAAGCCACCCTCAAGGCAAGGGTGGCAGACAGGTTCGTGGACCAAATGTGCGTGGAACCTGGATGAGCGGCCAGGTCACGAGACCGAAGGGTCTTACCGCGCCCTCGTGGCGCGATGGCGCGGCAAGCCGCAATGTCAGCGTAGCTGCGCCTGGCTTCGTGCGCCTGGCGTGGCCGGTGAGCTCTCTCCGTCGATCGGACCCGTCTGCCTTTCCTGTCTGCCTCGAGCTCCGCCTCCCGACTCTGCCCACCGACTGCGCACCGACACTGCCGCCGTCTGCCTCTTCGAGCTCCGTCGCGTTCTCCGACCCTCCAGACTGCCACTCCACCGACTCCAGACTGCCACTCGACTGCCTCACGACACTGCACTCGACTTGACTTGACTGCCTCACCGACACTGCACTCGACTTGACTGCCAGACTCCACCGACTCCAGACCCGACTTGACTGCCGACACTGCACTGACTTTCCTCCCCGAGCTGCGTTGTGCTCGCGCTTATATAGGCACAGGGGAGGAGCGTATATGCAAATTTGTGGATCACAGCGGGTTCGACGGGGCGGGGCTACACCACCTGATGCTCAGCATGGATGGATGAAAAGTGGGCGTGAATCATTCCTGATCCGTTTTTCGAGGCGAAAGGAACCCATTCACACCCATGGCACGACGTTTGGTAGAAAGGCGAAGGTGGTGGGAGTTTGCTGTGGTGTTTGGGAGGGTGTTGGTGGTGGCGATTTGGTTGTTGGCGGGCGTCGTTTGAGAATGGCGGTGAAGCGATGTTTGCGGGTGGAGTTGTGGAGGTAAAGAGGCGAAGGTGGTGGTGTTTGAGTTGTAGTTGTTTGGGAATGATGTTGGTGGTGGCGATTTGGTTGTTGGGGATGATTGGTCCAAATAATGTTAGAGAAAAAAAAACGGCTATCTCAAAGGATCGCAGCCCGGTGAACACGGAAATTCCTCTAAACAACGGTGGGAAATCTAACTACACAATACTTATCGTCATAACTGATGTAAGGACCCTTTATGGTGTATTGCGAATTTCCCAGCCGTAACAATATATATATTATATTTATATATATATATATATATATATATATATATATATATATAATATCGCATGATATCTCAAAACGTTTTGGATGGTTATGACAAAACTAGGTGCATGAGTTGGGGAGGTGACAAGAACAAGCAGATGAGATTTTTGTCAGGTCCGGATTGAGATCCAGCCCATCACTGGGATACAAAACGTGTAAACTGTTCAGCCTGGCGGAGGTATGTGCTCTACCAAGCACCGTTCTTATTGTTTTTTAATGTGATTGCGATAAAAAAATTTTTTTTATAGTTGCTCTTTCTGAATACGAATTATTATAACTGCTTCTTATAGATCTTCCATTGTGCTGTGCAATGTTCACTTTAATACATGGTTATTATACAAATGTGAGGAGTGCTTCAGCTTGATTTAAAAAAAACATAAACTGGAAATCTTGTAAAAGAGGATATATTTTCATTCTAATCACATAAACTAGAAGGTGTGCAAAGACAAACGTCCATGGATTTAACAGGTTAGATACATTAATAAGAAATATCGAGCGTGAGAGTATGAGAGATAGTCCTCCACCCTCCTTCCCCAATCCCCACCAACCCATTAACCGTGTTAACCGAGGCCTCGTTCTTTGGGAATAATTTGGTTTCATGTCATTTCATGTCTTTTTTTTTTCTGGAGCAGTCAAAATTAAATAAACATGTCGGTGGTATCTGTTGAATAAAGATCATGGCTGATAGCATATTGACCCTCCATGTAATTGACCAAAAGCAACGCCATGTTTGTGTGCGGCCTCTCGTCCAAGGTGCTTCGTGAAATGCATGGCTTAACAAACTGTACTTGTGCTTACCGAACAAGCTGAACCGAAGTTTTATATCACGTGTACCTGGGAAGTTTGAAATTGGTCGTGTCACTGCTCTGGCTCTTTTGGATGGGGGGGGGGGGCTCTTCTTCAGACCTGTCAGTGTCTTGGAGTAATCATCAATACAACATTAACTGCAGATTTTAATTTTATAAGTTAAAAGGTTTAGGGTTTTCACCATGTGTGTGAGCTCTTAAACGAGTGATTCACATTCTTCACACTTGAAAAAGAAAATAACTACAAAGTAAAAAAGAAAGCAGGCCTCAACATTTCGGGCAGCATGGTCCGTCCATCAACAGGCGGAGTAACTGGAATGAATGAATGAATGCAGCTTTTATAACAACTCCTCACCACCCATTGGCTGATTATTGTGGGGTGCTGATTGGATAATTACTGTGACGTGCTGATTGGCTGTTGAATGCATGTCACTGATTGATTGGTAAATTTCGCTCATCATCGTCCAATGCCCTCAGTGTATTTGCAAGCTGGAGTTATAGGCGTCGATTTGTTAATAAGGGAGAGCCAGATATCACGAATGGGTATCCCGTTTTCTTGAGGGACCGTGCGATGTAAATATATCTCCAAACTTTTTTGAAATTCCCGCCGAACAAGAAACGACTCCTGCGAACAATTGACGACGCTTCCGAACCCCCGCGCATGTTTGGCGAACTTTTGGAGCCTAAAATACGAATGTTGGACTTTGCCATTTTTTTGACATTCGCATCCTTCGCGAACCGTTCGCGTGTCCCGTGAAAACCCACCTTTCGGACTCGGCTCTTTTATATACAGCATCCGGATGTCCTTAAATACTAAACACCTGTACACATCCTCGCATTGAGGGTGCCTTTTGAGAGCGTCTATCGATGAAACTTTAAATATATTCGGACATTTGCTTTAAAGTTTCGAAAAGTTCACGTTACTATTTAAAGATTATTCCATTTAATGTGTTGTCATTTCGTAAATACACTATTTTCTCGTCATAAACAGGAGCCACCATGACGGGTCTCGCTATTGGCTCCATCAAGGCACGTGACGAATATCAGAAGTTGTTGTTGTTATTGCCTTTAGGACGCGGATCTTGGACACATTTGTCCTTGTTTTGCTTTGGAGTTATTCTTATTAAAGTATAAAGAATGTAAATATCTCATTTAAGAGCTCATACCTGGTGAAAACCCTAAACCTTTTAACTTATTATTTTTGTTCCACCATGGAAACTTTTAAACGTACTTATATTTTAATATACATATATATATGGAATAAGGGCCAAAATGATGCCAGGGCCATCTATTAACGACCCGGGCTAGTAAGACATGTTCGTGGAGGTGTCTTTTGGAGACAACTAAAGTTATGGACCTGCTATTTGGAGAAGTTCTGGGACAAAAGGGTCAAAACCTTGGTGAGAGACGGTTCACAGCTGATGGTCAAAATGGTCGTTGAATGTGGAAGTTGTTAAGTTGAAGGAATTCTTCAGATCTCTCAGACTGGATCACTCACATGAGCAAAGTATATTTTGTATACAATAAAATATTTTCATATTCATACATTTATTTTCATTCATTAAGAGGCTGCGCAAAGTTGAGGGATCTTTTTTGCTAATTGTGGCACTGGCGATAAAAAAAATCACTTAAGAAAATGTAAGCGAAGTGCAGCAACGACAGGCAAGTTACGTAATAGAAGGTGTTTTGGCACCACGCTGATCACATCATCACCCATGCCAACACTGCGCCAAATGTGCTACTTATAATCATATCGTATGATTGTCACGCAGAGGAGGCATCAACACCTAAAACCACTTGACGGAGTCAATAGGTATCCTTTTATAACACTCGTGTTTCACGGAGCTGAACCGAAGTTTCACAAATTGAATTTAACACTAATGTTAGATACAAAGGCAATGTCACAACTTGTATAATATTACCATCGGTTGACACAAATCTCAGGAGCGACTCAGACATCGGACGTAGAAATCGGTGGAAACGTGGAAATATCTCATGCCTGATATCTCATCTCATCGATGTTTAGATATACAGAATGTACAGATTTTAAATTAAGAGATAGCAAGACTTTTCTGCAGCTTATTGTTAATTAGCTTATTTGTTTTGTTGTCAATGTGCAACCTTTTCACATTCTGATGATCTATTAAAATTGGACTTAAAATCACATCTTGGTTTATCTTGCATGAAAAATGAAATCGTTTTTGTATGACCCTTCACTTGATTATATTAATTCTACAGGACTTTTCATCCGTTTTTTGTTTCTTTGTTGAGATTTCGTATTATGAAAGAGTCGTGTCTGTTCCACTCAACAATCCAGTCTGGCATTCTATTTAGTCCATAAGGTGATTTTTGGAAGTCTGCCGGATTGATTTGTTATGTTTGATGCTGCCTGGTCTTCCACTTCACGACGACGTTCCGCACAGTTGATGTGACGATGGCTGGGATGGGTTAAATTATCCTGATTTAGGTGCCCGCTTTCTCATAGGCAATTATCACTCCTTCCCAGATCACTGTTAGCTGCTTCCTCTGGGAGATGATGCTCTGAAACTGAACAATGAGACTCTTCCCTTCATATTTGTACTGTGTTAATTATATTCATGATTATGCAAATGAGGTGTACTTTGGGCCACCCTTACAAGTAGAAAGAGGTGTCCGATGACTTTGCATTGGTGACCACAGATAGGGCACTGCAGGGAAACGTCATCAATGGAGGGGGGGCTAGGTGAAGGGGAACAGATCTCTTCACCTCTCTGCTGCTTTACAGAATAGTTATACAGACTGAGCACCTCTGCTCAAGACTTATCTCCAGACGGCGCGTTTTAACCCTGTAGATACCTGATTAGGATTTACATTAAGTCTGGAAGGGATGGCCTAGAATCCCTAGATGTACACACACTCACCACGAAGCTGTCTTGTCTGGGTTTGAATCTCAACCGGGCTATAAACTGTCATCTATGTCATTTGTGTTTCACAGGCAGGGTGATTAATCAATGTGTGTGCCGTCCCACGGATGGACGTTATACTGGGCGTCCTGTCTGCCAGCATTAGTTGGGAGACGTTGAAAACCCCACGGTGTCCTTCGTGAAGAGTCGACGAGCTATCGCCGGCACACTGAACAAATGACTAATTCCTGCCATAACCTATAGAGGGCATCGCATCAGCGGCACAGCTGTGCCCTCGGCCAACGACCCTACACCGGAGCATTGTGCTACATCCAAAATATGAAGAACAGTACTTGCTGTTCAGATACATTGCCATTTGGTAATGTAATCTGTGATTGCTTCATCAATACGTGACTTTCAAAATGACGTGTGAACCCAAAAAGAAGCCGTGTGTGTGTGTGTGTGTGTGTGTGTGTGTGTGTTGGTGTGTGTGTGTGTTGTGTGTGCGCGCGGTGTTTACACTGACTTGGTTCTGCTCGCCGGGCACTTTTAACTTGTCATTTCTTGCACAAAATCTATGATTCAGAATCTT
>CM068959.1:84215183-84249980 GCA_035128595.1 Eptatretus atami | reverse complement strand
GAGGTGTGGGGTGTGACAATAATACAAGCAACTTACTAAGCAGACACAGTGCACACTTGACGTGAGATTATTAACAGTAACAACAATAAGGATCTTCTACAGGCTTACTTAACAGACAGGCGCCAGCACACCAGCACACTCAGACACACAGAAAAAGAAACCCCAATGAAAAGGACTTTTGCAGCCAGGAGGGAGGGAGGGAGGAGTTGAGGTTATAGCTTTCGGTACTTGGGCGTTTCGGGGGGGGGGGGGTGCTCCCCACCCGAAAATAGTCACGTTGTTCTGGCCAAGCCGCACGTCGTGGAGATCATGTTCCGAGGGAGCAGCCTGAGTGGAGAAGGGCGGAGTCCAGAGGGCGAGGGTGAAGCAGTAGGCGGGACCAGGCAGGAGCGGTTCGTCGAGGTGAGACGTGGGAGGAGTGAAGTAGCAGGAACACTCTGCGTGAAGAACACCCACACTTCTCAATTCTCCCCCTACACGGAGGATTTCTCCGTGTTTTATAGAGCTCGGGGGAGGGGCCATGCCGAATCCAACGTCATTGCTCGAGTCGGGCGTTCCGACTGGCTCCGACCCCCCATGTGGCCCACCAGCCTGGGCCGGGTTTCGGGTAGACGCTGGTGCAGCCCGCCCACCTTACTGCGTGACTCGCTGCACATGTCTGGTTTCGGGTAGACGCTGGTGCAGCCCGCCCACCTTACTGCGTGACTCGCTGCACATGTCTGGTTTCGGGGAGGCGTTGGTGCACTGTTATGGTAGACGAGACGAGACGAGGGGGAAAGCGAGGCAGAAGGCACTGTGGATCGTCACGCTGTGGTAAACGAGACGAGGGGCAAGCGAGGCAGATTTACCTCAGAAAAGAAAAGGTGGGAATGAAATAAGAAGGGAAAAATGATTTGATAACCTAACTATTAGCCCATCGCAACGCACTCCCTTGTCTTCCCACTAAACAAAAGGAAGGGGTCTATCTACACGTATATTAATTGCATAACTGTCTCGGGACACCTATCTGTTGTATGCATGTGGTTCCGAGAACCGCAACAATATTATTTCAATCACAAATAAAATCAAAATGCAAAAATGGTGAAAAAACAAAAAAATTGAAAACAAATTATTTGGTGGAAATCCATAACCAAGCGGCATGGCCACGTGGGCTCAAATAACACAGGTGTTTGATTAGAGTGCAAAGTTTGTTCGATTATCGAGTTCAAAATAAACATTTATTATTAGATGAATGACGGTTAGTTGATTTAATTTTCATAACATAATGTGTATTGTCTGTGAATTTTAAGATTAGATCAGGTTCAGTAAATTGATTACTCAGGTTTATTGGGTGGCTTGCATATTCTGTCTGTGTTAACCTAAAGTAGTATATTATCAACATTGCTATGCAGTATTTGAACAAAATTGTGCACGATAATACGATATTGAACATTTTATAATTTTTGTACAATATTCCACACTGACTACGTGTAGGACTACCACTATTTTTTAAGAGCCCCAAATTTCCCACCTTCATCGGGGGTCATGTCTGGTGTTTGCTTAATGGTTAGGGTGGTGGGCTTGGGATCGTAGAATCCTGAGTTCAAATTCCACTCGGCTGTTGAATTATTACCAGGTGGGGTTGACTCCACCTGTCATCCTTCCAAGGTCGGTAAAATGAGTGCCAGCTTGCTGGTATCCTGTGGCGGTGTGGCGACCCGTCTTGGATTGTGCCCAATAGCCAAGGAGACTGCTTAGGCAGCACCAACGCTCTATGGTCACAAAGTATGGTCCCAATGGATGGATGGATCTGGGGTCAGTCTGGGTAAAATTTTGACACAAGTCCTTATGTTCACCAGGCCTGATTTTGGACCTAAGCTGATTTGAAGAACAATTTGTTCAGGATGTCGGTCACCTACTCTTCATGAAAGACTCCACGGGATCTTACAAATGTTAGAATATGGGACACCTAGCTTAATGTCCATATGAAGGATCGTGCACTTTGTGATGCAGCTCCCTGCCTATGAAGCACCAATCCAACAGTTTATATTCTTGTCGGTAATAGAACCCAGATGAGACAACTCAAACGTAAGTGTATTCAAAGCACTATCCTATTGGACTGCACCAAATTCCATGCCAAATGCATTATATACCCACACACAGATATGTCACGGTGTATGAGATGAGTGAAACCATGTTAGATTGAAAAGTGTTGCAGAGGCATGGACCCGGGTTATTGTGCAGCGAATGGCTAATTTAAGTTCTCCCACCTTCAATAACTGTTTCCCCATTGGCTAATTTGTGTTCTCTCACACTACTGCTCCAATGGTGTGAAACGAGAGGTTCCCAAGCTAAAAATTTTACAAGGATTTTAAGAACTATCAACAGGTATACAAAATATGACACAACAATGATAAATAAATAACTCTGACAAGACACACAGTGAACCTGGATATTCTCTGAATTCAAATTACTGCTGCAGGATAGGACAGACAGACAGATTTGCAAAAGATCTTTAAGTGTGAAGGGAAACGTTTATAAAAAGAACAACAATAAGGACGGACTTGAGGTTTGCGATGACGGGACATGCAACTTGCTGTCCCCACATGTAGATTCTCATCAGGCAGTTCGAGGGCTTGGGCTGGCTGGTGCTTGGAAAGTTCTGGGCAGATTGTATCACACCAGCGGCCTGTCCACTGATTTTACGCTCTTCTCTCTCTCTTTTGCGCCCCTTGCATAATATGGACCCACAGACCTCTCGTGCCCCCTTTTTAAAAAAAGTCTCACTTCTTCCGTGATGGTTTGTCTGCACCTATGGTGGACAGTTTCACCAACTCTGTGCTGGGTGAGCAAGGCTTAAGTAACTTGGTGGAATGGAGACTTGGACTTGGGGCGGAGGGTAGGGAGGGGGTTACACTCATAAAAAGGGAGATGGGGGAGATGGGTTGACACAGGATTACAGGACAGACCTGCATCTTTAAATGAATGGCAGGTAGCCTTCCGTGCTTCATGACAAAGCCACCGCTCCACCATGACAGGGCCAATAGCACAGAAACTACTGGGTTGGTTTTATATCATGGAGTACAGTAGTACTCCATATAGAGGGATGATACAGGAAAAAAAAATGGCCACCCATTCAAATGTGTACATAATTATACACTTATAAACTACTATAGCATGAAGTCATAAGCATTTAATAGCCATACCTTTTATTCTTGAGCATTTTCTGAACTACCAAGATGCCAGAATCCATTGCTAAAGTACCACATCGGGAGATTGCTAAAACACCAATTTGTACTTTTTCTTCTTCTTCTCCTCTCAAAACAATATAAAACTGTAGCCCAACCTAACTCAATAACTGCTGAAGCCATGATGGTGATTCTAATGCGAGGAAGTTACTTTGTCTCTGGGCTAGTGCACGCAAC
Organism: Eptatretus atami; assembly: GCA_035128595.1. Taxonomy (NCBI): domain Eukaryota; kingdom Metazoa; phylum Chordata; class Myxini; order Myxiniformes; family Myxinidae; genus Eptatretus; species Eptatretus atami. The sequence goes on along the minus strand of CM068959.1, from coordinate 84,246,576 downwards.
CCAAAATTTAAAAATATATCGAACATTAATCGTTTTATTAGGAAAAAAAAAATGAACGTAAATGTGGACTCAACCAGACCAGGCCAGGATTGTGGGAGGGGAGAAGATGGACAGTACCGTTCCAAAGTGATACATATTCAAACCATTCCTCAGATCAACTGAAACAATTATTAAAACAATTTAATAACGTACCATGGATGGATTTAATCCATACCAAAAATAACAAAATATATCAAACATTCAGCATTTTCTGACTTTAAAACATTGCAGAAACAAGAAAAAAAAACATTAAAAAAAAGTAAAAACACATAAGGAATGAAATCTCCAAAACAAAAAAAACCATACAAGGTAGGAATGACACCGCGTTATGATTCCACAATATGACACCACAATCCTCTTATGGATTACCATCATGATATATTTTTGGCATTTTTCTTTTGTTGTGGCATTGTGATGGAACAACGTTAAAAGATATTGTGATACTAAACCATAAGAGGATTGTGGTGACATATTGTGACATAATGTGTTGTCATTCCAACCTTGTTGGTTGTTTTTTTGAGATTTCATCCCTCTGTTTTAACATTTTCTTTAAATGTTTTTTTTTCTTGTTTCAGCAATCTTTTAAAAATAATAAAATGCTTAATGTTTTATATATTTTCTATTTGGTGTGGATTAAATCATCTATGTTATTAAATTCAGCTTATTGTACATTCCACCCCAATCCTGCCTTTTGGTGCAGTCCACCATGTGGATCACCACACATGCAAAACGATGTGATTATCGTTTAAAAAAACAAAAAAAAAACCTTAATGTTTAAAATATTTTGTTATTTTGGGATGGATTAAATCCATCTACGTTATGAAATTGTTTTAATACTTGTTTCAGTTGATTTTGGGGATGGTTTGGATATGTATCACTTTTGGAATCCATCCATTGGGACCATACTCTGTGCAGAGCGTTGGTGCTGCCTAAGCAGTCTCCTGGGCTATTTCGGCACAATCCTGGATGGGTTGCCCCTCCGACACAGGATACCAGCAAGCTGGCACTCATTTTGCCAAATTCAGAAGGATGATGAGCAGAGTTCAGCCCCACCTGGTATTTCATTCAACAGTCAAGCAGGATTTGAACTCAGGATCTAGGATCCCAAGCCCACCACTCTAACCATTCATTCATTCTCTCTCTCTCTCTCTCTCTCTTCTCTCTCTCTCTCTCTCTCTCTCTCTCTCTCGCTGCTGGTTGCATCATTGGTTGGGACGCGGCTATGCCGCTGACGCAGTGTCCCCCTTACCAGTACACTGGTGCTTCATTTTTGCCGACCTCGGAAGGATGACAGGCTGAGTCAACCTCCTGGTGTGTTTTAATTCAGCGGCCAATGGGGCTTGAACTCAGGACCCTAGGATCCCAAGCCACCACCCTAACCACTTAGCCAACACCGGGCTCGCCATTACACTAACACCAGGCATATGCTTTTGGAATGGCACTGTCTATTTTCCCCCTGACCACGATCCTGGCCTGGTTTGGTTGAGTCCACATTTACATTTGATTTATTTTCCTCATAGAATAATTCATGTTTTATGTATTTTTAAATTTTGGGCTTCGTGCACGAGCCCAGTGAGAAAGTAACTTCCTCACGTTGGAATCACCATCATAGTTTCAGCAGTTATTGAGGAAGGTTGGGCTACAGTTTAACATTCTCTAGAGGGAAAGAAGAAGAAGAAGTACAAATTGGCGATTTAGCGATCTCCCGATGTAGTACTTTATGTATGTATTCTGGTATCTTTTTTAGACTTAGTACAAAAAATGCTCGAGAATAAAAGTTATGGCTTTTAAAGTCTTATGACTTCACTCTCTTTAGGAGTTTATGAGCGTATCGTTGTATACACATTTGAATGGAGAGGGATTTTTTTTCCCGTATCAACCCTCTATATGGAGTACTACTGTACTCCATTATATATATATATATATATATATATATATATATATATATATATATATATATATATGTGTTGTTATGTTTGTGGGGTAGATGGAGGAATTTCATAGGAAAGAGATGATTGTATAGAGTTGCTTGGCCTGTGGACGTGTAGGAGACATCTCGATGTAATTAAGTACGGAAACTGTGAGCTTAAGTGTTACTTGTCACCACAGAGGTGGTGGTGCGGTGTTAATTAGATACAGATTAAGGCCAAGTTCCCAAGTATGTAATTGCCCCCCTGTGACTTTTCCCTGTGTTTTTGTATTACAAACCATGGAATAATTGTGTTTTTATAACATGACCCAGTTGGAAGAAGCCCCGCCTCTAAGGGTGATGGTGGGCGAAGTCACGCCCCCGAGGCTGATGATTGATGGGCGTGACGTCAGAAGCTTGCCAAACATGCCGAGCGGGCAGAGGCCCCGCCTTCCCGGGTTTTGTGCGAGCAGGACACACCCAGGAGGAGGAGTTTGGTTCGGCGTGACATCAAAGAAGAAGGGTTGGTTGGGCAGTAATCGTGAGAGATTGGGAGCGCACGTATGAAGTCAGTGTGAAGAGGGGTTGAGTGTGGAGTAAAGGACGCACGCAGTCGAGAGGCGACAACGTAGCTAGGAGATGGCGTGAAAGATCAGGGCATGACGAAATGGCTTTCCTTCGATGCACGAAGAAGACGGCACGATTATCATATTCGTGCTGAGGCGATTTTGGCTCGCGTGGTGAAGCAAGACGCTGGCCTTTAGCTCCTGGTTGTGTCATGAGGAATGTACCCCGAGCCTCGTGTATGCAACCGAAGGGGTCGGCAGCCATTTTGAAAAGCAGCATGTCAGTGAGGATGATCGATGCATGAGAAAGCTGTGCGGGGGGGTCTCTGAGCCTTGGTGTTGAATCCCGCTCTCGAATTGCCTGATGTAGGTTTGTCCTGCTGCGAGAGAGCGGCTGAGCGCCATTTTTGAGGGCGCGTTTGCACGTGCACGACAAAGCGCCTCGATTCCACGTTCCATAAAGACCATCTCTGGCACACAGCTAAGCGCCGGGATAAAGGAGGGATTTTTCTTTTATTTTTCTGTTCCCTTGTTTGTATTTAAGTCTGTGCGTAGAGGTGCCTCAATTAGATTTAGATTTAGTTTACCTCATGTTTTTCGTTCATTCTTATAATCTGAATTATTGTCATTGTACATATTTGATTACTGCAATTACATTATTATTTGTTCTATTTCATTTGCTTGTGTCCGTGTATCTGTTGTGGGTCGAGTACAACCCGTGTGCCTCCGTCCTTGGGGAGAGGGGCTGAGCTTGGATTGTGCCTTAGTGTTTGAGTGATGTTGGGAATTGAACTTGTTTCATTGAAAGATTTCTTTTCCATATTCAGAATCAAAATTAACAGACAACGGTTCATCAGCATCTACGAGCTTACATTGAGACTAATGAGTGGTCACACAATCCTCCCGACATTAAATAAGGAAATTGGCTATTTGGCCCATCATTGACACATTGCGTTCCTGAGTAAATTTTTACTGTGGATGGAAAACGCCCATTTCTGGCCTCAGACCTCTTTTTTTTGTCTGGGCATTTCCTCCCCTCACCCTTACTTCCTCCAAGTGTCCCTGTGTTGTGTTCCTCTAACCTGTTGTTGATGTTTCCCTCCTTTTCAGTGTGTTCACTTATAATAACCTGATCTGATTGGGTGAGCAAACTTGTTAATATATAAAGCTCTTTCTAACCACTTACTGACTTACTGACTCACTGATGTAAATGTTTAGTATTTTCTAGGTGAATGAGAAAGTTAAAATTTGGCACACCGATGTGACTCGAAGCTACGATTCCAGAAAATTCTTTGCAAAACTATCCATAAACAAAAGTCACCCTCGTTTCTCATCCGGGAGATTGGCAGAGCTTGGATTGTGCTGACACTTCCTCAGCCGGGAGAAGAGCAGAACTTTTGACTGCACATAAATGAAGAGCTCATACTCCTCACTCATCTTCATTTAATTGATATACTCATCTGCTTGCAGAATGCAGTCACAGTGTGTGTGTGTGTGTGTGTGTGTGTGTGTGTGTGTGTGTGTGTGTGTGTGTGTGTGTGTGTGTGTGTGTGTGTGTGTGTGTGAGCACGCACGCATTTTCAAGGCTGACCTCATGATCTCATTGGAAAACTTTAATTTTTGAATGCTGGATCTGCCCCATGACAGCCCAGGGAGCATGAGCTTCTGTTTTGATATTACAGTATTTGGTGTCACCGTTTCGGTAAATAAGGAGTCATTATGGCTTTTTCTTCGCAACTCTGCTGCATTGTCCTCACTTGCGATGGTCTTTATAAGCCATTAAACAATGCTTTGCAATAATCCTTGTCGTTTTGTCGAGACTTGCTGGTTATGATTTTACAATCCTGGAATATCCAAATGACAGTACTGTATTATCAAAAGAATCGTGGCATCCTTATCAAGCAAACTTCATTTTCCTATTTCGATCCATTTAGTTATGTGGTGTGTTTAATTTCATTTTCATTAATTATTTATTTTAATTTGGTCATTACTTTGGTTACCGTTGTACCCATTTTAGTCCGGATCTATCTTCGCAAGGTTACCCTGCAGCGTTTTCGGAAGTAGATGTAAGACATCGCCTCATTTTCTTCGTTGCTCCAATTGTGATGTGACCTGGTCTTTAATTTCTATTTATGCCTCCGGTGATGAAGTCGCCGGTGCCATTATGTTTTCGGGTCGTCCATCCGTCTGTACGTACGGACGGACGGACAAATTTCCTCTGTTTTCTCTGCAACCGCTTATCCGATTGACACTAAATTTTCACCATAGATGTGACTTCACATGCAGAATTTTTTTTAATGATAATTATGATGTCATAGGTCATGTGGGGTGACAGTCATGTTGGAAAAACAGAAAAACTTTTGACCTCTGTTTCTCCGAAACCACACCATGAAAAATTTTTTTAAACTTAGCCATCTGGCAACTACTCTGCATGGGGGAATAAGGGTGATTTGACTATGACGTCTTTAGTGAAGTGGTATCCCGGTCAAAATTCGATACGAAGAACGCTGCATCAGTATGAAAATTTGTGAGGTTCATCTAGGGATAGATTGGTTGACAGAAATTTATTCATGACGTCATCAGTCGTGGTTTGGCAGCCACATTGTTTTTTTGTTTTTTTTATGGAAAAAAATATTCTTCTCCAGAACCGCTTTGAAGATCGAAGTGAAATTGCACATAAATGATCAACTAGTCATGTTGAATATAGTTTGATAACTATGACACATGGTCTGGCAGCCATCTTGGATTTACCCTAAAACCTTCAAAAATCTTCTCCAGAACGGCTGGACAGATCAAGGGGAAACTTCACACACCTATTCATCATGCCTTGGTGATGCAACGGTGATAAAAAATTTTTTTGATGTCACGTGGTTTGGTGGCCATATTGAATTGAAGAAAAATATTAAATAATGTTTTGTCTGGAACTGCTTAACCAATTGAAGCAAAATTTATAAAATATCATCTAGCTATTCTTCTTCTTATTGCGTATGGCAGCTTAGCTGCTGGGGTAACTATCATTTCTTGGAAGCGTGACTGCGTTGCTGATGCAGTGCCCCTCTACCAGTACACTGGTACTTATTTCGCCAACCTTGGAAGGATGACAAGCTGAGTCAACCCCCTGGGCCCTGGTGTATTCTTTCAGTGGCCAACAGGCCTTGAACTCAGGACCCTAGGATCCCAAGCCACCACCCAAACCACTAAGCCAACACCAAGCTCATCAAGCTATTGATGCATGTCGTTTGTAAATGATGACATTATAGGTCTCGTGGTGTGGCAGCCATATTGGATTGAAAAACAAACCTTATCCGATCAAAACGAAACTTCACACACGTGATCCTCCACCAAATCATGGGCAGAGTACAAGTTATCAATGCCTTAGCTCATGTGTTGGCAGCCATCTTAGTTTGAAAACTGAAAATTAAAAAACCTTTTTCTCCAAAACCGCTTAACTGATCGATGTGAATCGTATTGCTTTGTATGGTATGGAGCAAGGGCAGTGGATCACAACTGCAAAGCTTCACATCGATCACTGCAGTTGTTTCCTAAATGTAATTTTATTATATTTCCCTTGAAACCAATGTGGCTGCCACACCACGTGATGGATGACATCATTTTAAAGGCATTTGTATGCAGCAAGGGGAGTGGGTCATACCTGCAAAGTGTAGTATTAGTAGGTTAAACGGTTTCAGAGAAATAATTCATTAATTATTTCCCTAAAACCGATGTGGCTGCCACATTATGTGGCTGACAAGACCATTGTTAAATAAAATATTTTCAGCAACAGTAGTGGATCATCATTGTAAAGTCTCACATTGAAAGGCTAAGCGGTTTCAGAGAAATTTATTATTTTTGAATACGCTCAACTCGGCATGAGGAATATTGGTTGAAAAGTTCAACATCATCGGCCACGTGGTCTCGCAGCCATGTTGGACAAAAAAACCTTATCCAATGTGAAGCTCCAAAGACATGATTGGCCACCCATTCTGAATTAAATTTGATAAGGAGGACGTCGTGGGTCAGGCATCCGATCAAAGCGGCATTGTATCGAAGCGAGTTGGCATGTTTTTTATTTTTATTTTTTTCACCATAGAAATTTCACGAAATTTTCACCACATACAGTGGGGAGAACAAGTATTTGATACACTGCCGATTTTGCAGGTTTTCCCACTTACAACAGCACGTAGAGGTCTGTAATTTTTATCATAGTACACTTCAACTGTGAAAGACGGAATCTAAAACAAAAATCCTGAAAATCACATTGTATGATTTTTAAATAATTAATTTGCATTTTATTGCATGAAATAAGTATTTGATCACCTACCAACCAGTAAGAATTCCGGCTCTCACAGACCTGTTAGTTTTGTCTTTAAGAAGCCCTCCCATTCTCCACTCATTACCTGTATTAACTGCACCTGTTTGAACTCGTTATCTGCATAAAAGACAGCTTTCCACACTCAATCAATCAGACTCCACCTCTCCACAATGGGCAAGACCAGAGAGCTGTCCAAGGACATCAGGGACAAAATTGTAGACTTGCACAAGGCTGGGATGGGCTACAGGACAATAGGCAAGCAGCTTGGTGAGAAGGCAACAACTGTGGTGCAATTATTAGAAAATGGAAGAAGTTCAAGATAACAGTCAATCTCCCTCGGTCTGGGGCTCCATGCAAGATCTCACCTGGTGGAGCCTCAATGATCATGAGAAAGGTGAGGATCAGCCCAGAACTACACGGCAGGACCTGGTCAATGACCTGAAGAGAGCTGGGACCACAGTATCAAAGAAAGCCATAAGTAACACACTACGCCGTCATGGATTAAAATCCTGCAGCGCACGCAAGGTCCCTCTGCTCAAGCCAGCGCATGTCCAGGCCCATCTGAAGTTTGCCAATGACCATCTGGATGATCCAGAGGAGGAATGGGAGAAGGTCATGTGGTCTGATGAGACCAAAATAGAGCTTTTTGGTTTAAACTCCACTCGCCGTGTTTGGAGGAAGAAGAAGGATGAGTACAACCCCAAGAACACCATCCCAACGTGAAGCATGGAGGTGGAAACATCATTCTTTGGGGATGCTTTTCTGCAAAGGGGACAGGACGACTGCACCGTATTGAGGGGAGGATGGATGGGGCCATGTATCGTGAGATCTTGGCCAACAACCTCCTTCGCTCAACAAGAGCATTGAGAATGGGGCGTGGCTGGTCTTCCAGCATGACAACGACCCGAAACACACAGCCAGGGCAACTAAGGAGTGGCTCCGTAAGAAGCATCTCAAGTCCTGGAGTGGCCTAGCCAGTCTCCAGACCTGAACCCAATAGAAAATCTTTGGAGGGAGCTGAAAGTCTGTGGTGCCCAGCGACAGCCCCGGAACCTGAAGGATCTGGAGAAGATCTGTATGGAGGAGTGGGCCAAAATCCCTGCTGCAGTCTGTGCAAACCTGGTTAAGAACGATAGGAAACGTCTGATCTCTGTAATTGCAAACAAAGGTTTCTGTACAAATATTAAGTTCTGTTTTTCTGATGTATCAAATACTTATTTCATGCAATAAAATGCAAATTAATTATTTAAAAATCATACAATGTGATTTTCAGGATTTTTGTTTTAGATTCCGTCTTTCACAGTTGAAGTGTACCTATGATAAAAATTACAGACCTCTACGTGCTTTGTAAGTGGGAAAACCTGCAAAATCGGCAGTGTATCAAATACTTGTTCTCCCCACTGTATGCGACTACTACTGTAGAATGTGTTAGTGATATCTATGACATCATAGGTCACGTGGTGTGGCAGCCATGTTGGAAAAAAGGAAAAACTTTAGACCTCTGTATCTCCGAAACCGCTCCATTGAAAAAATTGAAACTTGGCACATATGAAGTACTCTCCATTGGAAATGAGGATGATTTTTATTTTTTAACCTATGCCACCGAATGTGAAAGAGGTTATGTTTTCATCCCTTTCTGTCTGTTTGTTTGTTTGTTTGTGTGCAGGATATCTCAAAAAGTTGTGGACAGGCCTTCGCGCGATGAAATTCTGGACCCAGGTTGGTGTGGCCACAGGCCTAATGACAACCCCTGTGATCGAGGACGAACTGATTCGATTATTGGTTCCAAGATCGGAAGAATCCCGGATCTGGATACGAGAATTATTTAATTCTAAAGTGATTCTTCACCATTGAGAGATTGGGCCAGAAACGATATATAACATATCTCAAAAATGTATTGGGCCTGATATGTTCTCGTGGATCAGGCATTGCGTGGCGAAGGTATGCGCTCTACCGAGTTCCCTTCTAGTTGATGATGTCATACCTGGCTTCGTTACGACGTCATAATTGCATATGTCAAACGCTTTATCCAATCAACATGAAAAAAAATTTGAGGATCATCTTGGGCTAAATTGGAATTGGCAAAAAAAGTTCATGACATCAGTCACGTGGTTGGGGAGCCTTATTGTTTTTAACATAAAACATTCAAAAATCTTCTTTGTAACGGTTGAACAGATCAAAGCGAAACTTTACAGGTGTGATCGCCAATCCATGAGGAACAAAAAGTTCTCCACCTTTGACGTCATTGGTCACATGGTTTGGCAGCTACGAGTTTTTGAAGAATAAACATTTTACAATCTTCTTCTCCGGAACGGCTTGACAAATTGAGGGCAAACTTCACAAACATGTTCCCCAAGCCTTGGGGATACCAGGGTGTTCACAAATAATTAATAGGTCACATGGTCTGACAGCCATATTGGTTTGAATGAAATTCTTTAAAAAAAAAAATCTTTCTCTTGAACCGCTTCATCAATCGATGTGAAATGACAGTTATGATCTCGTAGACATGTGGAATATATGTTTTAAATTTGAACCTGATTGGACGCTTGGTCTGGCAGCCAGAATTATTTCATACTTTAAATTTGGGTTCAGGAATTTTAATCAAACTTGGTACAAATATGTACAATTAATTAATAATGTGGGTGGAGGCATAATATTATTATCTGGTGACGTCGTGACGTCAAAGATAATTATCATTCTACTTTTTTTTTTTAAACCTTAATCTAAGGCCCGGAGAGGAGCATGTACTCTGATGCAGGACAAAGACTTTCACATTAATTACAAGTGCATTCGTCGACAATGGGCAAATCGACATCACACATTGGATTTTAACCTGGGATCCCAGGAGCATGAGCCGGGGGTCCAGATAGCAACACCAACGGTCTTGATTACAGTACACATGTTCGTCCATACATGAATGCTGTCATGTGCATTGTGCAGCCAAGCAGCCGTTTTTACGACGAACTTGCAATTCTCACCAAGTACTCAGTGTGGGTTTTGTGCCCCTTACCTCGGATCATGTAGACCCACAGACCTCATGATCAGACTCCCTGGGGCACCTTGTCGAGGACGTCGTTCCTCCATGCCGAGGCGCCTTATATGGGTCCGAAAGCCACTTTCCTCGCTCTAATCGATTGCTATCTGCACACCGCTGTGCGAAACGCACCAAATGCCATCTAAATGGCACGGTCTTCCCCAGGAGCTGCTGTATTATTAGCCCTGCCCTGGACACGTATGGACGCACACGGGTGGACTGCGTGCGCACGTCCCTAAATCTTACAACAGTAGCTAGACCATTCATTAATTCATTCATTCATTCATTCATTCGGACATACTCATGTAGTCAGGGTGGTCTTCTTCTTATTCTTCTTCTCCTTCTTCTTCTTGGGTATGGCAGCTTGGCTGCCGGGTAGTTATCATTTTGTTGGGGCGTGACTATGCCGTTGTTGTGCCCCTCTACCAGTACACGAGTACTCATTTCGCCGACCTCGGAAGGATGACAGGCTGAGTCAACCCCACCTGGTGTTAATTGAGCAGCCAACAGGGCTCGAACTCGGGAGCACAAGCCAGCCACCCTAACTATTTAGCCAACACCGGGCTAGTCAGGGTAGTGATCGGTTCTCAAGTCAGAATCTGACCCACTGTAACTTTGTTGTTTGAATGAAACACTCAGAGAGAGAACAAGACCCCAGGATTTTTAAATATCAACGTATATAATTATGATAATTAACATAAATAATCAGTATTGTAAAAAGATATGTTCATATGTTATTATATTTTTACATAAATAGTTAAATACGTTTGTGTGTCTTGGACTGTTGTGGGTATCTTAACGTCCGTATACCTTTTTGTACGACGTGTGTGTGTGTGTACGTGTGCGTGTGCGTGTGCGTGTGCGTGTGCGTGCGTCCGTCCGAGATCATTCCAGGGTCCTGCACACTTACTGTCCTTCGTCCTGACTGTCTAATCGAATTACCATTTAACCACAAATCATTAATTGTTTGAAGAATACAGAATGTGGTCTGTGGTCTGTGGTGTGGTGGTGTGGATGTGGATGCTTGGACAAGCAAGGTGTCTGTGCGAAGACGTCTCACGTCGACCGAGGTCATGGTGGGGAGGGGCTTTGGGGGGGAGGGGTTTTGGGGGGGGGGGAGGGGTGGGGGGGGGGGGAGGGGGGGAGGGGTTGTTGGCACGCTTGATTGACGAAGGAGGCGCCTCGAGGAACCTGCAGCGGGGGGACTGAAGGCGTTTCATCCGGCGCAGCGACCGTTAGCGCGCCGGCGCTTTGCCAGGCATATTAAGCAGCGGCTCATTACCCGCACCCTCCGCACCCTCCGCACACCCGCACCTGTGCTGACAAAACCCGGCACGTGCACGTTTCGCGCCAAAACAAGGATCCGAGGCGTTTTGAGGAAGCGTCCTTCCCTAAGTATAAATAACGAGACAAATAAACGACGAGACAGAGAGAGACAGAGAGACAGAGACAGAGACAGAGACAGAGACAGAGAGACAGACAGACAGACAGACATTGCCCGCCTTTGATAAATAAATCGCCGGTTCGTTCTGATTTGGGATTAACGATTTTACCGACATTGCTGCTGAAGACGGAGTTCGCGGGAAGAGTTTCAGGCAGCTGCGCGATGTAATTAAAATGGCGGAACGCTCGGTCTCCAATTTAAAAATAAATAAATAACGTCTGTCTGCCGTGTACCTTATTTAATTTCATGACAGTTCGTTGGCTCTGCCCTCTGACAGCCCCCCTCCCCCTGACGGCCCCCCTCTCCCCCCCCTTTTGTAATCGATTGCCACGTGGCTGCTCGTCCCGCGGGAGATACGTCAAACGGTCCACGTGGTCCCAGCGTCGGAGCGAGTTCGCGCCATTTAGCCGCAGCTGGGCGTTTCGGCTCGACCATCGATAATTATATATACATACACACATACATATATACATATACATATTATAATACACACATCTTGAGGGGCGACATCAAATCGTCGTGCAGCAGCAGACGCTCTTTATCATTTGACAAGACGCCATTTAATTGCAAACACATTAAATGAGATTCGAGAAACTTTATCGACGACTTGTCCTGAACACCAACACCCCCACCCCCCCCGGTGCTTTTGTTTTTATGTTTTTTGTTGTTTTGTTTGATCGACACCGTTAACATCATCACGTTACATAAAGCATCCATCCATCCCATCCATCCATCCATCCATCCCATCCATCACCATCCATCCATCCATCCATCCATCCATCCATCATCCATCCATCCTCTCTGCTCGAGGAGTCAAGATGCGTCCTTATCTGCCGTGAGGTGGAAGAATCGTCTGATCCATGTTGGCTGTGCGGGGGATGGAGGGGTCGCGGGAACGCCGTGGGCTCGGGAGCCATTGGGGGGGGGGGTGGGGGTGCGGGTTCGGGGACCGCCGTGGGGGTCGGAGCCAATTGGGGGTGGGGTTCTGCGTGCGGGGGTCCGGGACCGCCGTGGTCGAGCCATTGGGGGGTGGGGGTCGCGGGACCGCCCGTGGGTCGGGAGCCATTGGGGGGTGGGGGGGTCGCGGGACCGCCGTGGGTCCGGAGCCATTGGGGAGGAGGGTGGGGGGGGGGGTCGCCGGACCGCCGTGGGTCGGGAGCATTGGGGGGTGGGGGGGTCCGATGGACGTGGGTCGGAGCCATTGGGGGGGTCGCGGACCGCTGGTCGGGAGCCATTGGGAGGTGGTGGGTCGCGGGACGCCGTGGGTCGGGAGCCATTGGGGAGGGGTGGGGGTCGCGGGACCGCCGTGGTCGGGAGCCATTGGGGTCCGAAATGCGGGCTCTGTTCCGACACAGGTTCAGGTGCCCAGCCAGCTGTGGTTCCCGTTCCCTGGCCCTGTGCCCAAGCCGTGTTGCCCTGCCTGGCGCTCCTATCGCCTCCCCTCCCCCCTCCCCCCTCCCTCCCCTCCCCCCCGCCCCTTCGTCCCGAATCCAGCACCAGATTTTGCCTTTGCCGTGGGATAATTACTGTGCGCGGAGCATGCCCCGCTTGTTTTGTTTTCTCAGATCCATCTGCGCAAGCCTGATAGAGCAATCTCCCGCCTCCCGTGCGCCAAATATAATATGCCATTGTAATGGTTCATCGTCCCGTTCTTTCTGTCGTCGGTTTCGAAAATGCCTTTTCTGCCCAAAGTCTGATAAGCGTTCGGCGGCGAGTTCGGGCGGAGGGCTCGTTCGGGAGAAGGAGTCGTCGTTCCTGTCGGTCCTTCCCAAGACTTCCCGCCAGATCGAGGTGCTCGCTCGAGCGACGAACCGGAGGAAACCGGCAGAATATCCCGGGCGAGATAAGAACGCAGCGGGAAATGCGATTCCTTATCGGACCGGGACAAGCTGCGGGCAGGTGAGAGGGACGGGGCCCTCGGGTAGAAGGGGATGTTGTGCCAACCCTCTCGTGCGCACGTACACCTCATGTCCAACCTCCCCCCCCGTCAGGTCCAACTCCCCCCCCGTCATGTCCAACCCCCTCAACATGGTCCAACCCCCCCCCCCCTCATGGTCCAACCCCCCATCATGATCCAACCCCCCATCATGTCTCCAACCCCCACCCCCTCATATCCAACCCCCCCCATCATGATCCAACCCCCCATCATGGTCCAACCCCCCCCGTCATAGTCCAACCCCCCCGTCATGGTCCAACCACCCCCCCCGTCATGGTCCAACCCCCCCCGTCATGGTCCACCCCCCCCAAATGTCCAACCCTCCCCCCTCATGGTCCAACCCCCCCAATCATGATCCAACCCCCCCCCGTCATGGTCCAACCCCCCCCACCGTCATGGTCCAACCCCCCCCTCATGATCCAACCCCCCCCCCCCCCCGTCATGGTCCAACCCCCCCCTCATGGTCCAACCCCCACCCCCCTCGCTACCTTCTGCCTTCGTAGCTCCCTTAGGGGGGGTTGCCTTTCTCCCACTGCCATTGGCGGCTCTACCTGGTGCTGTGTGTGTGCAATGCTGGCACCCAGAGATGCATGGCCGCCTACCTGCGAATGATTCATTACCTGCGGACGGATTCATTACCTTCTCCTGTTGTCACTTTGATGTCATTTGATCTGCTCCAGCCAATTCACCTGTTTATTGGGTCCTGGAATGTTTTTAGAGGACGTGTTTACCCCTAATCGTATTGGAAGCCTCTGTTGTGCAGTGTGAAGGGTCCGATGTCATGAAAGCCAGGCGACATGATTATGAATAACGGAGAAGAGTGCTGATGCTGTATAATTGAACATGGGTCTTGCAACTGGGAGGGAGGGGGGTTGGGAGGAAGGGCTGCAGCAAGCGAAGCTGCCTTTTAAGACTATGAAATTGCGAGGTTCTCATGGTGTGTTACTACTATATCTGCAAACACGACAACACAATGCCCAGCATTGTAGATGTTGGCAGGCTGGAAAGTAGGAAGTGTGACGTTGCTAGGTCACACGGCTGAAAACTGCGGCACTGGTGTCTCCGGACTTCCCGGGAAGGAATAGGGTGTTGGCCCATGGTGTTATCAGGCCCCGGCAAACACTGTTGTTCTTCCTTTCCCAGCAACTGACTCCCATCTGTATGCGCTCGTGCTAGGGGCTTCGCTTATTCTTCAGGGTCGGGTGCGCGAGTAATGAGACTGGGGCCGGTGGAGCTGGTTGCATGGGTGTCTTCGTGCCGGCTGCGCAAGGGGTAGACGCTTAGTGGAGATATCGAGGGTGCATCTTCAATAGACCCCTTTGTTGCTCCCGCAGATCCTGGCGGCATGGCAAGGCGAGTCACCGAGGAACAGTGAATTGTCAGAGGACGACCTGGTGAGTTGTGAAGAACTACCGAGGGACAGCCTTGATCTCCAGAAGCCGCCCGCCATGTTCACAGGTGAGTGGGCTTGGCAGCACCTGCAATGGACCATGTCGAGGCCTATCCTATTTTTGCGTCAAACTGTGGAAGGTATTACCCCGGTGACCTGCCCCGAGTGCTTAAACTCGACATTGGATGTTATCAACCCACCGGGAGCCCCTGGCTTTGCCCATCTGCTCGATTGTCGACGTGCTTTATTGTGGCTGCACGCCGCTGAGCTGCCAGCAGAAGTCGATATGTGGGCTTGCCCTGATCGTCCATCATTGGACTGCCCGGGTGTGGCAAGGAAACTGTGATTGGGATGATTAATGTGTGTTCATTGCCCAATTTTATTGGACTCTAGAATGGAAGACGTTAGGTTTGACACCGAACACTCGTGCCGTGCTATTCTTGCAACCTGTCATGCGGTGACACATTGCTACCCTTAAGGAATCTAGGTCAGGGATGTTCAGATCCGTTTTGACTTAAGAATCACTGAGCACCTGCTCAGTCCTTCAGGCTACCATTTGTCATGTTGTGCGAAGAAAGCTGCATTCTGCACAACTTCATCAACATGAGTCGCAAACGGATCCATAGCCTACTGTGCTTGATGTCTGTGCACTCACTGCAGGACATCCACGAGTCTTCTTGAAGTTGATGTGGCAATGTGGTTAAGAGATATGACAATACCCTTCCTTAGGAGGTCTGTCAGGTAGGACATCAAAGTGCTGTTGTTTAAAGATGAACTTTGGATCGAAAGTGTTGCTTAATGTCCAAAGGTAGATTTGTGGGTGGATAGGTGATTGTGGCGACGTTGGTGAGTACTGAGTAGCAAAGCATCCACCGGAAAACACATTCTGTGAGTGACCTGAGCAGTGTGGGGTAGCAAATGGCGTCCCGGCCTTCTGTTTTTGTTTTCTAAACATATTTGGTGTTTTTTTAATTTTTGGCAAACATCAGGGGTCATTCACATATGAAGTATGCAAAAATGCTGAAACTGCTGACCTGTCCTCTGATGTACCACCCGCCTCTTTTTCAAATACGTTCTATACATCCCCACTCCCCTCTCCGCTCCTGACACGTCCCCTCTCCTTCCCAACTTCTTCACCTTGCTCTTTCTACCCTATTCTTCTACCGTAGCCCCTGTTGTGAACGTAATTAATTATATATATATATATCAAGAAATAAAGAAAGACCCACCCACATCTCTCACCTGTGAATGGAGGGAATAGCCAATCAGATCTCACCTAATCGACTACACCCAGGTGGCTAGGATTATATCCATGATTGACCCTCCCATGCTCCTCTATCCGAAGTAGCTGCATAAAGCAACCCAAGCACTTACCTTGTTATGTCTTCTTGGGTTGCTTAATGCAGCTAC
Organism: Eptatretus atami; assembly: GCA_035128595.1. Lineage (NCBI taxonomy): Eukaryota > Metazoa > Chordata > Myxini > Myxiniformes > Myxinidae > Eptatretus > Eptatretus atami. The sequence goes on along the minus strand of CM068959.1, from coordinate 84,230,536 downwards.
TTCGGCTCGAGGAGTGTGGGAGGGGTCAGTTATTTATATTTATTTATATTTATATATATAGACCCTGAGATGAAATCCTCAGTTGTCCTTTCTCGTGGAAGTTGTCCATTAGAGACCGATTTCGGTGGCCTTGCTGTGGGTTGCGAGGACATATTCCTTATTGCCTTTTACTATTGGATGTAACATCAAGTAGATTCATCCACTTGCCAGAACTGATTGTGTTGTGGCAGCTTTTGTTTGCAGGAGGATTGTTAGCAATATGCTTCGAAGACATTCGAAAACGATTTCATCTGTCAGTGAACAACCCTACATCCATCCGCACATGATCCTTTCCACAGGAATTACGCAGGGTGACCTAAAGAGTCTAAAAGCAATGCATATCGGTGAAGACGATGGACAATCGATTGTCCCTCTGCCTTTTGGCCTCGAGGATTTGCGCATCTCTTCTCGGAAGAGCTCCGAGATCGCCAGACTCGAATCCAACGTGGTCGCCATTGGCGGTGCATGTCGGATTTGAACCTGGACACCTGTATTCAGAATCCTCATGAGGATCCATCAGAATGCACCTCTGTAAAGATTAGCACGAAGTGGCAGCACCAAACATTTATTTGTTCCAGGGTCAGCTTGTGGTGCGGATTTGAATCGGTGAAACAGGATTACATCCTGCCGTCAGATCTCCAGCTGCGGAAGCCTTTGTTTGCCTTATCGGCAGACTGGTGCCGTTCTGCTCGGCCCGCCGCACCCTCATTGGAATGCCACATTCGTTCCAACGGAAGGAACGGGCGGTGCTGCAAATGCAGACTTCAGACGAACGTTTTATTTATTTATTTGTTTTTTTCCCCCCCCCGCTCTTTTTGCTCTTTCTTCCATCTATTCTTGAACGCACACCATGATATGCTACCAGAATGTGCACGATGCATTAATCCGCTGCTTCACCGTGCCATCTGAAAAAAATGGACTCGTCTACGATAGTAATAAATGAAAACGGTGCTTCTATGGTGGTGCTCCGTGGAACGGGCATTTCTAGCGGGTGTGTGTATCATCGGTCGATTGTGGAACGTTCTCTGGGACGAGTCGTTCAAAACGTTCATGCAATGAGATTGAAAATTATTTCGTGTTGCCCTTTGAAAGCGGCACTCAAATTTGACACTGTCGGTGAATAGATTATTTGAGCAAAATGAATTTCCACTCTGGATTTGTGGATAATAGTTGAGCTTACTTTGTTCATATTGACGGTTAAAAACAAAAACAATGCGTAAAAGAAAAAAGGGCCATTTTACGTTTGAGGGTGTGATATCACCTGGTACCTGCCCGCACTATGGTTACGTCTCATCCTCTTGATTGAAAGGATTTTGATCTCGCTCGTGGCCAATTAGCGGTGAAACAAAAGGACTAGTGATAATGGCCACACGATCGATGGTGGCCTGTCAGTTTGGTTTTGCCTCGTCGTTACCGGGGAAGTGCACGCAAATGACCTTTTCATTGCGATGTTGAAAATAGAACGCTTTCCTACGTGTCGGACATATGGTCCGCTTGGAAATGCATCCATCAACTTCCAGTCACTGTACGACGGCCACAGTTGCATTTCATTCCCTTTGTGTTGAGCTCTTCTGCTCGGGATCAATTATGGGGAAAGCGAGAAAGCATAAAAGATCAGGAATGAGGCCAATTTTGAGGGCCACGGAGATGGAAAATGTGAGATGACCTCCGGGTGTGCTTGCAGGTTATGCGGGAGTAATTCGTTTCACGAGAGTGGGACTAGAATGTGTGCAGCTCTGCAAATGTCAGGACATCCCGGAAGGGTTCAGGTACATCTTTCTGGGGTTGTTGCGGTGCTTGCAAACCCTGAAGCTTGCCCAGAAGTTGCCCCTTCTCTGTGTGACTTGCATGCACAATGCGCATTCTGTACTTGAGTCGATGGTAATTAAGCAAAAGGGATGCATCAACAAACTAAACGGACAAATTAATTATTGTTTGCTCCGTTTCTGAGCCGACACACAATTTGTGGCTGGCGTGCTGTAACAGTGTCTTTCTGTTATCGACCGCATGCTCGGCAACAAAACACCGCTTCAGTCCTTTCTTGCCAATCGATACTCCTTCATACACCGATCCGACTCGAACGGTCCGTGTACTTTTGATTGCTGTAATTGCCTCGAGCAGGAGGAGTGTGGATGTCAAAGGGGCATTATTCAACAACCTTGCTGCAAGTTTTGGAAAACCATTATTTGTTCAATATAAGGGCTTGAACACAGGACGCTTATCAATCGATGGCTGTTTCAATATTGCTTAGAAAATTCAAATAATAATAATAATAATAATACCCCAGAATCTTTTGCAACTACAGTAACAGTATTGATGGTTAGCTTTTACTTCTGAGATTGTATATTGTGTGCTCTTTGCGGTTACACGACACTCACTATAAATGGCTTCTCCGTTATGCGACTTGATATTGAATTCTTGTGATTGTTGAGAACTTTCCTGATCAACGTTGTTGATTGTGTTTACGTCAGTAGCTATCTCTATGTAACCCAACCTCGCCTCCCATCCTGCCGCAGGAGTAAGAAGTCACCTTTGCCTGTCAGTGATGTGGTTCGAGTGCCAAGGTTAAGTGTATGTTTTATGGAAGAAAAGTGGCAAAGTTCATTCATTGGGATTCCTGAGCATCATTCGAGTTGCACCACTGGTCTTTTTTTTTTCCAAATTAGGACCTGAACTTTTTAACCGTCTGTCCAAATATGTTACAAAAACCTTTGTCGCTTTAGTTACCACATTTCCATGTTATGTAGCTTTGCTTCACAGTGGATTAGCTGGAAACGTCATTTCAGGATCACAATCTTAGCCTGTCGTTTGCTGTATAAAGTGATGTTGTCAAATGTTACCACCTGCAAGGTGGTTTATTGTTGTTATTACCAGAAGCACCCACTTCCTTCAGGAGCGGCCAGGGGGGTTGGGGTTATGTTGTTATCCTTATTCAAACGTGCAAATCAAAATAACTCCAAAATCTTCTCCTGCATCTATCTATAATTCCAGCAATCTCTGTGTCTGTCTGTGTGTGTGTGTGTGTGTGTGTGTGTGTGTGTGTGTGTGTGTGTGTGTGTCTGCGACTGCAGTTTCTCGACAACCACTGGTCCGATCTAATTGAAACTTGCCAGGATATTGCTGGGCCTGAGGATGTGCCTTTTCAAGGTTTGATATTAATCGGACAAGCAGGTTCCCAAGTTACGGCCATTTATTTGCCAACCAATGACAGGACACGGTGCTATGAGTCACTATTGATCGTCACATAATTATTTTTTTTTTGCACGTACGGCACAGCACTACGGATGCCTATGGCCAGCACGTACGGGCACGGAGAGCGAAGGAACTGCCTGTGTGGTTGTTGTTTCTGGCACGCGGTTTGAAAGTTATTATTTTTTTTTTTGCACGTATGGCCACGCACGTTACGGCACGCGAGAGCGAAGGAACGGCCTGTGTGGTTGTTGTTTCTGGAACGTGGTTTGAAAGTTTTTTTTGTTTTTTTTTTCACGTACAGCCCATGCACGTATGGCCACGCATGTACGGGCACGCGAGACTGAAGGAACGGCCGTGTGTGTTGTTGTTCTGGCAGCGCGGTTTGAATTTTTTTCCACATACGGGCACGCAGCACGTACTGGGCACGCACGTACTGGCACGCACCTAGGCGCCCGCACCTACGTCGGGTTAGGGAATCGAACACAAATGATGATAATTGAAACTCCAGGTATATGCTGGGGACCTGTGGATGTGCCTTTTCAAGGTTTGATATTAATCAAGACAAGCCGTTCCCAAGCTACCCATTTATATCAACCAATGACAGGACACGGTGCTATGACGTCACATTCTTTCTTCTTTTTTTTTTGCACATATGGCCATGCATGTACCCGGCCCGCACGTACGGCACGCGAGACGCGAAGGAACGACCTGTGTGGTTGCTGTTTCTGGAACGCGGTTTTTGAAAGTTTTTTTTTTCACGTTACGGGCACGCACGTATGGCCACGCACCATGGGCACGCACCTACGGGCCTGCACTTCGGATGATGTACCTTGACCCATACGTGCGTGCCATAGGTGCGTGCCCGTACGTATGGGCGCCGGACGTGCATGCCTGTAGGTGTGGCCCGGACGTGCATGCCCTAGGTGCGGGCCCGGACGTGCATGCCCGTAGGTGGTGCCGGACTTGCATGCCCCATGGTGCATGGCCGTACGAGCGTGCCCGTAGGTGCAAAACTAAATAAATAAATAAATAAATAAATAAAGAATTGTGACGTTAATCGTGATGTACATAGCACCGTGTGTCCTGTCATTGGTTTGGCAAATAAATGGCCATAACTTGGGAACCGCTTGTCTGATTATATCATACCTTGAAAAGGCACATCCACAGGGCCCCAGCAATATTCCTGGCAAGTTTCAATTAGATCGGACGGTGGTTGTCGAGAAACGGAGGTCACAGGACACACGACACATACATACAGACATGACAGCCAGACAGACAGACATAATTCAAAACAGCTCATTGCATTGGAAAACGTGGGGACAGGAATACTGTAAATGATGGGGACTTGTAATACCCTCTATCACCTGGAGGTGGCGCTACATGATACACATTTACAAAGAGAATGTGCGTCCCCCTCCCCCCACTCCCTCAACACCCCCAAGACCACCGGAAAAGATAAACGCACCCCTATACATTAATTGGGGCCATGCTGATCCTATGTAGCATGTATGGATGTAATTAGGCCAGAACTGTAGTAGTGTGACACACACACACACTGGTCCGTGAATGATGGTAATGATTTGAACTGATTCATTGTGATCGCACTTTATTTTATATGTTCAGCTTCTTCTTATTCATCTTCTTTTGGTTTGTCTAATTTCCTCAATCCTGAAGATTTTTGCAGAATAACTTATGGTTGTTTGTCCATGCTCTATCCTTTTTAAATGCTGAGCCTCAAGCAAGGAAGCAGCACATATCATGTTCAAAGTCTTTAGTATGACTCGGCTGGAGTTTGAACTCCCGACCTCCCAGCCTCAGAGCGAACACTCTATCCGTTACACCACCTCGTCCAGTACAGCTTGAGTAAATATCGCAACCCAAAGTTGTTTTTATACTTTTTTTAAATTTTCCATCAAAACAACATGAAATTTATACATAACAATCTTTGTAATATGTAGAACTAGCTCAAGTACCCGGCACTGCCGGGGGAAATTCCATGAAATATGTTTTTCAATATTACCTTCCTGACAAATTTGGGAATGTTGGCCTTATGGTTTCGTATGACTTGCCAATCTTGGGTGATGCAAAATGCGCTTGGACCACTTTCCCTGATTTTAACTTCTTTTTATTAATTTTTTATGTACAACAAATCACGACAACCACAACATATGATCTTCACAATGCATATTACTCGATCTCTCCCAGGATAAAAGCACAGACAGTGTATTAACACAAGGCCAATTATGTGATTTTGTTTTTTTTAAATCTAAATGTAGCCCTCGACCTTCCTCTGGATGAAAGAATAGGCCATGCAATGTTTGGTTGCACTGGTTCCTGCAGGGTCTGAATGCATAAATGAACAAACAAACACACTTTCTTCGTTATATATTCGATAAAATAACACACAAAAATGAAACTAGTGATTTCAGAAGACAGTTCTGAATGGCTGCCCTGCTGCAGCAGGCACAAATGGATCCTTCCTAGTGAAGTTGTCGATAACTCGGCTGCATTCCTGAACCAGAATAGCTTTGATGTTGGTGGCAATTGCATTTTTGAGGTCGTCAATAGTCTGAGGTCTCCCCGGTATACTCTATCCTTTTGGTAACCCCAAAGATGGAAGTCAGGTGTGTTGAGGTTCGGAGAATGGGGCTCCCATTCAACATCTGTCCAAGAGACGATTCAATCACTGAATTTCTGTTGTAGCCACTGTATCGATCTGGTGGAAGAGTGAGGTGTGGCCCCATCTTGCTGAAACCATTTCACAGCCCTGTTGATGTGACGCTTCCTCGTTAATGCAATCCAGAACTTCTGGATAACTTTAAAGCACCATTTAAGGGTTATGGTAACTGATTTCCCTTCTTCATGTTGAAACCAGAAAGGTCCAATGATGCCAGATTTGCTTATGGAAACCCATGCAGTGCATTGCTGGCTGTACAACAGCCTTTCAAGAACCTCATCAGGAGAACTAGAACCCCAAAAACACATTGTTTTTAGAGTTAACATGACCACTTTAACGAAACTGGGCCTCGTCAGAAAACCTCACATTACTCAGAAAATTTGGATCCCAACACATTTTTTTCCTCAAACCAATCACACATTGTCACGTGAAGCTGTTTATCATTGTCTGTTAGTTTTGGCTTCACTTGTATGCGATACGGGTACATTTTTAGTTGCAGCTTCAGAATTATTTGTGTACTTCATAAAGAGTTCAATTCGTGAGATCGACGCCGCAGCAATTTACTGGGGCTCCTTAAAGCCGCTTCATGGACCGCTTCAATGTTTTCTCGTGACATTGCAGTCCTCGGGCGACCAGACTTTGAGCAATTAAGATTTTGTATTGTCACATGGGACTTAAACCTCTTCATCAATCAAAAAATATCAGACGTATCTGGAGTCAATCCGGTCTCGAACTTCTTTCTGAATCATGTTTGAGTGTTTAAAATGACTTTGTGGCAAAGTAAGACTCCACAATAAAGATTCTTTGTTCAATTGCCATGTTCAAAATTTACAGTACGACTCTCTGATGTTTGCAGTTTTTCCTCCAAACGATGCTTCATACAAACCTGCAAGAGAATTTTTTTATTATTATCAAATATTAAAATAAAAAAAACATTTCACGTAGCTTTAATAGAGTTGCATTTTTTACGAAACACCCGTAAAATGTTTTGATGAGTTTCAATGGCATCTCTCGTGCGTGCGTGCGTGCGTGCGTGCGTGTGTGCGCGCGCAACATAATTTGTCATTTCAAAACATACATAGTGTGTTGTACACACAATTTACCTTGGAAATGCCATGGAAACTCATCAAAACATTATACTGCTGAATGACTGTCTTTAGGACAAATGCTGCCTGCTATCATTGGAAAGTAATAAAATTACATTGAAGAAAATTGATGAAAGTGGGGAGTTGGGGTGAGGAGGTTCTTAAGAAATGAAATATCTTGCACAGATGTGATGTCACCTGTGAACCTGTTAAAAAGTGAAGGATTAAATTTTTCGACCACTTCGTACATAACATCTGCATATGGCGGTGCAATGGAGGAAGACCTGGCATTATATCGATGACCAGAGTGCTCATGATTTGTATTTCATTGCTGTTTTCCACCTTTACTTGCTGACATCATTGCCTCCGCATGACTGTTCTTGGGTGTTATTTATTTGTTCTTCGCTTGTTTTTATGTGTGTACAGATGTAAAGATAGTAGACGAAAAAAATGGAAACACCAGGGTACATGTGCCTTACAACAAATATGCAAAGTATGGGCCACCACACGTACGTGACCGGCATGTGACGTATCTAAATCTCTTCCTGGCAGTCCTCTCGTCATGTACGTATAAGTGGGCTGCGGTCGAGTCGTATTAAGAGCCAGGGTGGCTGCAAGAGGAGACTCAGTGACTTCGAACATAGCGAATTGTTGGTGCGCATTTGGCAGGTGCTTCATTGTCAAAGGTTGCTGAAAAGTGAACATGTCATGAGGAGCTGTCTCAAAGGTGAAGTCAGCCTGGGGGGGGGAAAAGGAAATACGTCATCATCGAAGGGAAACAGTGGGCAGAAGCACATACGCCACAAGTGTTATTTCATGGTCATTCGTCCGGACTGCAAGGCAAAAAGGGAGAGCAATGGAGACAAACTGTGTGCGGAGTTCAAACGTGGCCATGGAGCATCCTGTCCGTCGAAAATGGTCAGAAAGAAACTTCACAGGGTGGGATACCATATCCAGGTTGTGATGCACAAACCACTTATAAAACGTTTTGTGGGTCCAGTGGTGAAAGGAGCATAAGCAAATGGACTGCTGAGCAGTGGAGGAAGGTAATATGGTCAGATGAGTCATCCTTCACCATGTTCTAGAGGAATGGACGTGTGCACATCTGGTGACTGCTCAGAGAGCTGTTCTACATCCCTGAGTGCCTGGTTCAAACAGAAAAAGGTTGTGGCAGTTCAATAATGTGGTGTGGGGTATGTTTTCCTGGCATTTCCTGGGTCCACTCATCCCATTACAATGCAGGGTTGATGTAGCATGCTATGTTACCGTCTTTTTCGATCATCGGCATCCTATGATGCAGCATTTTTCCCATTCTGTGTGGGGTGTCTTTCAGAATGACAATGCTCCAGTCCACAGAGCACGTGTAGTCACCAGGTGGTTTGAACAGCACAATGACGAAGTTGCCCATCTTTCATCACCCTCCCATTCGCCGGATCTCAATCCCATAGAGCAATATAGTAGGACCTTCTGGAAAGGCGCCTCAGACCGCAATTTCCACCTCCATCAAAACGACCTGACTTGTAGGACTTCCTTGTGTAAGAATAGTTACACATTTCTGAAGAACCATTCCTGACCCTTGACTCCATGCCATGTTGTATCGATGCCGCCCTGGATGCACGCGGTGGTCCAACATCCTCCTAAGTGACATTCCATTGGTGCTTCCATTTTATTTTTTGTCCACTACCTGTATGTTACTGACCACGAATATAATTAAAGATGGCATGGATTGCTTGGATTGCTTGGACAGATAGCTTTAAGAAGAAACGGCGTGATAAATATTTGCATCGTACATCGTTTGCCAGTCTTCTGAAACCGTTTAGTCGGACAAGAGCTCGCAAATTGTATTGTTTTTTTTTGTTTGTGTCTGTCTCTTTTTCATTTTTTTTTTGTCCTTGTGAAATGTAATGCACTGTATATTAAAACACAAACAAACATGCACGAACCATAAAGAATACAGATAATAATCGATGCACAGAGTTATTTGGAAGTTAATTTGATCATATGTTACGGTGGTTGTACGACAGCCAAGCTTTTCACTCATTCGCCCACTTATGGTGCGCTCTTCTGTTAAAATGATTTGTCAATAACAATAAAATAACTGATCATGATGAATTGCTGAAAATCTTTTGTTTGCATTCTCGACGAAAATCATTGCCACCCATCGAACATATCTCTTTTTCAAGATGGAGATGTACATTTCTCTTTTATTTATTAAAATATTTAATTTCACACCGCTCCTACCCTCCACTCTCCACCAGCCCTTCTTTTTTCCTTTTTTTTCTCTCCTCCTCTCATTCTGTCCTCCCTCTTCCTCCAATGATAATTTTATTGTTTTCTCCTTTCACTCATCTTTCTCTCCTAGCAGATGTAATCTGGAGGGTGCTGTTCATGTATGTGAGACATTGACTGTTCATCGATATAAGGAAGGGTAAGAAGTTCACAAAGCAAGTGAATTTTGTTTGTGTTATTTTATCTCCCAACAAAAGAAATGAACAAACAATGTAAATCCAGCTCCTGTCAATGATCATTATTAACCTTCTTTGTAGGTTTGCTGTTCACAACGCTCCCACCCACCATATTCATTCTTATTCTTATCTCCCTCACTGTGCCTTCATGTAATAATAAATGAGCTGTGCGGACTTAAAACATTACATCTAATAGGCCCATCTGCCTATGTGTGTGTGGCCTCGAGGGCAATCGGTCCATTCTCATTAAGGACAGCCCGAGGAATGTGCCTCCGTGGACACCACCCGTTTGCCTTCCCAGGAATGGCTCCCTAATTGAGACAAATGGCTGTTGGGATTTTTAGTGAGGAGGAGTAGATCGGGTTTGGCCATGGCTTGCACTTCCTGGGTTGCAACAGTTTCCCACTGAATAAATGATAGTTAACATTTACAAATTATAATAAGTGTGTGTGTGTGTGTGTGTGTGTGTGTGTGTGTGTGTGTGTGTGTGGTGACTCAATGTATGAATGTACCAGATTCAGTGGTGTAATGTTTAGCGGTTCGAACCCCAGCCGAGTGATACCAAAGACTTTAAAAATGGTACGTGCTGCTTCCTTGCTTGATGCTCAGCATTTAAAAGGATATAACATGGACAAACAACGCCAGGAAGGCAATGGCAAATCATGCAGTATAACCCTTGCCAAGAACCTGCTTTGGCAGGACCGACACTCTATAATGAACATGTTTCATCAATGTATGTATATGTACATATAATATAATGTACATTGTACAGTGCCCATAGAAAGTCAACACCCTTTTCAAAAATTTCACCTTTTGTTGCCTTGTAGCCCAGAATTAAATTGCATTAAATCTGCCTTTTTCCATCTTTATGTACACATCATTTCCCACAAATTCTACAAATTTCAGAAAATTAATTAAAAATACAAAACTAGAATATCTTGGTTGGATAAGTGTCCACCCCCCTTATAATAGCAATTGTAAATTAGCTCAGGTGTAACGAATCACCTTCAAAAATCACACACCAAGTTAACTGGCCTCCACGTGTGTTAAATTGTAGTGATTCTGATAATTTCAGAATAAAATCAGCTGTTCCTGTAGGTTTCCTCTGTTAGGTAGTGTATTTCACAGCAAAGACTCAACCATGAGCACCAAGGAGCTTTCAAAAGACCTTCGGGATAAAGCTGGAGAAAGGCACAGATCAGGGGATGCGTATAAAAATATTTCAATGGCCTTGAATATCTCTTGGAGCACAGTCAAGACAATCATTAAGAAGTGGGAGGTGCATGTTACCACCAACACTATGCCAAGATCAGGCCGTCCCTCCAAACTGGATGACCAAGCAAGGAGGAGACTGATCAGAGAGGCCAACAAGAGGTTAATGGCAGCTTTGAAAGAGCCAGAGGCCTTCATGGCAAAGACTGATCACTGTGTGCATGTGACAACAATATTCCAAGCACACCACAAGTCTGGCCTGCATGGTAGGGTGGCAAGAAGGAAGCCATTACTCAAAAAAGCCCACCTTGAGACACATTTGAGGTATGCAAAAAAACATTCTGGAGATTCTGAAGCCATGTGACAAAAAGTTTTGTGGTCTGATGAAACCAAGATGGAACTTTTTTGGCCTAAATACAAAACATTACATTTGACGCAAACCCAACACAACACATAATCCAAAGAACACCATCCCTACTGTGAAGCATGGTCGTGGCAGCATCGTGTTATGGGGATGTTTCTCATCAGCAGGGATTGGGGCACTTGCCAGGATAGAACTAGAAGGAAAAATGGATGGAGCAAAATACAGAAAAATTCTAGAGGAAAACCTGCTGCCCTCTGCAAGAAAGCTGAAATTGGGACGGAAGTTCACCTTTCAACATGACAACGACCTGAAACAAACGGCCAAAGCTAAACTGGAGTGGCTAAGGAACAAAAAGATAAATGTCCTTGAGTGGTCCAGTCAGAGCCTCAACTTAAATCCATTCGAAAATCTGTGGCATGACTTGACGATTGCTGTCCATCAACGCTTCCCAGGCAACTTGACTGAGGTTGAACAGTTTTGTGCAGAAGAATGGGCAAATATTGCCCAATCAAGGTGTGCAAAGTTGGAAGAGACCTATCCCAACAGACTCACAGCTGTAATTGCTGTTAAAGTTGCTTCCACCAAGTATTAACTCAGGGGGAGGGGGGGGTGGACACTTATCCAACGAAAATATTCTAGTTTCGTAATTGTAATTAATTTTCTAAAATTTGTGGAATTTGTTTTTCATTTTAAAGTTGCGGATTACGATGTGTAAATAAAGGTGGAAAAATATCTGATTTAATGCAATTAAATTCCAGGCTATAAGGCAACGAAAGGTGAAAAATTTTGAAACGGGCTGTGGGCTTTCCGCAGACATTGTATTTAACATATTTGGTCATATATATTTTTGTTGTGGATTACTTTAAAAATAAGACATCACTGTCCGATTTGTATAAAACGTGACATTTTGTACATCTTTTAACAGACAAGTGGTGTTTGATAAGGTTCTGTTTTTTCATACCGCATACAATCTCAGTCATGAATGTAACAAACACATGATATCTATTTGTTTGTATGATGTCGTTTGTTTCGGGGAAAGTCTGATTCATGCCGAGAGCCCTAGACGTTTTGACTTGGTTGCAAACGTGAAAAGCTTTTAAAAGGAAAAGTCACAAATTGCTTTTTATGATTCATCGTAACAAAAGCCCATTCAACACAAAACTGATTTTTCTGGTTTTTATTTTTATTTTTTAACCTCAGGACAACATCTCCAATGTGGTTTGAATTTGCCGACAATGTATTTATCCTAAAAATGACACACTCACCCAAACGTTTCATAATCTCGAGCATGTTCAAGTTCTTTTCATTTGAAAATGTTTCAGTATAGCGACCCTGACACTTTCCAAGCACTAATGTTATGACGCCCTTCAAACACGATCTTTCAGCTTGACCGTCCGATTGTTGATTAGAAATGAAGTTTTTCAAATGTGTGTTTGAGCGGGTCAGCATTTTCCTGTAAGATCAGTTCGTTGAAGGATTCCAAGGTGTTGATGTTTAAGAGGAACGTGTATTGAATGAGAAGTTGGAATGGTCTTCTTGGACCAATACAAAACGTGACCATTTGATTTCCTGTTCGATTTGAAAATATATTGCTGAAAGTGAACACGTTCTCCAAAATGAAAGATTTTGTCACAGCATGTCAATTAATTAATTAAGTAATTAATTAATTAATTAATATCTACAGTATGCATTCAGCCAGTGATATAGAATTTGATTATTGACTCAAGTTGTGATTTGGGTAACTGCACAACCATGGAATTATTTTCAGGCTGTCAGGATAGCTCAAAGGAAACATCCACTCGCCTTTGAGATTTCTATTATTACTTCAATTCCCGACCTGACTATAAACTGTCACCCTGGTGCTTTGCAGGCAACACATTGCATTAATGAGTGCGCTGTCCCACGGTTGGACTGGAAGCTGGGGATCTGTCTCCTGGTGTTATTATGTTATATATGATTTGCAAGGGGAAGGAGAGGGTGAGTGAGGGTGAGTGAGGGTGAGCGAGGGGGGGGGGTGCCGTCTTCGTTTGTAGGCAGCATCAGGTTGGCTGAGAGCATGGCTGTGCCACTGATGCAGTGCCCTCTGTAGGTTAGGGCAGGAATTTTTCATTTGAATAGGGTGCTGGAAATAGCTCGACTACTTTTCGCGAACGACACAGTAGAACCTTTAATGTCCACCAACTAATGTCGGCAGATGGGATGCCCAGTTTAACATCCATCCAAGGGACGGCACACACATTAATGAATCGCCCCATCAGTGAAACACCAGGATGACAGTTCATAGTTGGATTGAGAACCTGAGATTTAAACCCAGGTTAGACGACTCGAAGGCGAGTGTGCATACATCGATGCCATCCTGCCACCTCCTGGGAGAGTAGGGGGAGGGGGAGGAGGGGTTAGGGTGAGAGAGAGGGAGAGAGAAGGAAGGTTTGTTGGGTGATAGGGTAGAGGGATGTGGGAAGAGAGTGATGGAGGGAGAGACAAGGTCTGGGGGGAGAAGGGGAGAGATATGCTACACCATTCGATTGAACGGTGCTATTAGGCAATTAAAATGTGTTCAGTACTTCCATATCCAGATAGGCAACACCAGCTGGGATCAAAGTTCTATGTTTTTTTTTCCACCCCTCCACCCCCAACATCTATTGAGAGTTTAATTTCTTTGTTTTTCTTTTCATCTGTGATTGCAACAATTTCAATGCCCCCTTCTGTTTCTCCTGAATTTCTCCGTGTGTAGCAAAAGTCGTTTGCTTCCATTCTGAACCCTTTTGAATGTTGTATGTTGTAACATTTTACACAATGTCCTTACTGTGGCCTTCTCGGGTGTTGAGAGCACGTGACTGCTTGTTCATTTTGATTCATTGGCTTCACCTTGCTTTCCCAAGATCTTTTCCTATCTTTGTCTTGGGCAGACCCATCAATGGTTGCAGTCAACTATGCTGAGAAAATGCTTTATCTCTCATATCAGGAAACTGATCGATGGGTAGAACAAAAAGCAAGAGCCCTTCTGACTGGTATATTCTTTTTGAAATGTGCCTGCAGCACGTACATTACGGTTTGAGTCGCTTTGAGTCATTTTGGTCAATTCCTATCATCATGTTCTGAAGATTATCCCCCCCCCCCCCACCCCTCATGCATTACCACTCCGGTGTTTGGCAAAATTGAACACAAACGTGGCCACACATGCTCCGACGACTCCTGACTGCGTCTCTTATTCTAACTCTAGAGATGCTGTCATTATGTTACTTTTTGTTTTTAATCGTTATTTTATGCAGACCATTGTTACACATTGTGACCTACTCTTGAGCAGAACTACGTTTGGAATTCCATGCTGGCGCGCCAGCTCGCCGTCCCAGGAAAAGTACCGAGTCTCCTGGGCCGTGTGTAGCAAAAGTGAAAGCAGCTGCGGCACAGCCAGCAGCATGTACTGGCGAACCACACAAAAGCTAGCGCACCCGCCAGATTGCAGTCAAAAACAGTCTGGTCTTCTCCTTCTCCCTATTTTCACTCTCCCTCCCTCACGCATCCCTCTCCCACCCTCCTCTGCTGACCTCACTCTCACTCGCTGCCCGTGCTCCGTGTTGTGGAAATCCAGCATAGCTGGTGTCGCGTTTTGTCTGGAGGCACGATGCAGGTAACTTGCCCTAATATTGCCTTGAGGAGTCGAACTGCCCCTTATGTTTTCGTGTCCCCCTTGCTTTGCTACGTGGAATTATCCCACGCTTTTATTGTCTCAATACATTTTAGTCCTGCAGTTGTACTTGGCTTATCGTGTTTTATTTTGTGTTTTTTTTTGCTTCCAATCGTAAAACACCTTGTAGAGTTCTTCACATCTATTCATTCGGCTATGCCATATCCATGCACTGCTGCTAATATCTCACTTCGAGCTCTAAAGTAGCGTCGATGAAGAGCGATGGATATTTTTGGTTGAACTTATCAGAATGTCTTCCTTTAGTTGGACCCGGTTTATTTAATTTTGCTCGGTACGCAGCCTCAGATTCCTCGTTGTGATTGGTTCATCATTTCTGGCGCTTTTGCAGTAATCCAGTTGCCACAAAGGTGAATGCACCTAGACAGGATAGCCGGCTTAAATAGTCATTTTTTCAGTTGCTCGGTGATGCTGCATAACACTGAAGGCAACTGTTGGTGCAATCTCAACCAACGCATACCACCACAATGCCTCGAAACGGGTGTTGCTCGCACTTTCCACGAGTGCCTTTTTTTCCCATAACAAAATTGCAAAATGGTTCCAATTATCGTCTTTTCGTCCTGTCTTCTGGGGGAGGGGGGGAAATGCTCATTTTAACAAGAGCTCAGCTGGT
>CM068959.1:84207786-84215173 GCA_035128595.1 Eptatretus atami | reverse complement strand
CTGGACAAATTTTCGGTAGAATTGTCCAACGCATTACCAATAACAGTTTGCTTTAGTTTAGTTGTTTTGTCAGTCAAAGAGAAATTGCACACAGCTTTGAAATGCATATATAGGCCACGTGCTGCGAATTAGGATATAATGATTGCTAAGGTCAGTTTGAAAGGTTTCGAGAGAAATATGTCTTCGATAATTCAAACAAGCCTTTTTTTGTGATGCTTAATTTTCCTCAACCATGTTTTCATCTCGTGTAGGATCCTTGAGGTTTATATTAGGGTGTTGATGTATATGTTTGAAATAAATGATGTTTTCTCTGATACGCTGAAAGAATTCTCCCTGTATTGCGCCCATGTTGGCCCTGTATGCTCTTTCCTACGATACACAGCGCTCCGTACCTGTCTCTTATGCAGGCCGGCACTCTGACGGGTCTGGAATTTGCACAAGAGCACTTGAGAAAAAGCAGCCGCTTTGCTTACGAGTTATGGAGCGGGACGATATACCGAGGTCTGCCTTTGTCACAGTCGTGTTCTGCACAGCGTCAAGCCTGCGTGGTGTCGTACCTTTCATTGCCTTGCACGGCACTGGATGGCTGAACCCTTGGGCTGTGAAATGTCTTAGAATGTGGGTAGTACCTTTGGGAGCTGGGCCAGGATGGAAAGCAGTTATCATTGTGGCAGGACAGATAACGTTGGAGAGATATTCCTGAGTATCTTGATGCACAGGGTCTGTGGCATGTTGCGTACCAGGCTTGTTTTGTTTCACTGAGGTTCTTGGTGTTCGAGGCGAAATTTGTTTTGCTTTGGCTCTGCGAACCTTTGGCAATTGTCTTACATTTAGATATGTACTTTTTCAACAGCCATACCTGTGCAAACAGCTTTCATTTAGATTGTGCCAATAGTAGCTCAGAAATTTATCAATAAGTCTGTGGCCTAGTACTTTCTTTGTACAGTGTTGTCTTATTGAGATGTAGGGCTTAAAACAGCCACGACAATGTCAAGAGCGTTTTATGGCTGAGAATTGACTCTGGACAGATTGTCATTCCATCGCAGGGTGCAGCCCTTTACCAATGTGGGAAGTTGGAATTTGGTCATGGTACAGGCACATGACGGCCATGTATTTTCAAATGGTCAAAAAGAAAATGTTACCATGTTAGAATGCCGTCTTTTGATGTCCTCTCCCAAGGATGGTGCACTCAAAGACACAGCAGGGTTCTTTTTGTTGTTGTTTTTTTTTTTAACAACAATAAATATAACCTGGCCCTTGCATCACCACGTTGACAGTTTGTAATCAGATCCGCTTCTGTAGGGAATCAAACCCAGACTAAACAGCTCAAAGCCAAGTGCGCTACCCTTGAGCTTTTCCATCAGTCAAACCTGGCATGAAGTCGAGAAGTTGAACAATGTTGTGGATTTGAAGTTGTAGAATGACTGCAGACAAATAACATTTTTCATCAATCGGTCCTTTGCTCTGAATGTTACACCACTGCTGTAGTAATGATGATAATTATTATTTGGTTATGGTTATAATTTTTAAATTATTATTATTATTATTAGAAATACTTAAACTATTCATTGGTTACAATTAAATATGGAAGCAGGAAAAAAAAAAACTGGAACAGCACTCGGTATAGAGCACATACCTCTGCCAGACTGAACGGTTTACATTTTTGTATCCCACTGATAGGCCAGATCTACATCTAGATCTGAACCAAAATCAAATCGGCTTGTTCCTGTCGCCTACACACAACTCATCCACCTTGTTTTGTCATAATTCGCCCGCAACTTTTTGAGATATTGTGTTCTATATCGTTTTTGGCCCCTATCTCTCAATGGTAAAGAATCACTTTGGAAATTCTAATATCTGGATCCGGATCCGGATCTTCACCAGATCTAATCAGTTCATCCTTTTCACAAACCCAACCTGTCCACCAAATTTCATCCAGATCCGTCCACAACTTTTGGAGATATCCAGCTCACAGACAGACAGACATGGGTGAAAATATAACCTCAATCCACTTTTGTTGGCGGAGGTAAAGATAACAACAATATTTAGTGAAAAGATGATAAAGGTGCTTCCTATTTAAATGTCTATACAATGGCTGTGTTGTGGTTGGCTGTGTAATTCACTGATATTGTGACTGAATACTGCCCGATTGTGAAGCTACTCCATCTTGTAACTTACAACGGCATTCAAATCGGACTAAACAGAGAGAACCGATTTTCTTTGCTTTAATTATTTATGATTACTCCTTTCCTGTAATGGTTTCCAGGGCTGAGACCATTTCACCAAAGGGATCCAAAGTACGCGCTGCTGTTTCTACTTTAGGTGGTTGAGTTTGGGGATTGATGTGGGGGTGGCGATGGCTTAGGAAGTTGATGTTTCATGGACGTATGTCGGTAATTATGGGAGAGAGGCGTCTGCTCTCCAAACGATAACCAGACCCGTCTTTCTTTGCTGCCGTGGTTCTGCGCCCACAGAAGAGGGCATTTTAGAGAGCGCAGAGGTGCATTCCTTCTGCCTCTGCTGTGCTGGGATCTGCACCGTGTTTCTCTGCTGGAACTCCTTGCAGGAAGGGGCATCCCAACGATTCCCAGATGAAACCTTTCAACGTTGAGTCCATCATTGAGGTTCATGTAGGATTTGAATGCACCCGACGGCTGTATCTAATTGCATTTTAAGAACGAGAATAAGTTTGTTGCGGATAATGTATTCCTGAAGCCGCTCAGGTTCAGACTTTGACAGGACAGTTGTCCCTCGTAGGATGGAAATGCTTCTAGGGTCTTGATTTTACTTGTCCCGACATGTAAGACAGACTGGTTATAAAGTTAGCTCCTTTAGTGACAACTTCTCTGCTCTCCCGCTGAAGTGACTCCCCCTGTTATGGAAGGGACTCTGTATGCACGCTCTGCTTACTGCACGTCACAGCAAGAAGAGAAGCATTTATTGTTGGAGAATAGGATTACCGGGACAGTTAAAAAGTCTGGAAATTGGTGCTAGAATGTGGTTTTGGAGTACAAAGGCATGGTGGTGTTCCTGGGACAAGAGAGACAGAGAGAAAACACTGCTGCCTGAGGTCACTTATAATATTTTCCAGATGTAAATGGCTAAGGAAACAGATGTAAATCCAGCTGTCTTTGTACATCTTTCATTCCTCCTTTCTTTCCTTTTTTTTCTTTTCCTTCCTTTTCATTTACTATTGAAAAGGGAATTATTCTCCCTTAAGTTGCACGACTGACTAACAGACTTATTTCAGAACAAATTCGCAATATTTGTCCTTAAGTTTCCATTCATTATTTGTCCCATTGCACGTCTATTGTTAAATATAATTGGACACCCGCAGTGTTGTCGAGGATTGATGGACAAGTGCATTGAGGGCAATTTTGACCCGAAGCTTGCACAATGGCATGTCTGTCGTACGTGACATAGTCCCTCCTTGCGCAACACTCATGGTCCATCTGAACAAGTCTGAATAGGATGTGCTTCCAAGATTTGTGAATCCAAAGTGCAAAGTAGTTGCAAAGTAGTTTTAAGCCACTTTGTACCAGTGATCCTTAATCAAGAGCCTCCAGTATAACAACACACAACTGACTGTTCCAACATCTGAAAACTAGTGGCATTGTGGGACAAGCCGGAAACCCAAAATGCGTTGTGCCTGCAGAAGCCGCGACTCGATCATTGCAAATATTAATCTAGAGGTCGATGAAGACAGACAGACGTCCTGCCAACATTATCAGTGATGCCGGAGATTGCTTTGACTTGCATGCGACTGTTTGCTTAAAAGCAAAACAGGCTGCACTTAATCAGTTGGTCAAAGACAACACCATGGCACATTGGCAGAAGAATACCTGCAGTAATTCTTGTGGCGCTCAAGGGACTCCTTGTGGATCATATCCTGAAGTGCTCCAAACAGAGCAGCTGGTAAAAATTAGAAAACCGATGTTTGCATCGTATGCTCTGTCTCACCGCTGGTTGAGTGCCAATTGATTATGCATTGCAATTGTCCTAACTCTCAAGATGCATGGTGGTGGTTCGATCGGATGGCATTAAACTTTTGTAACTACGTTGGAAGCACAGTTGCATTGGATGGTTCTTCATATTTGAGCGTGACCTTAAAAAATTTTTTTTTGTGAATGTTCATATTAGATTAGGGGTGTTCTTCATTATGATCTCTGCAAGATAGACCTGTCCTTTATCTTTCTTTCGTTCTTTAGCATTTTTGTTCTTTGGTTTTTCACCCAATCTTGATGTTCCCATCTTGTGGAGAGCTCGACGTGAGGTGGGCTTGTCGCCTCGACTCCACATTTTACTCTGGTTGCTGTTACCATAGCTTCCTGCTCTCTCAATCCTGCAGTTGTTGGCTGCTCAGGATTGTGCATCTGCAAACGATTTGCGGTTTGGGGGTTTGGGAAAGTGGGGTGGGGGTGGCGGTATCAAATTATGGACACCAACAGAGCCCAGAGCGGGTTTGAATGTTTTTCTATAGAAGGACCGTTTTGCTTTCCACATCGTGGTTCTGCGGGTTTTGTGTCTTTAAATTCAAACCTGCTGTACAAAAATGGCGAAAGGTTCTTTAAAAGTAGTGACCTCATGGATTTGGTTTGGAGGTATCTTCTCATGTTTGCAGCGAGTACGGAATTACTCCTGATTCGTTTATACCCTCGATACTGTTTCACTTGCTCGCTGCCTATTTTTGCACTCGCTCTGTAAGTTATGCAATTCAGAATTTGCATCAAATAGGATAGCTTGCTCTCAAAGGAGAACAAAACAAAAGTGAAGCATTCATCGTCTTACTGTTTGTCATTACCTAATTGATTACTGATATTCCCATCAAGAAATATGAGGAAAGAAAAAAAAAACCCTCCGACATGTTCGGCATTTTTGTGAGCTTGTGGATTCTAGATGTATTCTTTGGCGCAAAGTGGCGGCACATTCTGCAGATACCCCAAAATGTTTCTCAGACCAACATTTTGGCTCTTGATGTGCACCACATGGTCTCGCTTCTTTGCCAGACCAAAAAGCAACAGGCTGCGGCGATGCAGGAAGTGCTGCTTTTCTCCGTGCCGTCTGGCCAGCCACGCGGCGTTGTTTAAAGCCATAGTTGTCAAGAGTTCTTTTGAGCTCTCTGTCCAGGCGTTCGTTGCAATGCCCCACAGGGTTGGGACAAATATTTTTTCCAGCTGGAGGGAGGGAACTGAAGTTGTCATTGGGCAGTCGGTCTCTCAACCATGCATTCCATATGTTATTTTGTGATGTCACTCTTTTTCAAAGCATATGCTTCCGTCTGGTATTCTACCCACATCTGAAGTTAATCTAACATCTAAAAATTTTCATTGCACACTCTGTTGGGATATTTGCTCCTGTTCATACTTCTTGTGTACGTATCTACCCTCAAAAAAAAAAGAAATACTTGTGAATCTCAGACAATGAACAACCGCCTGAGTCGGTATTATTGGCAGTACTGAATACTGATGACGTTACATCGAGTCGAAACACTCAGCATCATCTACATGTCGAGGAGACTGTGCATTTCAAATGAACACACGGATCACATTTGATTCATGCAACAGTTCATAAATAAATAATTGGCAAAACTGCAAATGTCACTTCACTACATAGTCTTTCCAAACAGTCCCACTTTGTTTTTCCAGTCGGTCGAACCCTGGTTGAAGTTTAATAAATAACGGCGGCCACATAGATAATATTTCAGTTTGTCAAACATCCAGAAATCACTGAAATATAGATCTGGTCATCATTCTGGACCAGGATTAGATTACGGGTTTATTATTATTTTTTTCAGCTGGCTGCATTGTCACCGAGGAACAGATGTGCTGCCGGTACAGTGCGCCTGCACATTAGGTCAGGAATCTTGAATTTGGCCAGGTATATGCACACAATGGCCTACTAATGTTCACAAACTAATGCTGGTAGACGTGTCACCGATCGGACGGTCCAGAGTCGGGTCGAAAACGGAACCCGGTGGAGATGGCTGAAAGGCAAGTGTGTGCTCTGACGCTAACTCTGTGCCATCCCGACGGGCATTCGAGGTGTGCTTCATAGGGAGGACGATGACGCAATAATGTGGCTTCAAGAAACTTCACGGCAGGTCTTCCTTCATGAGTTTTGAAAGTCAGGTTTTTCATCGACACGACGAAACACCTCCTGCGGAAAATACACACAAAACTTTACTTGTTAATGCTACAGCGACCCATCAAGTGAAAGAACGAAGCCGTAGGACATAAAAGTCCTGATTATACATCACAAAGTGTTCGAAAGGGTTGGCACAGCATGAACGCTCGGTATTTAAATGGGGGAGGAGGAATGGTGAACGTATTGATGAGAATTTAGAAATTCCGCCATTCCTGGATAAATAGGTGGACGGCCGAATCAACAAGGTCAGGTACCGAATGTCCATCAGTTTCCACATTACAGCAACACGTGGTGTTCAAATCGCTCTTTTTCATGATTAATACACTCGTACTGTACTGCTCAGTTTTCTTTTCCCTGTCCTCTCGCTGGTGACATGTTCCTACACAGCAGGTTATAATCAAACTCTTCTGCTCAGTCATTCCAATAACACCTTTTGGCAACCATTACAACTTAACCCTCGGAATGTCTGTAGCATTTTGTACTTTGCACCCACTCTTCAACGACGTTCGGAATGATACACGGTGTTCTTTGGAGCTGTCTAAAGTCAGCTCGAGTAACACTTTACCGTTGGAATTTGTCCGCCCGAGTGAATCCACAGTGCATTGGTTTACCTCTGCGATCCATCAAAATCTTCAGTCGTGAAGCACCTGGTTTGGGATTTTTATCATGACATTTCTTGACATTTTAAAATGAAAGATGTGCATTTGGTTTGAAGCGGTATATTTAAATGTCACTTCTGATTAACTGCTCATTCTTTTATTTTATAATCACTGTATTATTTTTAATGGGGTCCAACACTCATTCGTGTGTGTGTGTGTGTGTGTGTATGTGAGTTGGCAGCATGGCCTCGGCCTGAGAATAATTTACATTCACCTCTAAGCTGTCGTGCCTGGGTTTGAATCCCGACCCAGATTTAAACTGTCATCCTTGTGTTTTGCAGGCAGGGTGATTCATCGATGTGTGTGCTTTCTCTGATGGAAGTTAAACTGGGCATCCCATCTGCTATCATTAGTTGGTGGACATTAAATATCCCAAGGTGTCCTCAACAAAGACAAGGCGAGGTATCGCCAGCACCATGCCAAAATAACTGCCATAACTACTGTTGGGAAGGCAATGTCTCACCACCCAGTATGGCCATCGCCATGAAACTGCTTTGGCAGCACCGACACTCTGCAACAGAGTATGCTACACCAGAGAATAAAATAAATATTATATATATATATTATATAATATATATACAAAT
>CM068959.1:84142786-84202786 GCA_035128595.1 Eptatretus atami | reverse complement strand
TAGATGCACAGTTTTATCCAGTAAAGCAACTGATGAGATACAATGGGGCTGAAACGGCTTCAACCTATTCTCAAACTTTGAATGGGTAAGATGCCTGGTTCGCAGGTTTGGAGCCCTCCGCGCATGTCAAAAGCGCAAAGAGTTTTTGTGGAGTGGCGTCGCGCAATAAAAATGTGTTCCAAGTTGCTGAATTACTTCAATGCCAACATCTGCACAGTAAAGTTAAAGTTGGTTTGTCAGAGGACCTTGCAGCGTCAAATGTGATGAATAACCACCTCTTGATTGGCCAAGTTGTTTCCTGAGCTTCAGGCATGCAAATATTCATTCTGGGCACATCCGTACTTTATATTGATAATGATCTCCTAAACAGGTGTGCCTTGTTTCTTTGAACCATTGTTGCAGCATGCGACCATTACCTGCTTACCTGTGTTGGTGATCTTGTCAGTTATGGCTGTTAGGGACATCGCTTCACTGCTTTCTCCTGCCTGTCTTCATATTCCTTGCTTTTAGAAGATCCGATATTAATTATTTCACAATCCTGAGAATTTCCATATTCTCTGCAAACATGACGTTACTAGTTTGTTTCTTCGCTGCTTCCATTTCAGCTTCTTACATATGATGACCAATAACATGTGATCAATATGTAGACGGTTCAATGGAATTCAGGTGTGAACGCGTTTAAACCTTTGATATGCTGATATTATTTGGGGATAGTGCCATCAGTTTGTGTTGGTATTTCCAATCAATTTGTGTTGGTATTTATTCCTCTCGCCTTCAGTGGAATGTCATGCCTGGCGAGTCAGTTCGTGGCCGACCCCACAATAAGGTGGGATCGTGGTAGTAGTATAGATTGTGTGGTGTATCTCTTCACCATCGTCATCTTCACTGCAATTTCTATCAGCTGTGGTTGTCTTCACCCTCAACATACTGCACTCCTTGCGTGGTTTATATCTTTTTGGGATGGGGAGGGAGGGGAGTCATGCATGTTTCTGTCATTACTTTAATTATATTTTCATTTCTTCTCCATAGTTTTAAGTTCAAAAAAACAATCATTCGACCCATCTTCTTGAGCTGCGGGCACCTATATAAATTTCCATTCATGGTCCTCCATTTTCGTATTGTGGTGTTTTTCTCGCTTCTTTCATCGTTCTTCATCCTCAAGGATGATGTCAAATACCTTACATATCCAGGGATGGATTGAGCCATCTGAACATTGGGAGAATTCCCGGTGGATCTGTGGGATGGTTGGAGCTACATGCAGTGTTTAATTATTTTTAAACACAAGTACTTGACCTGACTAGCTGTTGACATGGTTGATAATTATCCAAGTATGTTTAACTTTTATTTTACTGAATCTGAATATTGACTCGCACTGCAGCCTTAGACTTGGCACATGAACATTAGGGTGATCCTGTGTATGTGTTCCTGTCTGTTTTGTCTGTTTGTCGGCAGAATAACTGGATGACGAGGGCAGTTTGAATCGCCAAATTTGGCGCAGAGCTTCATATCATAAATTTACTGGACAAGTTCAACATTGAGCTCACAAGGAAAAATATTTAATTAAATTTAACACGGGACTTTCTTTACTCACTCGACGTATGGGTTCGTGCCCCTCTGAGGGGGTGTATTGCACTAAGAGAATACAACGACGTGAGTCAGCACCCATCGAATGCGTTCATGTTTCTCATGTGTTTATTAATTGTTATCCATTTATTTTGTAGGCCATGGAAAAAGACATTCTACATCGTTGTAGACCGAGCTGCATTCATTGACAATGCATCATTGAAAAGTTCAGGAGCGAAAAGGAGAGAAATGTGCAATAACTTGATAATTGTATTTTTTAAATATATATATTATTTATTATACTTGTTGATTTTTAGCAGCGTCTCGCGTAGCGAATGCTGCTCATAGAGGTTTTTATAGAGCTCGGCATTGTTCTTCTTCTTCTTCTTCTTCTTCTTCTTCTTCTTCTTGTGCTGGTTTGCTTACAACAGCAGACTTACAAACTTACAGCAGTGGTTTGCGGAAAAGGTGACAACTCGATTCGCAGCGTCACTCAGGATATTGTATCAGGGTGTGCCAATGTTTGAGAATTAAATAAAGGAAAGTTGTCTTTATAGCATTGTTCTTCTTCTTCTTGTTCTTGTTCTTCTTCTTCTTCTTGTTGTTCTTCTTCTTCTTGTGAAGACAAAACCTCAACCTCTAGGACTCGGCTCTTGTATATACGAGATCCGGATCTCCTTAAATACTGAGCACATGTACACATCCTCGCATTGACGGTGCCTTTTGAGAGCGTCTATCATGAACTTTTAAATATATTCGGCCATTTGCTTTAAAGTTTTGAAAAGTTCACGTTACTATTTAAAGATTATTCCATTTATCGTATTGTAATTTCGTAAATACACTTTATTTCGTAAATACACTATATATCGTAAATACGTAAATACATTATGACGGGTCTCGCTATTGGCTTAATCAAGGCACGTGACGAAATATCGGAAGTTGTTGTTGTTTTTTTTTATTATTTTTTTTAAGCCGACAAAACCTTTAGGACGCTGCTCTTGGACACATTTGTCCTTGTTTGTTTTGTGCATGTGTATGGTTCTTTTTTAAAATTTATTTAATGAATACATATTTAATTTAATTTTTATTTAACGAATGTTTTTCAGGTAAGTTGTTTTGTAAATAAGCAGTACATGCAATTGTACAAGAAGCAGTATTTACAAATCAATTTAATGAACCAATTGTAAAACCTCAAATTCTTTGTAATTTGTCTACAAATGACCAAAACAAAAGTTGAACAAGTCGGAATAAGATTAATGCTGAAAATGAAGTTGTAAGACTACTATTGGATGGGCGATGTAGGCCACGTTCGGAAGATTTTTCCAGGGGTGGTCTAAGCTCCCAATCCACCCCTGTGCTTACCCCACCACTGGAAAATGTTACCTTATTAATATAAGTTGTCTTTATAGCATCGATTTCTCATCTGGATAAGCTTGCAGATTTCATCAAACTATCAAGAATATGGTCTCCACTGCCCCTCATTCGATGAGTTACATTTGGCTCGCTTAAGGCTTTGGCTTCGGCTTCTTGCTGAGCTCAATAAATGAGTTTAAAGCAAATTCACCTGTTCATGGTTTTTGGCAGTCGGGAGGGGAAACTTACAGCAGTGGTTTGCGGACAAGGTGACAACTCGATTCGCAGCGTCACTCAGGGTATTGTATCAGGGTGTGCCAATGTTTGAGAATTAAATAAAGGACAGCAGGTTGCACGAGGGATTCTCAGCTATGAAAAGGCAGACGCGCTGAGCAAGGGTTGCGCAACTTGTGCGCCGGGTTTCCCTGGTCATGTGTTGGGTTTTCCCAATCACATGCCAATTCTGCTTTTATTTGAAGACTGCTCCGAGTGCTGCAAGTATTTCTGCATCACAATCTTTGTCGTTTTTGTTTGTAAGCGGATCTGAATAGGTGAGATGTATTCAGCAAACAAGTGAGAGACTCAATTGGTAATTATAATTGAATTATTTGATATTGATCCGAATCAGATAGTATCAGATAGTGTACATCTTATTGTACTTTTCTGGGCTTATCTCTTGACTCGCACGAGGTTTGTTATCTCCCTAATGTACTAGTATGGTCGATAATGTTTTGTTCCACATCTTATTTATATATTTTTTTCATTATCGTTATCAATAAGTTTATTTTCGGTAGTTATTTAATTTATTGTATGACGGAACTTGTTTTTCGTGTGTGAAAGAGGTTGAGATAGGGGACTTTGTGAACTTTTATTTACCATGCTTGTAATGTTCTTTGCTTATCTTTTTTTTTGCACTATACATTTGTTTTGCATGACGTCACTTCGGTCACTGTGTCAAAACTTAGCGCTTTTTGCTTGATGGCAAAGTGCAGACTTGTTTGGAAAATGCCCCGATCAGTATTGGTGAACTTATTGTGGAAAGTGGAAGAATTTCTACTTTTCGTACATCACTCAGCATCTGTTGGATTTTGAACGATGCACTCACTACATGCTGGAAATGCAGCCCCAGAAACATTCAACGGGATGGAATTTCCACGGTAGTATTGAAGCATTCAGGTACATACTGTACGGCTTTCTTTTGAAGATTGTACTATTTTACCATCTTCAGTACAAATGCAAAGGAAGATAACCCAGGTCTGTTCCTTGAAACCAACAGTAATGAGAATGCATCTTGTTGGTCTTGCATATTCGTTAATGCACTAGAATTTATTTGTTTATTAGCCTCGCCCGTTCCCGATGGGACTGCTGAGGCTATTGTGATCAGTCGGTATATCAGTGTGCGTGTGTGCGTGCGTGCGTGCGTGCGTGCGTGTGTGCGTGTCCGCACACAGATATACTTTAATAAAGATCATTAATTCTCAGATCTGCTATTATGTACAGTATACACCCCGGTGGAAGGCTCTGCATTGTTAAGTGCTCTGTCTTGTGTTCATTGAGATTGTCTGAGATGAACGCATTTTAATACTCTCTCCTGCTCCACATTGGAAATGGTGGCTTCAGAACCTTTGTGCTTTTGTTATTTCAGAGCCTGTTCTTGCAATTTATTCAGATGTGGCAATGGAACTAAGCAGTTGCATCATTGTTTCAAATTGCTATTTTTAATGTAGAGTCCAGTGCTTCTTTGTATGCTAGGATAATACTTTTAACCGTACTTCGAACGAGAAAGGCACTTGGTAGAGTGTATACCTCCCCCAGGCTGAACAGTTTACGTTTTGTATCCCACTGGTAGGCCGGATCTGCATCCGGACATGAACCAAAATCGAACCCGCTTGTTCTTTTCACCTACCCAACTCGTCCACCAAGTTTTGTCATAATCCGTCCACAAGTTTTTGAAATCTCGTGCTATATATCATTTTTGGCCCTATCTCTCAATGGTGAAGAATCACTTTAAAATTCTCGTATCCGCATCTTCACCAAAATTGAATCAATTCGTCCTTGTCACACACCCAACCTATCCACCAAGGTTCAGCTGAATCCGTCAACAACTTTTTGAGATCTCCTGCTCACAGAAGACAGATGGGTGAAAACATAAACCCCGTCCACCTTCGGAGACAGAGGTAATGAGATGTAAGCACACCTGCCGCTAGGCCGAGGCTCCAAACGTTGACATGCTCTTGTACACCTGTCACCAAAAGGCATCACATTTACACCAGATGCTAACACTGCTGGTCAATGCACAGCGATGTGTATTGCATTATTTTAACTCATGTAAAGGAATTACATTACAAACCTTGATGTCCATTCATTTCCCATGGCTGATACTGGAAATGCTTCTCATCTCTGATCATCAGGCTGCTTACTCAATGCTGTCATTGAGGTTATTGTCATTAAAAGGTTACTTTTCACACTTTGCTTTCTCTGAACCGTAACATTACATTAAAACTAGCAAAAGTACCCATCCCCAGTGATGGGAATTGCAAGCAAAAGTACCCATCTCCAGTGATGGGAAAAGTTTAAGTTAATCTATCAATTTAAATTATTTCATGGACTTTAAAAAGGTTAATTGTGTTGCACTCTTGGTTTCACCCAGAGGCAAAGCTCTGATCTACTTGTACTGCCCACCGTGAAATGGTGGTTCAACATCGGGCGGCAGATGTTCAATTTGTCTCAAAAGAGGGCAAAATATCCTGCTTGCGAAACAAAATTTGACATAAACATTACTTTTGCTTGTTCTCACGTCATTTCAAAAGTGAATGTTGAGCTTTTCAAACGCAGCTCGGGAAGCTGCCACCGTAAACAGGAGACGGACGAATGCACGGACAAACACCACGGCTCGTAATATATAACAGATGGCTTAATGCACCGCTAATAAAGAAACTGCGATTCTATGTTGTTTTTATATGTTTAAAATGTATCTGTTCAGTACAATGCATTTCTTCTGGTTGAATGTTGAGCTTTGCCTGCATGTGGAGCTTTTCAAAATTAGCGCTAGAAGCAGCCGCCAGAAACGGGAGACAGCCAAACGTACAAATGCACAGACGCCGCACTTTGCAATATATATTTATATACATATATATATATATATACATACACATAAATAAATATAAAACAATGTATATCTGTTTGTCCCCTTTAAAGGATGATTTAAGAAGGGTTTTAAAGGCCAATCTTTTAACACAACTGTGTATTCACTACAGTATATTTTTGAGGATTTAAAAAAACTCGAAAAACATTTTCCATAAAAGAGTAATTAAGTCTCTTCTATTGCAATAGTAGATGGTGACTTGCAAACCGAGCCTCAAGGGCGGTGTACAGAAGCGTTTTTTAAAAATAAATAAATAAATAAATAAATACAAGGCATACAGAGGTGAAGTTCACTGCCCGTGATGTGCAGCGCACGCAGAGTAAAACGAGTGTTAATTTCCATCCATTGGATGTCAAATAAATAAAGAAGATGTAAGCACACCTGGACAGGCATTCCCAGAGGTTGTGGGTTCAAATCCCCCTGAATGTGGTCGTAATTGAGCTTTGGATTGTTAACTAATTGTAACACTCAGGATAACTACCGTGCTACTCTCAAAATGCCAGTGAAAACTGAGCCGCCTGGCCCGCACTGCTTCGTCTCTGCCGCGCATTCTGCTCGGTGCAGATTCTATGGTTAACTCTCAATGCCATCAGCACAAAATGGTACATAAAGCAACACAGCCCACAACTGAACAATCCATATATTTCTGTGTTTTATCATCAAGTTTCTCTGTTTCTTTTCTTAATTGTGATCAAATTCCTACTCGACTTTCTACTTTGTTGTTGTTTTTTTTATTTCTCTGCTTGTTTTTACTTTGCCTCTGTCCTGACGGAATAGTGCAGAGGTCGCGTACTTACCTTTGAGCTGTCTCGTCTCGGTTCGATTCTCAGATTCCCAAACTCACTATAAACTATCAGATTTGTGCTTTGCAGGAGGACGCTGCATCACAAAGTGCGCCGTCCCTCAGATTCATGTCAAGCTGGGTGGGTGCCCCGTTTACTAACATTAACTGGTGGACTTCAAAGATCACACGGCTCCTTTCGCAAATAGTCGTCGAGTTATGGCCGACACCAGTCGAACAAACCCCAGTCGAACCTTACGCCTGGCCAGCTGGTTCATGAAAGACGTCGGCCGACCCCACCAGAATAATTGGGGCCATTAACAAAGTAGTTGTCATAGTGGGTTTCTAAATTGCCTATATCCACTTTGTGCCTTGCATGATCATTCCTCTAACCAGGTTTTGGGCTTTCGTGCCAAGGGACAGTAATTCCATTTAATAAAGTAGTCTCTATGATACGATTTTCCTCAATCCTGTTACAAATTTGGTGCTAACAATGTTATATATCGCGCACAGCCTTTGCTGCAATGCCCGGATTATTGTATTTCTCTCGCTCGTGCTAACATTGTTTTTTTTCTGGATGAAATTCCATCTTGTAATAAATTACTTTATCGATTTTTTCTGGCGTTTCTTACTTACTTAGTTTCCTCCTCTAAACAATGAAAATTCAACGTTGCGGTTTCAATATTGCTCGGAAGGCTGATCCCTTTACTTTTCATTTTGCCGATAAAATACGTACGGCAATCAAAATGTGGAGAAAAGGTCAACACTCGGAAGATTTCCTTGAAATGATTGAAACAGAAACTATTAATTCATCATGCTGCTGTGCAAATTGTCTGAAACAAATTGTGGACCAAATGTGGGTTGCATTATTCATTATTTATTTATTACCTCTGCCAACGAAGGTGGGAGGAGGTTATGTTTTCATCCCTGTTTGTTTGTCTGTGAACAGGATATCTCAAAAGATTGTGGATGGATTTGGTTGTGTATCATATTGTTGCGAATTCGCGCCCGTCGGCGTGCGATCGGCCACGTGACTCGAATCGCGATCCTACGCCTCGCCCACCGGACGGACAATTCAGTCGTGACCCTCCCGGCTAACGCCGGGATCCAGTCACGGGTGGACCTTTTGGCCTCACACAACCCAGTCCGCATTCTACCCGCGCGGAATAGGGTCAATCGCCGAAAGTCGATATACCTAAATACCCGCACGGGTAACCTACCGAGGGGTTGTACCTCGCCACAGGCCGACTTCGGACACGTCCGCTTAAGCGACCCGTTCCATGCTAACGGATAACCGAGCGGTGTTATCGTCGGCCTTGACGGTTCAGATTAATTATCGGGCGGCCCGCGCCCACGACGAACCCTCTACGTGAAACAAGATGGAGACCCAACGAAGGAAGGACGCAGCGACACGGGGGAAGAATTCAACAAACAAGCATTTATTTTACAACGCGACAACGAATAGCACACATAAAGCAAACAGCATGTATTTACAGTCACAATAAGCAATTGCACATATATCAAACAGAAAACAAAAGACGCAGAGCTACTACCGAATACGCGACACACGGACCACTTAAAACAATACTACTTCACGGACTTGGCGCCGACACACACACATTCACACAAAACCCCAAAAGAAATGGAAGTCGACTTCCCTGCGGTGTTGAGTCCTCGCGACCGCCTCTGCCGTGACTCCCCGCTCGAGCGTGGTCGGCGAGGCCTCTCCGGCGCGCCTCGCGCCTGCTCGTGCTGGCCTCTCGACGCCACGGACCGAGCACCGACCGAGTCCACCGAACCACGAGCACCGAACCAAGAGCAGCAGGAGCGAGCGCCGAACCAGAGAAGCCAGCAGAGCAGAAAAGAACCTCCAAGCAGAAGACGACGAAGAGAGGAGAGGCAGAAGCATCGACGACGAAGAGGAGAGAGAAGCAGCCTCAGCCGCCTCCGCGTCTTATACGCCCGGCGCCACGCCCCGTTCTCGGCTCCACCCGCCTTCGAGGCGCTTCGAGAAGGGGGCGTTCCCTCTCGTTCCCTCCCACCTGCGTCTTGTGGGGGGCGAGGCGAAGCCGTTCGACGGCCTTGAACGCGCAAACCGTCGTACGTAGACCGCTGAGGATGGCGTTCGTTGCTGTGGGTAGCGTGGTTGAGATGGTGGCGTGGTTGTGAGGGTGGCGGTGCCGGCGTTGTTAGAGTGGTGGCGTGGTTAGCGTTGTTTGTGTTGGTTGGCGTTGTTGACGTTGAAGTGTGGTTGGTTCGAAAATAAAGCAGAACAGAAAAACGCCTAACTCAAAGGATCGCAGCCCGAATGAATCACATTAATTCCCTCTAGACAATGGTTTTGGGCTAACTACACATGTACTTAAGAACTATTTCTCACCTACGGGACCTGGATGGTGCAATGCGAATTTCCACAGCCGTAACAATATAAACCAAAGGGTATCGTTGTATCATTTGTGGTTCTAAATATATTAACAACCAAAGTTGTCTGGGCCTTTTTGGAACACCATGTGTGATGCATTGTGGTTAGACCTATATAGCTCAAAAATTCAAATTGTGAATATGAGACTTCTAAAGATGTCTTTGACTCCACAGAAAACCAACATGGTGGACGTATGATTTTTCTTCTGGACAATTATTGTGGGTGGAGTCAAACCAGCTCTCCAGCCAATGGGTTTGAAGGCTTCTTACACATGCAGCTTCATTACATTTTTATACGCCCGATATATATATATATATATATATATATATATATATATTATATATATATATCGGGCATATTATGTATACCGGTCGGCCGTCCGTCCGTCCGTTCCTGTCCGCACTCTAACTCCCAAAGTTTTCAACTTTCACGTTTCATATTTGGTACATAGGTACAGATGTGGAGACGGTGTTATCGCGCGTTCGTCATCTAAAGTGGTTGCCATGGCAACCAGGATGCTGTTTTCCATGTGGTTGCACAATTCTGTATATACCTTCTTGTTCGGGCGTATATTGTGCTCACTTGAGCTCTTGTTAATATATAAGATCAATGATGCTTTCCTCACTGCAGAAATTGAAGTCTATGATGAAGGTTTTTGGCCAAAGTGTTTCACAGACCAGCTGGCCGACCTGACTTTCGACTGCAAGTGGCAGGAATTTGCAATTTGTTCAGGGTCTCGGAGATATCTCGCCTACTCTTCATGAAATAAACTGTTGGATCTTTAACAGTCACCAATGACCAGTCCTGGCAGACACTTCTCTTATTCAACGTCCACCTGATGGACGGTGCACACATCGACGCCTCACCCTGCATGCAAAACACCGGGATGGGAGTTTATAGCTCGGTGAAAATTTGAACCCAGGCAAGACAGTGCGAAGGCGAGTACCTTTATGGAGTTTGAGCTATTTTGCCAAGCCCTGCGTATTTATGATTGGATAAAACTTATTTTTCTGTTCTATTCTCCCACCGATGCTTTCTGCAAGCCTTGAAATGATCTTTCCAGATTCAAGATATGCATATAGTACTCAAGGCCTCGGAAAATGAATTTTGGGTTGATCTACTTTGATGAGTAAATGGAATTTGATGATCAACTATCATCTCAGTACTTTTCAGATTAGTTGCTGGATCATGCTTTGGGATAGCCTCCTCTCTTGTGGATGCCTCCTCTCTTGTGGATGCCTCCTCTCTTGTGGATGCCAAATATCCTTCAGTATTATCGACAACCTCAAGACTGTATTTGAGTCTGCATGTGATGTCTGAACTCCAAATTCTCAGCTCTCGTCCTTGGTTATCACAGTCTCCGCCAACAGCACTAAATGGTGACACCAAAAGTGGTTTCGTGGTTGGAACTGCAAAGTCACTTAAATCGCTTGCCAGATCTGAGTGCCTCCTCCTAACCCTGAAAAGTCAGCTTTCTCGTGTATTATTACAGCTCCATAAAATATAAGCTTTAAATTTTTCATTGGCTATTATGTCGATCCTCCTGCACCACTTTGTCCCCATTTCTCCTCGCAATATATAATCCTTTATTTTTCCTCCGTATTTTTTAAAGGTATTTTAGTTTTCTTTGTTTTTGGTCTCTTATTCACTTCTGGGATGTGAGCAGCACTGTTTTCTCAACTACATATGGGACCTCATCACATGGTGAACTGCCATAACGGCTTGTTTGTGGCTGCAGGTGCTTTGGTCGAGGCACTGATGCAATGCTTGTTTTGTCGTCGTCGTCGTTTTTCCAAAAAGAGCCATAAGTGAAGGCTTGTTTACTGCGGTACACCAAGCTGATGACCTGGAGGAAAATTGCTGCCCATCAGCAGGCCTGCTGAGTCGAAGAGACTTACGTTTAATATTGAATCTTTGTAATGTAAAACATCTCATCTCTAAAGAGGAATAAACACAAAATGGTGTCTGATAATAAATTAGGAGAAAGCAGTTTATTACAAAAGGAAGTGATGTTCATGATATTAATTTTCTTATAACATAAAGCAGAAGTTGGAACAAGTTTCCCGATTTGGCGTTCCCATCGAAGCACGCGGCTAATGATGCTGGGATCCCAGATCACATGGACTGTACTGTGTTGATTTTTCCATTATCTACGAGTGTCCTTGTAATTAATGTCGAAGTGCATTGATGTCTCCTGATATCTTCGCCCTCATTGTAATAGATGTACAAGTTCCTTCACGAGCTAAAGATCCCGTTTAAAAACAAAAGGTACAGACAGGTTATTTTTTTCTCCTCTCCTGTTAATTTATTGGTTTGCAATTCTGCTTATCACGTAAGCATTGAGCAGAAATAAGCGATGCTTAAATATGCTATTCCATCCCACTAACTCCCTTAACCCCTGTCCTGCGCACCTCCAGCATCTTCCAGGTGGTCCTCAGATGTAATTTAAAGTTAGGTCAGTGCTCTCTATATTTTATAATGAGCATTGCATAAAACTTATTGAAAACAGGGTGAGCTAAAAATAGGACCGCCTGTCCTGAAGCTCACCTGGATCAGGAGCAACAGTCAATCAATCCCCCTCCCCCCCCCTGCAGACCCCTCAACCCTGAATTTTTAATGCCGTAAACAAACTTTGGTAAATCACGGGTGATGAAGGTTATGGTCAAGTTTCATTGGAATTGTATGTGTGTAGTTCGGAGAAGAGAGCAAATATCCTCCCTGCATGAGCACAGATTTTGATGCAGTCAATACACTTTGGTACATGATGGGTGATGAAGGTTGTGGTCAATTTTCATCAAAATTGTGTGGTAGTTTCGGAGAAGAGAGCAAATACCGATTTTGGGGAGTTCAGCCCTCCCCCCCCCCCTGCAAACCCCTTAATGAGTGCAGATTTTGATGCGGTTGATGCACATTGATACATTACAGGTGATGAAGGTTGTGGTCAAGTTTCTTCGAAGTTGTGTGTGTAGTTTTGGAGAAGAGAGCAAATGCCTATTTTTTGGGGGGGGGGGTCAAAAAACCCTTAGACCCCCTTAATGAGCACAGATTTTGAGGCGGTCAAGACACTTTCATGAGCCATCAGATATGAAGCTTGTAGCCAAGTTTCATCAAAATCTTGTGTTTGGTTCAAGCGATAATGACTGAAGTGTTTACAGATTGACTCACTCACCTACGGATACTGCTCAATCGCATAAGCTCACCTGACTAAAGTCCAGGTGAGCTAAAAATGAAGGTAAGATATGAGAGGTAGAATAGACTTAAAGTTATAATTATTTACCTTGTTGGGTACTATCAAAAATAGAGGGTGGTTTACCCTCCCTCCACGCTCTCCCAGCACACCCCCCCCCCCACCACCCTTTCCTCTTTATTCCCCTTGCCTCCTTAATTCCACGTCGTTGCTTATTTCGTTGCATTTTAGGCTTTTCAGATAAGATTGGACTATGACTTTTGTGGGCTTGAATGTGCCCAGTCCCGTTAGAGTTTGGAAACTAAACATAGTCGAGCCCGGGTAGTACTTGGACTGGAGACCTTTGTGGAAGGCTGGGTGTTGTCGGCTGAGCGATGGCAATAAACCTCTGCATGTTCAGGTACACGTTGGGTCATACAGCCTCCTGTTATTTAGTTTCTTCGCAAATCGATGCATACTTTTGCCACACCTTTTTCCTCTGCACCGCTTTGTCGAGCTGTGCCTTTTAGCTTTGAAAGTCTTATTCTTTCGCAAAATGTCCGCTATTGCCTCTTGTATCTCCCTTTTGTTTTTCTGTTATCTATAATATACACGAATGCTCGAAATGAAATGTAGCACGGCCATGGAGATGCAACTGGTATTTTCTTGTATAATGACCACTCTAACCTGTATTCCTTATTGTCTGTCTTTTGTAGGGGGCCTGGAAAAGGTTCGCTTTGCGATGCCAGATTCGCCGATTGAAATGAAATCTGGCAGCCAGTTGACTCCCCCGGGTATGGCCCCCCCTGTCACTCAAAAGATTGGTCGCACCCCTTCCTACGTGCCAGGTCCAGGTGAGACCCGTCGTATCTGGTCTAGAAATTTTCAAGTTGGCCAACTACATAACACCTACGCAAGATGGGGGGTATTCACAATTTTGTGGATGTAACATGTGGATTATTTTTCAGTTATTATTATTATTTATTCTTTTTTTTATGTGACGATTTCGAAAAAATCAAACACCAGAAAATTCCAGAGGAGGATAGTATTGCTGGAATTCATTTTTAAAAAATTGTCATAGCAACTCATTTTATTTTGCTGTTGCAATGCTTAGAGAACCACACCACTTGAGAATATTTGAATATTCATCAAATCGAACATTGGTACGTACGTGTACGTCCCTCTTCTGTTTTGTCTAGTGATGAATGGTACAAGCCACTCTCCTCCTGGTCTAAATGGAGCCGGAACAGCCTCCCCACCAAATGGCTTTGGTAGTGGGCCCTCATCATCCAACTCGTCATCATCATCATCTTCGTGCTCTTCCTCAGCATATTCTTCTCCACCAGGACTACCGCTCTCGTGTGGTGCACGGCAGCTGAGTAAGCTGAAGCGCTTCCTGACGACGCTGCAGCAGTTTGGGAGTGATATCTCACCTGAGATTGGAGAGCGAGTTCGAACCCTCGTCCTTGGCCTTGTGGTAAACACCAAACTTCCCACGGCAGTTAACATACTCTTGCTTTCAGTTGCTGAAATCGATTGTACAGCTTGATGAAAACGATTGTACAGCTTGATTAAATCCCTTGTCGAGGTTGAATATGCCTGATTATAAATGTGTGCCTCCATAAATTGCACGAAGGTCATGTCCGCATCATAATTCCTTAAAATCGTCATTCGTAATTGCCTGCCTTGCTTATGAGATTTCCAAAGTGCTCCTTAGCTGTAATTTAAATCTACAGTCTTAAAACCACTTCAAACTTGCACCTTTTTTTGAAATGAAAGCATAAACTTTCGATGTTAAAGTTTCCCCTTTGTATGACTAAATATTTTAATATAGAAGTCCATATTCTGAAATCGGTATTCTTGCTAAGATTACGACTACTACTACTACTTCTACTATTATTAGCACTATACTATTACAGCTACTACTACTTTTATGACTACCACTTTAAGGGCCCCACTTGTTGCCTTCTTGTGGGGTTAGCCAGGGAACGTTTATGGCCCAAGTCTTTCACCAATCAGGTTGCCGGGCCGGATGTTCGGAGTTGGTAGAAATTTGTAGCTCACTTACTATTTGTGTACGGCATGGGATATTTAAGGTACATGAAAGACAAGTTCTGGCAGATGAGTCCCCTTGCTTAACGTTCACCCGATGGATGGCGCAGACATTGATGCAGATCATTACCACCGAAGGTGGACGGAGGTTATGTTTTCACCCCTGTCTGTCTGTCTGTGAGCAGGATATCTCAAAACGTTGTGGACGCATATTAGGAAGAAATTTGGGAGACAGGTTGAGTGTGTGACAAGGAAGAATTGATTCGATTTCGGTGAAGATCTGGATCAAGGTCCGGATCCGAGAAGTTTTTCATTGATTCTTCACCATTGAGTGATACGCCGAAAAATAATATATAGCAAGATATCTCAAAAAGTTATTGACAGATTTTGTCGAAACTTGGTTGACAGGTTGGGTTTGTGACGAGGATGACTTTATTCGATTTTGTTGAAGATCCGAATCCAGATCCGCATATGAGAATTTTAAAAAGTTATTCAAGTGATTCTTCACCAGTGGGAAATGGGGACAAAAACGATGTAACGGGGACAAAAACTTCACCATGATATTTCAAAAAGTTGTGGACTTCTTGTGACTGAACTAAATGGATGAGTTGGTTAGGTGACAAGAACAAGCCGATTCGATTTTAGTTCAGGTCCGGATCCAGATCCGGCCTATCAGTGGGATACAAAACATTAACTGTTCAGCCTGGTGGAGGTATGTGCTCTACCGAGTGCTATTCTAATTTTTCTGATGTGTTGCCCTTGTATCTGAAGAATGCTCTTCACGGGAAATATGTGAACCACCTTGTCAACTTGTTTATATGGCAGAAGCTGCTGCCGAGACAGCAAGCACAGTGAGAATGCAAGCAGTGTAACCTGGTGTCAAAGAGCCTCCAAGAGGCACAGAAAATTTGCTACCACCTTCCAGGCAGGAATTTGGAATTTGTTCTTGGTGCTGGTGGTAGCTCAACTACTCTTTATCAAAGGACACTGTGTGATCTTTAACGTCCTCCAACTAGTCGTAGCAGACGGGACATCCGTTTTAAAGTGCATCCGAGGGGTGGCGCACACACACTGAATCACTCCTGTGAACCATAAAGGTGATAGTTCAAAGCTGGGCCAAAATTCGAACCCAGGCTAGACAGCTCGGAAGCGAGTCACATACCCCGAGGATATCCTGGCAACCCCTAGCCAACAATATGTTTCTTCCCAATCAACCAAAACATCAAAACAAATGTCTCAAACGAGTCCTTATGCCAAGATGTAGGCCGACAAGACCATTAAATACCGCATTTGGAACAAGATCGGTAAACAAGTAGTTGTGCAGTGGAAATAGATCTTCGTCTGCATGTATAATTATCGGTACAAGCTCAACCAAGAGCCTTTGGTTAATCAAATTTGGTCCATGTTAGGACACAGGTGCGAGTTCCGCCGTCCCCCACGTTCTGACTCAGGACAGGAACCAACCACCCACCGTAAGCTTGATAAATACACTTCAATGAAGCCACAAATCACTGTCCTAAGACTATGGTTTTGGCAAGTCAAAACAATATAATTACATATCAAAACTGAACAACATGATTCCATTATATACATCAATCAACGACCTGTGGCACGATGACTACTATGAGGGCACAACTTTATGCGTGAGATGTCCTCTTTAGTCCTGGAAAAAGTATCAAGCCTGAAAGGTATTTCCAGTTTCAGACAGAGTCTTCTTCCTCGATGCCGATGTTTTGATGGTTTGGTGCATAACGGCAGCAGCTTGAAGATCTTTCCAAACCAGGCATGCCAGTCAGGCAAAACCTGAAATTCACTCGGACATGTGAGCCTTTTTTTATTGGCTGGCTTCACACAGGTAGAATGCAAGGATGCTGCTTTGTCACCGAGGAGGTGAACACTGACACTATCTGAAGGAATCACATCCATACCTAAGTGAAGCAGAATATATCAAGGTCCTAAAAATGCAGTGCGCTCTGAAATCACAACGATATATCATGGTCTGAAAGCACTACGATTTCATGTAGACCCCCCTCCCTACCTTCGTGGCTTTTCCTGTCTGCTTTTATGTTTCCCCGTTGCTCGGTCGTCTCTTAAATACCCGTCATAAGTGAACCTTTGAGAGTTCCAGAGCTTTCTGCTGATGTCAAAACCATTAAGTCTTGGGGCAGTTGCGTCCTTCAATCGACTCTTTCAGAAATTACTAATTGATTCCAGATGTTACCATGAAAGAACCATGGATGTGTACATTTACACAGTCAATTCTTCTTCATGCCACGTTTAATATTAACCAACACCGTAAAACATGTTCATTTCTTAAAAAGGAAAAACTCAATGTACTGAGTACACACGTTCGCAACTCCATCATGACTGTATCCACTTTTCATGGCGGTATGGTAGGTACCCTGTTATCTGATTTCTAAAGTTGGAATCTCCAACTGATCGCATTCGCAACAATCCATGTCTTCTTTGAAAGAGCTGCGTCGCAATGATCAGTGCTGTAAATCCCATACGTCGATAAACTCCAGCTGTACTACTCCTGGAAATGAAGCAATGACCCTTGCGGTACTTGTCGATAGTTATGAATTGACCAGAGAAATGCTTCACAGCAGGTAGCACTTTCGAAGCTGTCACAATGTCAATTTGGGCCAGTCCTTTTGCAATTCGAGGTGAACCGTCATCCATGTCGGCTGGATAAAGCAAATACGGTGAAGCACTGTGTCCGAAAATTGTGATTGAAGCAAGCGTGCAGATGGAGCGACGTGGTCAAAAGCCGGAAGACAGCATATCTTGTTGTAACTGGAAGTCAAAATAAACCATCTCAGACAAACTGTACGTGCTGGCAGTCACCTATGCAAGTAAGCCGTCGGGAGATTTGTTTCAAGAGGGGGGGGGGACAAACAGAACGCCTGGCACTGGCTTGCTGTAAAGATATACAGGGAGTACTTGAGTAATATTTTGATATCGAGAGCAAAACGATACTCCCTGTACGATTTCAACACACAGTTCTCTGTACACTGGTTTCTTCCTCAACTACGACCTATTTCATGCTACAATTAGGCCATGCACCGTGATGATTTCCACCAGTTGAAATGATGAGCTCCCGCGATACCACAATTGCTCTCATTGTACCACTTTCCAGTACCACCGCGTTCGTACCACTCCGGCCCTTTCTGTGCGAGACGGGACTTTGTGTGATGTTTATTTGCATCATGCTTGCCTCCCGGGCCCTGCCACAATCCCACAGTGAGAACTTGCGGCCTGCGTTTGATTAAAGACGTCCATGCGATTCAGACATTGTGCAAGCACACAGTCCTCCAGACTCCATGGAGACGTAACGGGAACCTTGTCAATGATTTGTAAATCAGCACCGCAATGAAACCGGCCTATTTGGGGACGTTTTAAATCAACATCTGCATCTAATTTAGATTGCTTGGAAGGGCAATGTGCCGTGGAGGCGCCAAACAAGGAAATGCTTTGATGGTATTTTTCCCACCTTTTGGTTTTATTTATACAAAAAAAAAAATCATGTGATAAATGTCACCCCAGAATATGTCTTAAAAAGTAAATGATTTATCCGTGCCTGAAAGAGCAACGCAGTGTTTGACTGCACTGGTGTTTTGATGTGAATCTTGATCGTTTGTTTTGGAATGTTTCCTTCTCTTGCACGAATAAGATTTTCGTCGCCACATCACTCTGTTGCATCACACCGATATTATTGATGATAGAAATGACATTGGGGTTAACGTGTTATAAGGGAAAACGAAGCTCATTTTCGAGCAACATATGGAATTGCAAAGACAATCAAGCAATTTGGAACATATTGGATATGCAAGCAAGCAAGATATGCAAGAACATATCCAGAGCAAGCAACTTCATGTACGTAATTGGGTTATTTTTATTTCAGGAGCGATCGATACAGTGGTCTGTTGCCTATACACCACCCAGATAAAGGGATGTGTCGACAGAATATGTTGCACGCTTGGAACAAGATCGCCTGTAGGGCGGGTACTCTGCTAATGTAAAGTAATGGAGGCTCAGACTCTTGACAAAGCTTTGTGCCATTTAGTATAAGTTGAGAAACGTTTTGAGCAAAATCAATTTGGGATCATAGATTCTGAACTCCATTGAAGGATACTTGACTGAAGGTGGCAGGATTTTGTAATTTGTTCAGAGTGCCACCAATGACTCACCTTCTCTTCGTGAAAGACATCCATCTTTAACGCCCACCAATGATGAGTGCATAATGTCTTTTCGATGGACGGCACACATTAATGCGTCGCTCTGCGTGTGAAACACTACCAGGGTGACAGTTTGTAGCTGGCTGGGTTGAGACTTGAAACCAGATTAAATAGCTCAAAGGTGAGTGTGTCTAACTGAGCTATGCTGTTAACCCTTGTATCTACTTAGTAAGAAAGAAAAATTTGTTTTATACTTGCAAAGGTACCTGGCATTGCCTGGTGCTGTTCTAATCTTGTTGGCATTTTGAAGAAATCAAATTTTTAAAATTTATTTTGTCGGGTGCTAAAACACTTCCATCCACCCACTAAGGAATGGGGTTGGGGGTCATTTAATATTACCTTTCACAGAGCTACAAAGGCTTAAGCACTGTAGAGCAATTTATTTATTTGTTTGTTATTTTTAATTATTGTTTATTTATATATTTATTTATTTGTGTGTTTTGCTCAAACATTCCCTGACACTCAGTGATGAACCTCTGAAGGATCGCGAAAATCTGTTTGGCCATTTCAGAAAAATGGTGGCAGACAGACAGACAGACAAGCCGGTAGGCGGACATGGGTAGTCGCCTACCCAATAGAACCTGACGCGATGGCCCGTTCAATGGGGAATGACCTGAGGATTAAGCACAAAAAAATTCATGATTCTACTTCAAGGGTTAATGCTGCAGATGGTTTTTCGTTAAATACCCCACATTTAGAGGTTTTTCGGCCGTTGCTAGGCAACGGAGGGGTCCATAGCAACGGTTCTTTCTCACACATAACTAGGACATACCATGAACCTACCATACCAGTTTCATGTATATCTGACTCATAGTCTCTGAGATATACGAACTTCGTTTTTTTTATTGTTTTCGACCAGGGTTCATTTAAAGTCTATCTTCTCCGACAGTTTTCATGGGATCCGGCTGGAAATTTTTGAAAATATGGCTGAATGTACTGCCCACAGTCGCTCGTGGCCCGATTTTTGATTTTCGAAAATAATTTTTTTATGATTTTTCAAATATTTCAAAGTCCCGTTACTAGGCAACGGTGGTGTCCAGAGCAACGGTTCTCATTTGCACACAACTAGGTCATGGTATGAACCTACCCACCAAGTTTCATCGAAATCGCCATTGATTAACGGAGCACTGGACCGAACAGACATCACATACATACAGACAGACAGACAAACATATCGACGACAATACTGATAAATATAAGGGTAGACTAGATCGACTACCCAACAAACATCTCTCTTGCAGTATAGACGTCATCTATTTAATATTATGGAATAAATTTAATGTTTTGAAAGAAATCAAAAAGTTGCCATTTCTTGCATTAATGCAAGTGTCTCAATTCTTATGATTTTTATTATTCTTAAACATCCCTTGAGCTCTCGATGTATATTAAATCTGATTGGGGTACAATTCCCCAGTTGACATGAAAAGTCATCATCCGTCAGATTATGGGTGTGGATGTCAGCACAGCAATATATTTCATTTACTCATGTAGGCTGAGAGTACTGTAGCGACACCCATATTCTTCAACTAATTTGTCATTTTGCTCTTGTGAACAACACATTAAACTCTGGTGTTTTGGAAGTTTTCATGAGCTCAAGATCATGGGTAAAAATGGTGAAGAAAATGGATTCGGGGTTGCTAATTTGGCTTTGAGCTACCAACAGAAGAATGTGGGACACGGATAGTAAATAAATTGCCATAAAGAAACCGATTTTATGAAAATTAGTTGGTGAGTAAAATAAAATAGATTGTACGATGGCATACAAATCCCATTTCATTATAATGCAGAGTGTGGATGCCATTGAACCAGCAGTTCGTATGTAGGGAAATGAACTGTGGTGTTGCTTTGTTAATAAACACACATGTACAGACACACACGCACAAACACATGTACTTTTTGTATACAGAGTCGAGGCTCATGGAAGAAGGAGAACACGGAACGGATCAGAACACAATACAATAAAAGGAACAGCAGAAAGAGAAGGTGTAAATGCCAACAGCAGGGATGAGGGACAAAATATATTGAGACACTAGACAACAAGAGATGCGGGTAGGGATAAGGGGTTGGGGAGAATGCAGGGGTTGGTAATATGGATACAGAAGCAAGCTCGCAGGAAGGAAAAACTGGAAATTTTGGGGGCGAGGTTTAACACGGTTAGACAAGATCATGGTTTTGGATCTGGGATGGTGGTGAACAGCTGTCTTGAAGACCTGGAGGGAAGAATGAGATTGAAGAGAATATGGAAGTTGGTTTCACGAGAAGGGAGCTGCTGGTGATTCATGTGTGTCCTGCAGAAACCTGGGTGGAGGGGGGGGGGAGGAAGGACAAAGCAGGGAGAGATGACTTGTCTGCTATGGCAATGTGATAGATGGGCGCATGGACTGAGCTTCATCTTGGGAGATTCCAATGATCTTGAAGGCTTTGGTTCCCACAGCGTCCAGCTGAGCAAGGTGTGAGGCAGGGGCACCAGCCCAGTGGAAAGCGTAGTATTCCATCAAGCTGTGGATGAAGGCCTTGTTGGTGGATAAGAGTTCATGTTTGTCAAGGAAGGACTTTGCACAATGGAGGATGCCCAGTCGGCGACTTGCTTTGGAGACCAACTTTGAAATATGTTTTGCCCAAGAAAGATCATGGCTGAGAGTGGGAGCCAATAGTTTGACCCTAACTGAGATTCTTCTAGAATCTAGATGGTTGTTAAGAAAATAGATTGGAGGGTTTGCCAGACAGCCCTTTAAGGGAGAGAAAGTGAGAGTGTGGGATTTGTCAGGATAGAAAGATATATTCCAAGAGTTTGACGAGCTTGTGATTTTGTCATTGTCTGAAGAGAGGGAAGAGGCTGCAGCCTGCCTATCTGAAGGACGAGGGATGCCACCACAAAAGGTGGAGTCATCAGCAAAGAGATAACGAGGGTTTTCCACCTCTTTCGTTAAGGCTTTGTTTTTCCCATGCAGTCAGTGTAGACTTGTACCAAGATTATATTTAATAGTATAATTATAAAGCATTACAAACCTCTTCAAACCTCCAGCAATTGTAAAATGTGGTTAATGAATCAGCACGCCAAAACTCTACATATCTGTGATTCCAATTGGCCCACGATCCAATGATGCCATATTTTGTTTGGACTGCCATATGACTTTGACCTTCGACATTTATGGATATTGGGTAAATTACGAAAATGTGTCTCCATATCCAATCTATCCATAAAACTCAACATCATGAAAATCAGAGGAAAATTATTCAAGTTATGATCAAAAAGGTGTTTTTTGTTAATCTGGTCACAATCTGAAAAAAAAAGAAGTAGGTCAAGGACACCAATCAAGTAACAGTTGCACACCTTGAGTGCACGTCCACTATTATGATGCAAGATCGTCTTGGAAGGCCAAGCGGTCTTTGAGATTCCGCATTAGCAAAATTGAGCGATGACAAAAAAATATGCGTGTTGTTTGTTTTCAGCCACCATTTGATCTTGACCTTTAACCCATAGGGATATGCTGCACATTACTTTCT
This sequence comes from Eptatretus atami, assembly GCA_035128595.1. Classification (NCBI taxonomy): domain Eukaryota; kingdom Metazoa; phylum Chordata; class Myxini; order Myxiniformes; family Myxinidae; genus Eptatretus; species Eptatretus atami. The sequence continues at coordinate 84,180,559 of CM068959.1, read as the reverse complement.
ATTCACATTACTGATGTAAACTCAACCCTGATGCTTTAGGGATACCTGGCATTGCCTGGTGCTGTTCTATTTTCTTAATAAATGCATGTCTTCATGAATGATCTTCCCAACACCCATCCCATTCCTAATTTTTTCCTCCTCCTTTTCATCAGTGACGCATGAGCCATCAACCTCAGCATCCTCGTAATTCTCTCTGATATACTCCTGTTGTTTTTTTCTTTCTTGTTTTTATTTTTCAAAGCGTACGTAACTGATGCATACTGTGCATGATGAATGGTCATACCATTGTCTTACACACCTTTACCTTCGCTATTAGGGGCGACCTTTTGTCACATACAACCCCCTTTTGTCTTTGATTCCCTATCTCCTATTTGCATTTAAACATCAGAGGAAAGAAGAAAATAGGACTGCATTAAAAACGAAACAATTCAAAATAGCAACATGTGCAGAAAGTCCACAATTTGAGAACACATGCTCACAGCATCTGATGGAAATAAAGACCACTTCACCTTCTTTTGATAAATGGTTTTAAAAGGTTCCGCAGTGCTTCACCGCACTTGTGCAGCACCAGAATACCCCCAAAGTAGTTGTATTCCAATAAAATACTCTGAAAATGTTTAAAATAGGCAGATGCCACGAATGTTACAAGACTTGTTTGTTTCTCGCCCCCAAATTAAGCTGATTGGCCGTACTTGCTGAAGGTAGTTTTGTTTTTGGTAATACAATAAATAACACGTTGCATCCCCTTGGGCATTGTGTTGGAGAAATTTGTGCTTTTAATGAATGGATTAGTGTAAAATGTTTATCTTATAATTGATGAGAGCATTTTGCTTGGAAAGCCCAGGAAAGCCTGGGCCCACATCATGTTACCTCGTTGTACCGCGGTGTTGATACATGCCAGAAATTCTCTTTTGTCACCTTCGCCTCTTCCGAGTCGATGATATGGGAAAAACGCACTTGAGACGGCCTTTCATCCGATCGGTGAAAACTTTTTACTTTGTTCCGTATTTCTGTATTTTTTCTTTTCAGAACTCAACAATATCTATTGAGGATTTTCATTCCAAGCTGCAAGAAGCGACAAACTTTCCTCTGCGCCCTTTTGTTATCCCATTCCTCAAGGTGAGATTTTTTTTTTTTGAATGTACTCCTTTGATGTGCATTGTATTATTGCTTTCCATTTGGGATTTGGATGTTAGTGTTATAAAAACATATACTTTTCTTTTTTTCTTTTCAAGTACAAGGTTGAGGCTTTTGGAGGAGAGGAAGAAAGACGTGTTGGGAATTAAAGGCAATTATCCATTTATTACAAGACCAGTGATCTAACCCCCTGATGAGCAAAGAGTGTTTGGTCAGGAGGTTATTTTTTTTGTATTTATTTATATTTTCATTTTTGGATATTATCCGACAATTCTGTGAATCTTCCGGGTGTATCGGCTTCGATATCCATCGGCACACAAAATTTCAGCTTTCTACATCACCTGGAAGGTACCGATCTTTAATATCAGTCATTGAGTTAGTGAGTCGTTAGAAAGAGCTTTATATATTCGATGTGTGTGTGTGTGTGTGTATGTGTGTGTGTGTGTGTGTGTGTGTGTGTGTGTGTTCATTGTCCGTTTTTTCTACAAAGGTTTTCGAGACTCGTTGGACTAATTTTGCCTGAAGTGGGATGTCGAATATGCCTGGTGTTGGCTTAATGGTTAGAATGGTGGGCTTAGGATCCTAGGATCCTGAGTTCAAATCCCACGTGTCTGTTGAATTAATACCAGGTGGGGTTGACTCTACCTGTCATCCTTCTGTGGTCGGCACAATGAGTGCCAGCGTGCTGGTATCGTGCGTCGGATTGGCGACCCATCCAGGATTGTACCCAATAGCCAAGGAGACTGCTTGGGCAGCACCAACGCTCTGCACAGAGTATGGTCCCAATGGATGGATGGATGGATGGGATGCCGGATAACATTGCTGGTACACGCAATGCGTTGACCATCAAAGATTGAACAAAAAATTACTAAAATGGCTAGAGAGAGAGAGAGACCATGGACAAGGGCACACCATCAAACTCAAAGGCAGAACAACCCATCATCATATTGACATCTGCATAAAACACAAATTGAAGCATAATTTGAAAGAATTAGGACATCAGCTTTGGGGCATAAAGACCCAGGGACCATAGAATTGCACATCTGCGATGGCGTAGAAACGCATCACATTTTAACGTGTTTCTTTTTTGTTTCATCTCCGAATAAGGTGTCTCGAGTAACGGTGCCGAGGGGCTTACACCGCTTTGAATTGCTGAGCCTTTGCTATTTTGAATCTTTCGGTTCGTATTTTGTTTCGCTAATTTCCATTGCACAATGTGAGGATGTGTACATAAAGGTAAACTTCACTCTCGATCTATCAGGTGTCGACTTGAATTTGAGCCATGAGTGATGATATTGGATGACCCTTCACACAATCATTTTCAGGTCATAAACCAGCAGAAATCTTTTTTTTTTATCTTTTCTTTCTGAGAACATCCTTTATATTCACTGTATAAGGATGATCATTTTGATGGGAAGGTTTTCTTCCTCATGTGTATTTGCAGCTATCGGAAGTCCGTGCAGGTTTGATACAATTGTTCAAACAATAAAAGTTTCGCAGACGATGTGGATTTGGAAGAGAACAAGTAAACAGTCCCAGATTTGTCTCTGTTGCTGTCGATTGTTGTACACTTTTGTTTGTGTCGATTGTTCTCGTATCGTGCGCTCATTGCCGCTTCTTCTGCATGCCCATTTGGTTGTTTGGATCTTCTCTGTGCCTATCTCGACTGGTTGGGCCAAACTATTTAAAGCAAACATTCACATGTATTCGTGTTTTCTCCATGCATAATAAATACATGGGCCCTTATTCCATCCTGTTGACAGCTTTTAATGTTTTATTATATAAAAGGTTTGGAGTCTCGGGGGAGGGGGGTGGAGGGGAAGGGGGGATTCAGGAAGAGTTGGAGAGTTCTCACACTATATAACACTCTGGCTAAATTACAATGAGTCAAGCCATCTGGTTCATGAAAGGCTTTGGCCAAATTTTTTCCCAAGCTGACCCCATAAGAAGGTAGAAATAATTGTCGTCGTGAAAGAAGTAGTCGGCATTAAAGATAAAGGCAGAGCTTGCATATTTATCACCACTAGCAGGGTAACTGGCTTCAGGAGAAGAACAATTGAGAGGGGGGTGTAGGAGAGTTGAAAGACCAGTAGGGTGGGAAAATTTATTGGATTGGGGGGGGGGGAGGGTGTTGAAGAATTTGAGGGTGGGGGGTAGGAGAATTGGAGGACCCGTGGTGAGCAGGATTTCTGGTGGGCCAAGGGCTGGGCTGGGGAGACGGGGAGGGTGACACAGTTGAACCATATCAACAACTGTTGAAGTCCACAATACCGAGGGGGTGTTAAACAGGGCTCAAACTCCAGCTACAGAGCCTTTCCACCCAAACACAAACACCTCGGCAGTTTGCAGTCAAAATTAATTGCCGATACGATTGCTCAATACGTAAAGGAAACTTGAAAATAACATAACTACAAATGAACATAATTAACCCGAACTTTCGGTAAGTCCAGCCATCCTCACTGTAATGCGCTTCATATAATTTATGCATCATAACCTCGAGTCGTTTGCACTATGAACACATGTAAACATTAATAACCGTGATGTACAGTTTCACTTCTTCTTCTTCTTGTGTATGGCAGCTTGGCTGCTGGGAAGCTATCATTTTTTGGGGGCGCGACTATACCCCTGATGCTGTGCCCCTATACCAGTACACTGGTACTCATTTTGCCGACCTCGGAAGGATGACAGGCTGAGTCAACCCCACCTGGTGTTTATTCAGTGGCCAACAGGGCTCAAACTCAGGACCCCAAGATCCCAGGCCAGCCACCCTAACCACCAAGCCAACACCAGGCTATAGTTTCACTTGCTGGGACAGTACAGTACTCGTATTCGCTCTACCTACTCGTTAAAACATTCCCTCATATTTACTTTCGGTAAGTTAAGTTTGAGGTAGTTATGTATCAAAATAGGGAACTATTATGCATAAATTATGTTAAAGGGTTCACAGTAACAATAACTAAACTTATGGGAAGCTAATGGTCATAAAAACACACCAAGTAGCCAATGTTCACCACAAGGAAGAACTTGGTCCATGTGCCAAGTTTGGTGGCAATCGGCCCAGTAGTTTTGGCATGATTGGTGTTACACACAGACAGACAGACAGACAGACAGAAAATGACATTTATCTATGAGATGATCGAAGCAGTGTTATCATTGCCTCTGGCTTCTCGATTACTAATTTGAGTAGTGTTGCATTATGGAAAGAGAACAATGAATTGAGCTCTACTAGCAAGTTGCTCGTGCCCACACGGGGATTCAAAATGGGGTCGGGGTGAAAGCGACAACAATTGCAAATGGCATCATCTGTCATCGAGCTGGCAAGCTGGGAGCAACAATGGGCATATATTGCCGTGTATGATGCAATTTAAATGCTCTAATCATGGTGAGGTGCTCATTTGAAACTGTTTGTTCGATATATGTTCCTTTTTAATGCCTAGGCTCCGCAATAAAAAATTTGGATTGGTATCAAAGCCAGTGCCAATCTTATATATTATTTCCGAGTTTGTGGTTTCGTGTCGCGCTATCTTCGACTTTGTTCTGCGCTCGAGTAACGTGATATTCGGCTTACATTATCTCAAAGACCATATGAGGTGCATGGTACAAAGAAAAGTAAATAAAATGGTTCTGAAACAGTGAAATCGTCTATATATTTATTTCCGAGTTTGTGGTTTTGTGTCGCGCTATCTTCGACTTTGTTCTGCGCTCGAGTAACGTGATATTCGGCTTACATTATCTCAAAGACCATATGAGGTGCATGGTACAAAAAAAGTAAATAAAATGGTTCTGAAACAGTGAAATCGTATTCCACTTACTGCATTAAAGTAAAATTACTACCGATACTCTGCATCAGTTCCTTTCTCAAACACACCCACCCCAACATGTCGCGCAGAGCGCGGGTTTATGCTAGTTGCAAATGAATGGTAGGATTCTCAGTACTCAAACTTGATATATAAAACACCGTGATGGTCATGTCCAACGCTTTCATGTTTTATGATTGCACAGGACATAGATTATACGAAGAGAGTAATGCTGAAGGTCTCACGTCTCAGCAACACGACAATGAACTACCATCCTTTCACCTCCTTCTCCCTCATGGGTTGCACGATGAAATATCAGGGAGATTAAGTTGAGAAACTGTTTGGATAATTATCGCAAAGCTATTAACCTGGATGGTGTTGTCAGTATTTGAGAATTGCCTGTAACACTTGAGTGGGGGTGATTTGAAACGTTCCGCAGGTGTTGATAACGTGCAAGTGAATAGCGTAACGGAATCGGACTTACCACTTTAAAATGAGGACAGTTACATGTTCATGACAGAAACAAACATGGTGCAAAATACATCTCGGATGCACATTCCATCCCATCCTATTGTTACTTCCTCATGTCGTTGGAAAATGTGACTGATTGATTGATGCCGTTTTAAGGTCCTAAAGAATGTGGCAGAGGTAGCACACTTACCTTTTAAGGTGTATGGTGTGTGTTTGATTGACGACCGGATTATAAACTGTAGGATTGGTGCATTGGAGGTAGGGTATTGCATGTACCTCCAAGTGTGCACTCTGTCGAATGGATGCTAAGCTGGATGTCCTGTTTGCTAGCATTGGTGGATGAATGATTCCAACGGTGTCTTTCGTGAAGAATAGGTGAGTTAGCTCCGGCATCCTGAACAAATATCAAGTAACCGCCACTTTAGTTCAATCGTCAACCCTGGCCAGCTGGGTCATGGAAAACTTGGGCCAAAAACTTTCTATTTGGCCTGTTTTGTTTCAACAAATCACTCGCTTGTCCTCAACCTCCTTTACCCACTTTTCGACACAGGCAAACCTGCCTCTGCTCCAGCGAGAGCTGCTGCACTGCGCCCGCCTTGCCAAACAGACCCCGGCACAGTACTTGGCATTGCACGAGCGGGCTCTACTGCACGGCACGGCGACCACGCCGCCCCTGCCAGAATCGGCAGATGGTCCTCCAGGCCGCATTGAGCATAAGGACAATGGGAAAAGGTCTACCCCAGACAGGTATGCATTTGCACATCCCCACCTATTTATTACCCATAAATTTTTTTTGAGGTCATCTTGCCTTTTTGTCATTACCCTTTGATCTCAAGTTTTCCATCATGTATATTTAAATAAATTGCAAAGTAAAATTAGAACAAATGCAAAGCTACCTCGGAGTGACTCAGCTGTAAAAATTGAAGTGACTGTATAAACTGTATTTCTTTTATCATTTTAATTCTTCTTCTTGAGTACATTACCACTGTTTGAGCTCTGTCACCTATACGTATACTCTAAGTTCTTCTTATTCTTTCATATGCAGCACAAGGCTGTGGGGCAGCATCATTGGCTGAGGGCTCGTCTGTGCCACTGATGCAGTGCCCTCTGTAGGTTATGGCAGGAATGTTGGAATTTGGCCAGGGTGCAGGAGACTGCTCACCTACTCTTAGCGAAGGACACTGTGGGATCTTTAACGTCCCACCAACTAATGGCGGCAGACGGGACACCCAGTTTAACATTCATCTGAGGGACGGCACACACAGCGATGAATCACACTGCCTGTGAAAGGACAGGTTATAGCTGGAACAAGATTCGAACCCAGGCTTGATAGCTTAGAGGCGTACTCCTTGATACTACCCTTACCTGAATTGCAAAACATTGTGCATAGTCTTCTTACCGCTGCCACCGAAGATGAAGGAGGTTATGTTTTAACCCCTTTCTATCTGTTTCTGTACAGGATATCTCAAAAAGTTGTAGACAGATTGGGTGTGTGACAAGGATAAACTGTTTAGATTTTGGTGAAGATCCAGATCCGGATTCGACTACTTGAATTTTTAAAGTGATTCTTCACCATTGAGAGATAGGGCCAAACACGATATATAGCACGATATCTCAAAAAGTTGTGGACGGATTCGGACGAAACTTGGTGGACAGTTTGAGTGTGTTGCAAGGATCCGGATCTGGATCTGATAATTTTTTAAATGATTCTTCACCATTGAGAGATCGGGCTAAACTAATATACAACATCTCAAAAATGTCTTTGGCCTGATATATTCTCGTGGATCAGGCATTGCGTGGCGGAGGTATGCACTCTACCGAGTGCCCTTATAGTTTATGACAGTTTCTATAAAGGTGCAAATGATGATAATTGTACTCTGCTTTCAAAATCTGAATGAAAATTCAAGGATCCATTTACGACCCTGTTTGGCAGAGCGAAAGAGAATGGGTTGGACCGTGATGGGCTGACATCTGAGCCTGCCCCGAAACGGGTATGCTCATTGAGTCCCTTGCAGCGCTTTAGCCCGGGTCACAGCCTCCCGGCTCACGGCCCAAGCAACGGTGCTCCCGGCCATCTCCACCATACCACGGGCCTTCCACCTCCGCCACAGGGCCACCACCACCGCTATGGCCCCGATGAAATGGCTCCCGGCACACCTGCTTTCCGGGAAGCCTATGGCAGACATAGTGAACCACGCGACTCTCCAGGAGACCGGCACCGCACGTTGGGTATGGTCTGGAAAATCCTTTCCTTCAACGCAGTTTATCCCTATTCTCTGTGTTATAACAAAATGAGAACTTGCTGATGAGTTGTTCGTTCAATACTTTCGTACGTCGTCATTTCTGTACTTGGGTAGGTTGGTGTGAGATGTTGCCGGTATTTCGTAAGCATCAATACTTCATCAGTGCACTTGTTGTTGTCTTCTTTATGAGTGGTTTCGTGGTTGCTTAGGTAAAGCTTGCATCGTCACTGTTTTGGCCAACTCTAAATACCGAGCTCAAATAGATTTGGCAGAAGATAAATAGAATTGGAGAAAGATTTTTTTTTTTTTTTTTTTACACATAAATAAATACAGATGGGACAGACCGCTTAGCATTCCTTTTAAAGGAGGATTTCGTCCAAAATGCCACTGCCTCCTGTGATGCATTGAGATTGCGATTCTGGTTCAAAATCCACATGGACCATTGTCTCTTTGGCAAGCATGCTTTTCTCCACCTTATTCAGTTGCACACTCACATTTACACACACACACACACACACACACATACACACACACACTGGGGAAAAAGTGCTGCTGTGTTAACTTTGGAGCTTATTTTCAGCCAGTCCTCTCAGGGCTGTGGCTTGGAAACACTGCAGTTGCAAATAATGTAAGTGTCATCCCAGGAGTCTCAAGTTTGAATGTTGGCCCTGCTTTTGTGCGCCGCCTGCCACAAGCGACTGCAGGACACGCCACGAGTCAATGTGCATGGCATTGACTGCCTCTCTCAATGAATGGTCGAAATTGTCCGAGGGTGCAGGGAAAGAGATCTCTTGACACGTGTCACCAATATCAACTGTGATATCTCGATCTAGCAGCTAAGCACAGTGGGTGCACTTAATGTGGCGTCTCAAACTAATTTTTCGCAACTGTGCCACAAGGAGAATAACATGGGTAATGAAGCACCTGGCTGCTGGTTGCATCATGTGTGGGAGTCACAATGCTTCCTGGGATGAGGGCATGCGTATCAGAGTGTATAATTTTGCAAGGGTACTGCTCAGAACGGTCTGTTCTTTTGAAATGGACTGTGTGATTGCTAATGTTCACCAAGGAATGTGAGCGGTTGGCACACCTGCTTTGTATCCCTCGGCCAAAAATGCTTACTCGTTGATTCAACATCCGACAAGTGAGGCACCAGGATGACAGTTTATAGTCTGGCCGGGAATCAAGCCCAGACTGGACACTCGGAGCCATGTGCTGGCCATTGTGTTTTTATTTTGTTTTTTGAACTACTTTGACGGTTGATGACGACACTTGAAATGATATTGTCAATTGTTATGTCACATTTGTCTTTACATTCATGACCATCATTAATTAAACATAATCAGTGACCGTGAGCAATTATTATCCATCGATGTTGTTATGTGTTTCACTGACTTGTCAAGAAACCTCTCCATCGCAGGTTATTTCATTTCCTGCTATCGAGGCACCAACCTGGTTAAAAAGAGCAAGGGTTATTATCACACCTCGACAACCCCCAAATTATACCACCAACTCCATGCCGGAGACCCTTTAAAAGTACAGGTAGCTCAGGTAGCCTTTATGCATCAGCATTTATTTATTTATCACCAGCAAATACAACCTGTCGCTTCGCTGATGGGGATATGAAGGGGTGGGGGTGGGGGAGAGGAGAGGACAGAAGGAGGGGTGGGGGTGGGGAGAGGAGAGGACAGAAGGAGGGGTGGGGGGGGAGAGGGAGGAGTGGAGAGGATTGAGGGATAGGAGGGAAAGGAGATGATGAGGGGGAGAGAGAGGAGAGGAGAGGACAGAGGGAGGGGAAGGGAGAGAGAGGACGGAGGGAGGGGAAGGGGAGAGGAGAGGAGGAGGGAGGGGAATGGAGAGAGAGAGGACGGAGGGAGGGGAAGGGAGAGGAGAGGACGGAGGGAGGGGATGGGAAGAGGAGAGGACAGGGGGAGGGAGAGGAGAGGAGAGGACAGAGGGAGGGGAAGGGAAGAGGAGAGGACGGAGGGAGGGGAAGGGAGAGGAGAGGACGGAGGGAGGGGAATGGAGAGGAGAGGACGGAAGGAGGGGAAGGGAGAGGAGAGGACGGAGGGAAGGAAAAGGGAGAGGAGAGGACAAAGGGGAGACAAGGGAGAGGAGAGGACGGAGGGAGGGGAAGGGAGAGGAGAGGACGGAGGGAGGGGAAGGGAGAGGAGGACAGAGGAAACAAAGGGAGAGGAGAGGACGAGGGAGGGGAAGGGAAGAGGAGAGGACGGAGGGAGGGGAAGGGAGAGGAGAGGACGGAGGAGGGGAATGGAGAGGAGAGGACGGAGGGGATGAGAGGAGGAGGACGGAGGGAGGAGGAAGGGAGAGGAGAGACGGAGGGAGGGGATGGGAGAGGAGAGGACGCAGGGGGAGGGAGAGGAGAAGGAGAGGAAGAGGGAGGGGAAGGGAGAAGGAGAAGGACGGGAGGGGAAGGGAGAGGAGAGGACGGAGGGAGGGAAGGGAGAGGAGAAGGAGGAGGGAGGGGAATGGAGAGGGAGAGGACGGAAGAGGGGAAGGGAGAGGAGAGGACGGAGGAGGGGAAGGGAGAGGAGAGGACAGAGGGAGACAGAAGGGAGAGGAGAGGAAGAGGGAGGGGAAGGGAGAAGGAGAGGAAGAGGGAGGGAAGGGAGAGGAGAGGACGGAGGGAGGGGAAGGGAGGAGGAGGAGGACGAGGGAGACGGAGGGAGAGAGAGGACAGAGGGGAGAGAAGGGAGAGGAGAGGACGGAGGGAGGGGAAGGGAGAGGAGAAGGACGGAGGGAGGGGAAGGGAGAGGAGAGGACGGAGGGAGGGGAAGGGAGAGGAGAAGGACGGAGGGAGGGGAAGGGAGAGGGAGAGGACGGAGGGGGGGAAGGAGAGGAGAGGAGGAGGGAGGGAATGGAGGAGGAGAGACGGAGGGAGGGGAATGGAGAGGAGAGGACGGAGGGAGGGGAATGGAGAGGAGAGGACGGAGGAGGGGAAGGGAGAGGAGAGGACCGAGGGAGGGGATGGGAGAGGAGAGGATGCAGGAGGGAAAGGAGAGGAGAGAGGACAGAGGAGGGGAAGGAGAGGAGAGGACGGAGGGAGGGGAAGGGAGAGGAGAGGACGGAGGAGGGGAATGGAGAGGAGAGGACGGAAGGGGGAAGGGAGAGGAGAGGATGGAGGGAGGGGAAGGGAGAGGAGAGGACAGAGGGAGACAAAGGGGAGGAGAGGACAGAGGGAGACAAAGGGAAGGAGAGAGGACGCGGAGGGAGGGGAAGGGAGAGGAGAGGATGGAGGGAGGGGAAGGGAGAGGGAGAGACAGAGGGAGACAAAGGGAGAGAGAGGACGAAGGGAGAGGGAGAGGAGGGGGAGGGGAAGGGAGAGGAGAGGACGGAGGGAGGGGAAGGAGAGGAAGAGAGGGACGGAAGGGAAGGGGAATGGAGAGGAGAAGAGAGGACGGAGGGGGGGAGGGAGAGAGAAGAGAGTACGGAAGGGAGGGAAGGGAGAGGAGAGGGACGGAAAGGAGAGGAGAGGCGGAGGAGATGGAGGAGGGAGGGGAAGGGGGAGGAGAGGACGAGGGAAGGGGAAGGGAGAGAGAGGACGGAGGGAGGGGAAGGGAGAGGAGAGGACTGGAGGGAGGGGAAGGGAGAGGACGGAGGGAAGGGAGGGGAAGGGAGAGGACGGAGGGAGGGGTGGGACAGGAGAGGACGAGGGAGAGAGGAGAGAAGGGACGGGAGAGGGAGAGAGGGAGGACGGATGGGAGGAGGGAGAGGAGAGGACGGAATGGGAGGGGAGAGGACGGATGGGAGGGAGTGGAGAGGACGGATGGGAGGGGAGAGAGGAGAGGACGGATGGGAGGGGAGAGGAGAGGACAGATGGGGAGGGGAGAGGAGAGGACGATAAGGGGAGGGGAGAGAGAGAGGACAGATGAGGGAGAGGAGAGGGACGGATGGGAGGGGAAGAGAGAGGACGGATGGGAGGGGAGAGGAGAGGACGGATGGGAGGGGAGAGGAGAGAGAGGAGAGCGGAGGGGAGGAGAGGAGGGACGAGGAGGGGAGAGGAAAGGAAGAGCAGGAAAAGGGAGGAGAGGACGGAGGGGAGGGAAGAGGACGAGGGGAGGGAGGACGGAGGGGGGGGAGGAAGGAGGGAGAGGATGAAGGGGAGAGGAGAGGATGGAGGGGAGGAGGAGAGGAGGGGGGAGGGCAGAGGAGAGGACGGAAGAGGAGGCGGAGGGAGGGGAGGGAGAAAGGACGGAGGGGCGGGGGGGAGAGGGATGAGGGGAGGGGAAGAAGGAAATGGAGAGGGAAGAGAGGATGGAGAGGAGAGGAGGGATGAGGGAGAGAAGGGGGAGCTAGGAGGGGAGAGCGTGAGGAGGAGAGAGGGGGGAGCTAGGAGGGGAGAGAAGGGGAACTAGGGAGAGAGCGAGGAGAGAAAGGGAGGGGGGCTAGGAGCGGAGAGTGAGGAAGGGGGGGGGAGGCGATGCTTCACTGTACATTGCTATACATTCTGGGAGGTAGGGGTGGGAGTGAAGAGGATGGGTTGCAAGGAGGGGCGAAGTGGGGAGAGGAAGTAGGGTGTTCTGGACTTGAAAGAGGGGGGGGTTAGACTTGCATTTGGAGGGGGACCTAGGGGAAGCGGGGAGGATGGTCCTGTCTGCTGGCATTAGTACAGGATTGAATGAAATGGGGTATGTTAAAACAGGATAGCAAAACCCACCCTCATTTCAAACAGCACGTACCATTTTGGGAGATTATACATAGACTTCCCTTGAGGTATTGCATGACTGATGCGGCTGCCACTGTTTACCTGCTCTGGAACTGGATCTCTCTGTGGGGTCCACACACTGCCCAGAGATGCCGGAGTATCCTGGAACGTGTAAGCCAGAAAAACAAACACCCTCCAGCAGCTGGACCCATTGCGAAGCCCTAACCCCACAGTCCAAACCCAGAAAGGCCAAGAGACCGCTTGTGCCATTGTACCCTAGCTGCAGTGCTTATAAATGCCCAGAGATGCCAGTGTTTCATGCCTTTATTTCAGCACACGTTTTAAAAGCAAAATGCAATAGCCCCAGAATCTCTCGATCCGAGCCGAATCCCAAAATTAACCATGGAATCAAATCCAGCAGCATCTCCAACCATCAAAAAGTTCCCATCTACCCACGCACACACTCCCGACACTCGGGGCTCAAACACAACACAAACACCGCAGCACAACATAAGGACCTCCAAAACGCATCATGACTATCCATTGTTTATCACTTCATTAAAGTAAGAGAGAGAGAGAGAATGGATGTATGGAGGGTGGGGGAGCGAGGATAAACCAAGAGATGGTGGGAAGGAAGGGATGGATGGAAGGTGGAAAGGGAAGGATGGAAAGGAGAAAGGGATGGATAGATGAGGAAAGGGATAGGATGGATGGAAAGTCGATTCACAGCAAGTTCCACAGTTGTTCATGAACACACAACACTCCAATCTCACAGAGTGAACACAAGGTGTAAGGAATGAATGAGTTTCCACCTGCTGTTGCTTCGTCTGTTATTACATTCCCTGTAGCATCTGCAATGAGCTTGGGTTTTGGAAACGACTCTCCCCTAATAACCCCCAAAGTACTCCACAAGGGAGTGTGTCTCCGAGCATCTATTGGCAGTGCTCAGCATGACCGCTCTGAGGACTGGTGAAGGCTACATTTTAAACTTTTGTCAGATTAACTAAGACAACGAAACAATCACCAAACATTGTCTTGAATGTCAATTTGTAATTTTATATTTAAAAACGACAACAACTGTGATAGTCATTTACACTGCCATCTACTATCTTGCCATGGTTTACAAACACGGGTTTTTTCCATCCATCCATCCCTTCTATCTCTCCCTTCCCTTCATCCATCCCTTCTATCTATCTTCCTTTCATCCGTCCTTATCCTTCATCCATCCATTGATAAGGAATGGCAGGCTTGGCACCGCATTACGCCATGGGGCACAACGTAGGCAAATGGTCGATTGATGTATTTTTGATCGTGTTTATCAGAGGGACAGTGTGGGTACTTTTGCTGTGTATCACCATGGGTTGCAAATGACTATCCAAGCAGCTTGTAGAGTGCTTGCCAAGTGGCTTAAGCACTCAAACAAGCACTCCAATGAAATGGTTGATAAGGAAGGACTGGCTTGGCAAGCGATTAGCGATCGCCGATCCGTCAGATAAACACCCTGCACATTTTCACAGTTTAAATTTTGTAATTCAGCTTCGTTTAAGAGATTCTCGAGGTTAGGGCATTTGTGGAAATGAAATATAGCCACGAATGCTGGCGTCTCCGGGTGTTTATAAGCATTGTGAGGTAACCAGCAATTTGTAGGTTTGATGAACAGGCATTCCATGATATAAGCCTAGTGTTGGCTTAATGGTTCGGGTGGGCTTTGGATCCGAGGGTCCTGAGTTCAAATCCCGCTCAGCTGTTGAATGATACCAGGTGGGGTTAACTTAACCTGTCATCCTTCCGAAGTCGGCAAAATGAGTGCCAGCATGCTGGTATACTGTGTCGGAGTGTGACCCGTCCAGGATTGTGCCCAATAGCCAAGGAGACTGCTAAAGCAGCACCAACGCTCTGCACAGAGTATGGTCCCAATCCCTCCTCCTCCATGATATGAGTGAGGAAAGTGGAAAAAAAAAAGTTTATTAAGAAACCATTGTGGCCTGTTCTAAGTCAAGGCGTTGTTGAGCAGACAAAAAAAAATGTGCATTAAGGCTCCAGCGAGGTGACCAAGGATGGCGCCTTGATGAAGGATAATTAATAAGGCCCTTATTATTATCTTCACAATAATTAAATAAGGCCATTAATTATCTTCAAAAAGAGTGTTGTTATGAACCCAAACACCCAATTTTCACTCATGCACTTCTTTGGAGTTCCCTAAGTATGTATGCAAAGTTTCAGGCTACTAGGTTTCGTATTTTGGAGTTATGGAGGAGACACACTGACACACACACGCACACACTGATAACAACACACACACACACACACTGACACACACACACTGACACACACACACACACACACACACACACCACACACTGACACACACACACACACACACACTGATACACACACTGACATTTATTATTATCGATGCGAGTGCATACTTATGACCTCTCTGAGAAAGGTCTGTCTCTTTAAATATTTGTGTGGATGATAATGTCACCTGTGGCCAATGCTTTTCAAAACGTTTTTGTTCTTGTGCAACATGTATTCATGATGTGGAATCCGATGTTGGGGGAATGGAAGGATACTGTAGAAGTACACACAATCACCTCTAAGCTGTCTAGCTTGGGTTTGAATCCTGACCCAGCTATAAACTGGCATTCCGGTGTTTCACAGGCAGGGTGGTTCATCATTGTGTGTTCCATCCCTTGCATTTCCATTAAACAAGCGTCCTATGTCCTGGTGTTTGTTGGTGGACGATAAAGAACACAGTGTCCTTCACAAAGAGTAGGCGAGCTATCGCCGGCACCCTGAATAAATTATAAATTCCAACCGTAACTGATTACTGGGAAGGCAATGGCAAACCACCCAGCATAACCCCAACCCCAGCCCTTACCCTGGAACGACGTCAGCAGCACTGATGCTCTGTGAAGGTCAATACGATACATTGATGGCAATGATAAATCCCATGTTGTGTACATTGTGTCTCGTACAAGGATATCTGCAATAAACTCAAAGCACCGCATCTACGTATGTAAGTTACCGCAAGCATACATCCTGATCTAGCAGGGTTTCTTTTCTACACGAAGGCTCATTGGGGCATTTTATGAAATACCAGTGAATATATTGATCAAGGGACTAGTGATGTGATGGGATGAGATTTGATAGGACGAGAGGGCCGGAGAATAACAACAGCAACAATATCAAACAACAGCAACAATAATAGAAACAGCAACAGCAGTCCTTTGATGGAACACTGTGTGGTGTCACACATATCGGTGATGTACCCATCGAGATCAGGTGGTGCGATTATAAGGGATATGAAAGAACTGGAGGACCTTAGAAGCAGAAAATGAAGAAGAAAGCAACAATAACAGAAATCCCCTTGATGGGTATATTTACCTAATTAATTATTCAATACATTATCAGTTATTCCAGGTTAATAGTAAATGTTTTCTGTCGTACATTATTTGTTTCACTTTTATATATACATATATATGTATTGATGAATTTTTTTTGTACAGTGTATATGTCCACTTTGGGCTGGCAGGAGAGCTTCAAGGTCCACACACTCATCTTTGACCTGTCTAGTCTTGGTTTGAATCTCAACCCAGTTATGAACCGTCACCCTAGTGTTTCCAAACAGGTCGAGGCATTAATGTGGGCACCATCTACTGGAAGAGCGTTAAACTCGAGGAACCGTCTGCCAGCATCGGTTGTTGTTGGACGTTAAAAATCCCACGGTGTTTTGCACGAAGAGTAGGCGAGTTATTGCCAGAACCCTGAACAAACCACATTTTCCTGCATTCTCAGTGGAGTATCCTGTGACAGAGTGGTGATGTTTTCGGTCGACGTCCCAATGTCGAAGAGTGCCGTTCTAGTTCAGGATTGGATCTCTCCTTGAATCTCTCACCACCCTTCCCCCAACCACCTTTCCTTTTCCTTCCCACCCCTCCTTCACCTCGACCCTCCCTTCTCTCTCATATCCTCCCCACTTCCCATGCTTTTCTCAATTTGGAATACCTCGTCTACACATAATAAATAGACGGCTCTGAATCAAAGATTGCAATGAAAAAGAGCTACTTGTGTACAATTAGGTGAAGTTGGTAAACATAAATACTCCTGTTTTTTGTTTTTGTTTTTTTACTTAGTCGAAGCTCGTACAAGAGCTAACACACAGAACATATCACAAAGGGAGCACGAGGGACACAAGAGGTGGTGGGAGAGGGAAACAAAACAACTACGGAACAGGGACATCACATCTGTGGAAAAGAGAGCGATGGGGTGCGGTACATGGGGTAAACAAAATGGACACCACAGGGACTTTCAGAAAGGAAAACAAGGAATTTGAAGGAGGTGGATTTGGGGTGGGTTAATGGGGGTAGAAAAGATCATGGTTATGGAGCGGGGAAGATAAGAAATGGTGTTGAACAGCTGTTTTAAATAACTGGAGGGAAGAGTGGGTTTGAAGAGTGTGGGAGTTTGTTCCAGAGGCGGGAAAAAAGGGGGAATGAAGGAGTGAAGGTGAGCAGTGATTCTTGATTTTGGCAGTTTCACCAGAAGGGGGTTGCTGGCAGACCTTGAGCACCCTGCGGAAATATAGAGGAGACAGAGCAGGGTGGTGAAAGGCCGGAGACGAGTCGATAGACGATAGAAAGACCACCGACCTGTTTGCGGTGAGAGAATGAAAGACTCTTTTATCTTTATCAATGATTATGCTCCTGAAAATCAGCAAAGTTTTGAGAGTTACTCGTAAAAGGCATGGGTAGGCATTTCTGGTCTTCGATTAATCTACAGCAACATATTTGTTTGTTTTTACTTTTTAATTTTTTTGAAATATTGGAGACGTTCAGGGTTCTGATATAATATAATCTTCAAGCTACTCTATATCCTGGCACTGCTGCTCAGTATTATTAGCCTCATGTTCCTTCCTCCATGAGAATGTTGAGGCTTATCGTCAGGATTTTCAAAGATGGGGTGTGAATCTAAAATTGTAAACTGTTGACTATCCCTGGCTCGTGCACTCAAAACTGTTGACTATCCCTGGCTTGCACGCTAAAACGTGCCATGCTAAAGGGAGGTCCTGTGGAATCCCCTCTCATACGGGGGAAAAAAATTGATTTCATTTCCCATGCGGTGGAGCATTTTGGAGGCTTGTTTGGGTTCAATTACTTCCAAAAAGTTGAATTTTTAGTTTAATTTTTTTAATTCTTATTTTGGAAAAATATTTAGCATAAAAAATAAATTTTCACTGGAAAAAGGGTTATAAACAACATATTATAGTAAGCTTGTGCCAAACAAACCCATCCCCCCCTCAACCCACACCTGGCAACAGGCATGAAGTTAATGTTTTGTTTGTCAGGTTGTGTGAATGGCAGCTCATAACACGTAGCATTTTGTGCAAACGAACCCGATGAAAGTACATCGTTTGCTGAACTTCAATGAGTGATATTCCTCTCGCCGGTGAATTGATATGCTCCCACAGCTTGATGAGATTTGTATCAGGCGGACACCACTGAGGCTCAGCATTCATTTGCTCACTCCGTTCTGCAACAAAGGAAGGTAGAGATTGCTATAACAATCAAGTGGTATACCATGGGCCACGGAGGGCAGTTTTTGATGAACTGTGCCATGGAGATTTGTGAGGACCGCCTGAGGAAATGCTCTGTTTAATTGACTCAATATTTTATTTTTTAAGAAGAGTTGAACTTTCTTTTCCGACGCGTTCAACAGGGCTCCACACTGCGCGGCAGGAAGAAGTTATCGATCATCGACTGACAGATCGCGAGTGGGCCGAAGAATGGAAACACTTGGACAATGTGAGTGTCTCAATTGCTTTCACAACCTTTGGCTCCCTTATTTGATCCTGTGAAGTTTGGGGAAGCTTATGGGTCGTGCCACAAATGTAATCAAAGCGTTTTGATTGATTTCATTGCAGGTCATTGATGCACTGTCTTTTTGAACGTTGATTGTTGTGGTTCCTTTTTGTTTGCGGAACACGCGTGCTTATTATCTTCTGATGTTTAATGTCGACCACTTTTAGTTCCCTTTCATTTTAACAGGCGTCTATTACTCCCTTCCATCAATCTCCTGCCAATGTAAGGGAGTGTGAAGTTGACTTCTGTTGACAGTGTCAGCAGTTCCTACTGGAGGTGCAAATTTACTAAACCTCTTGCTGTGTGCATTTCCTCCACAAGCAGCTTCTGAACTGCATCCTGGACATGGTGGAAAAGACACGCCGTGCTCTAACGGTGATGCGGCGCTGTCAGGAGGCGGATCGTGAGGAGCTCGGCTTCTGGGTGCGACGTTACAGCAATGCCGAGGAACTTAAGAAGGGTAAGGACCTGATAGCTCCTAAATTACAATCTAGTATAGAGAACTAAATTACATCCACCATAGTCCTTGCACACATCTCCTCTTGAACATGAAACCTCACACTGTATAATGACCACAGAAGTCTTTGAGGCCCGAATCAGTCGTTGCAGACCTACGACATTCAATCCAGGTAATCTGCTGAGAGATTAGATCCCATCAACATATCGATTTGAACTCATCATTACCAATTCATCTTATTCTTTATTTTAGTTAATTATATTCTCTCTATTTTAAATTCTTGTACAGATTACATGTCAGAAACAGATATGCCAGACTGCTACCAATTAGCGAGATATCCATTTTTTGGCCTCGACATTGGCTCGTATTTAGCTGAATAGTCAATTTCTTTGGAGGAGTGTTTTCATTTAAATGTTAATTTGAGAATTCAATTTTTTTTTTTCTTTTCCTTGTGTGTATCTTTTTACAACTATGTAATTATTTTCTGCTTTTCTTAATTTTTCCCTCGATCCCCACTGGCACGTTTTGAGAAAATATATGTATTGCCTTCGTTCGCCTCGCATTATTCCCGAAGGGACAGGAAAGGCTATTGTAATTGGTACGTGTCAGTGAGTGATGGGTGAGTGTGCGACCGTGAGTCTATATTCTCAGATTGTCTACTGTGAGAGCGTCCACTTTAATTGAGATAGTTCATTCTCAGATCTAGTGTAATCTATATACCTTGACAAGGCTCTGGATTGTTGAATGCTCTCTGTTGATTTAGCATCTTGTTGGAGGGGAGGGGAAGGAAGTTCTGTGAGAATGGTGAATATTGTTTTGATATTTCTGGGGGACTCTTTCCTGCCGATAATGCTGTGCTTAACAAATCAAATTTTTCTTTTTTATTTTAAGATTCCAACCATGAGTTCTTTGGACAGACATCGACATATTTGCCAGAAGACATATGGAGAAAAGCTGGTAATGTTTCTTTATTAATGCTGATTATATGTTACATATTGGGATCTATTAGGATAATTAGGTTGCTGTGGCATGCAAATGTAGTCTGATGAGGATGGATAGTGGTCCTCTGAGGTACAAACAGAGTCCCGGGATTGAGAGTGCAGAGATTTCATGCGGAAGGAAAAATTGGGATTGGCCTTGCATCGAGTGAAATGCCCGGACCGCATCAGATTTGGTGAACGGATGAAAAGCTCATGAAGGGAAGAGCAAATCTTCATGTAATATTGCCTTTTGCTGATCAATGTGGTCATGAATTTGGATGGAGTAGGATATTTCCCCTTGTGCACAGTGAAATGTGATGTTTTGCACAACATTTGTTGTTGTTGTTGTTGTGGTTGTTTGTTTGTTTTTCCCTCCGCTATGCCAAAAGAGGCAGTTTTGTTGTGAAATATGCTCCATGGGCAGCAGCGGCTGTGTGCAAATGGATGCATCTGTCTCTGCCACCTGATCTGGGCCAGTAATTCGACGTTAATTGATTTAAGGTTCTCGCGTCTGTTGCTAATTGAATCTGCATGTGTAATGCAGGCAGCAAATATTGAATATGGTAATTGGGAGGAGAGCATAGCAGGGGGGTGAAGGATTAAGAAAGAATTAAATGAGGGAATATGGAAATTGGTGTAAATGTGGGGGATAGAAAGGAAGTAAAAAGGGGAATTCTGACAAACTAAAAGTCAGCATTGGATAGGGAAATAAAGATGAGGTTTAGTGATGGTAGCATAGAAGGAGAGTCTATTGAGGAAGTGTCACGTAGGGGGCAGGGGAGTCGTTGGGAAATGGAGAGATGAGGAAGAAGGGCAGGTGCAAGCCGGCTGGGTTTTTAATGCCCCCCAGGTACAGCCATAGCTCAAGGGCATTGCCACTAACTCTGCCTGTGGATTAGAGGCAGCTGCTCGCACCTGCGCCCCACGCCAGCCCGTATCAACGCGATAGGCCAAGCTAGAATGCGAGTGACACTGGGTGATGGCTCCAATTTCATTTTCTGTGTTTGCTCTTTTTTTTTTTTCCGCCTCATTCTAAGCATTTTTTTTTTAAACATTTGCAGAGAGATTTTTTTTTAAAGTGACAATTAGGATGAAGCATTATTCTTATTATTATTATTATGCATTCTGTTGTAGTGGTCATGGATTGTTGTGGCAGTTGTGCCTGGCTATTTGTCTGTTAAAATGAGAAGAAGACTGAAAACAAGTAGTAATTAGATGGGCTGGTCATTTGTAATACAATGGTCGTGCCCGGATACAAATGCCTGACCTTAGACTATGGAAATTGAAGGTACTGGAAAGAATTATTTCGGTGCAAGGTGATGGCTTTTAGACATTACAGTGCCATATGACATTCTTTTGTGGCCTGCACGTGTGCTCTTTTCTAGTAACTGAAGCATTAAAGCCATCCTCAAACTATTGCACTGTCACCATTGCCTCGACCTTGCCTAACACCTGTGGACCTGTGAGCTCACACCCACGTTAACTGTATGCCCGTAGGCTTTTGCATTTGCCAACCGCATGTCTGGTGGTTTGTGCATTACAGAAGAGGCAGTGAATGAAGTTAAACGACAAGCAGTGTCAGAGCTGCAAAAGGCCGTCACTGAGGCTGAGAGGAAAGCACATGAGATGATTGCTGCTGAGCGTGCTAAAATGGATCGGGCAGTGCTCGAGGCCAAGAGGAAAGCTGCCGATGATGCCGCATCATTGGCTAACCAGCAGGAAGACTCAAGCGAGGTATTGTACCTGCAGGGGAAGGGGGACATTTGTTTCCTCACTGATCTTGCTTTTCCATATGTCCCGTGTCCATCTTCATGAGTTATGTAGCAAGTAATATCACTGCTTCCATGAACCTTCATCTCTACCTTAAAGAAGAATGAATATCGTGAAGGGAGGGGAGGCTAGAGTTTGAGGAGAGGGGCTGTAAATGGTGTGTTTTACACTCGCTTCGAACATTAAAAACCTTTTTTTTTTTTGCTTCAATGGAAGCTTTATGTGTTCCAACGAAAGTTGGATTTTTCGGATCATCTGTGAGAGTTTCTGCCTCATCCCCACAGAACTGCTGGAACTGTGGGCGCAAGGCCAGCGAGACTTGTAGCGGGTGCAACGCAGCACGTTACTGCGGCTCCTTCTGCCAGCACAAGGACTGGGAAAGGCACCACCATGCCTGCGGCTCTGGCCTGTCATCTCAACATGCAACGGTGCCTCCCCGTGCGGAGATTCCCACCACCCCAAGTTCGCCGACCCGCCCAGTGACCAGCCGACCTTCCAGTCCAACTGAGCCTGCATCGAGTACTCAGGCAATTCAAGGCGAATGTTCACCTGCTCTGACGACGGAGAGCGTTTCCAACGAAATGGCTTCTTGTTGAGTCATTGCATTTGACCATTGAAGAAGCATGACTTGCTATAGTTGACAAATAGACTCGCAGATTAAACCTCAAAAAAAAAACTTTGTCCTGCACACTCTGGCCCTGTGGCCTGCGTGGGTTTTGCTTTAATGGCACGCTGTGAATGGATTCCATATTGCAATGGAAAATTTTTTTCTTCCCGTCAGCGTCTTCTGTGATAGCAAGAAAGATACTGATGGTGCAAGGTTTGACAGCCACGATGCGTTTTCCCAAAGCTCATAAGAATGCCACTCTCAATTGATTCGACATGCCAGTGAGCTAAACGTTATACTTTATCACACATCTGCCTCTTTCTGGCTGTTTATGACTCCACCAGCATCGGCCTCCAATGACCAGTCACTAACTGCAGGAACCCTGCCGTGTGGTTGGTTTCATTTCGAGATTTTGGTCACCGACCGAGCCCATCTCCCTTTTCCCCCCCCCCCCCCCTTCTCTCTACCTGCATGACAACCGATGCTACCTGTCACAGAGATAAGACAATCAGCACAACAAATGAAATGCTCAAAACTTTGTGGGGGAGTTTGGATGTAAATGTCGGAGCTGCGTAACTGCCATACGCCTCACGTTCTATCTTCGTTTTTTCTGTCACTCAAGTACTTGTGATATGGAAACTCCATTTCTATTAACACTCCAGCTCGATTCTATACAGAGTCGTGAGGGCATGTCCTCCCCTCCCCCTACCTCCCACTTTCCCACAGCCCACATAAAGGAGAAAATGGTCAAATACGATCGAGTGGAATAATGTTACATGAAGGAGGGAGGGCAATGAGGGTGCTAAATAGTAATAGATAACTACCTGGTTTACTTGTAACTTTGGCTTGCATCTTGCATGTTCGGTTCATATTGTTGAGGCAAGTTTGGGCGTTTACCACTGTGGTCATGTCCCCCCCCCCCCCCCCCCCCCCACCGTCCCCTCACCCCCAAACATGCCAATCCCCTCCCTTATCCACAAATACGTGATACTTATGCTCATTATGTAGCCATGTACAGTTAGATATGTAAAGATAGAATGCAATTGTCACTTGATTTATGTTGAGGGGGAAAATATTCTCCCTGGCACTTTGTTTGTTTAATTGTTTTTTGGGGGTTTTTTTTATTTTGTTTTTTTTCTGGCAGCTTTTTGTGCTCCTAAACAGCATGGTGATGATGAGACTAGTGCTGCACTCGGAGTAACTCTTCGCATTTTATTCCGCTTGGAAACGGATAAACTTCTTTTTATAGACAATGTACGGTGATCGTGTAGTTTTACCTCCCGTTTGATAAGCACGTGCTTTCCAATCGGACGGTTCGTGGGCGTGCGTAAGATGCACAGGAAATTGTAAGATGCTTATAAATGAACTGTTTCCGTTATTCTTTAAGTGCAAACGTCTGTGTGAGTGTTGCATGGAATTTTTCACCATTGTAAAAGTGATGGGACGTTTGCGTGCCACGCCGGCACCACGGTGCTCCGGGTGAGGTGCAAAACGTCGATTTACGAATCACCAGCCAAAGAGAGGTTTGGTGGACCAAAACCTTCGCATTCTGTTGAGCCACTATCTTCTGACTATAGGATGCACGTTTTGGGTGACATTTGTGCTAGGTACATTTTACCTGATGTATTCATACTCCTAAATATGTTCACATCTATTTTTCTTAACATGTTACAGAAAAGAGTTTAATATATGAAAGATGTTACAGGGTATTACAAGGGCATCTGATATAGCTTTTTGTTTTTATTCCTTTCTTCTTGTTTTTTTTGGTTTTTTCCTTCCCTCCTCCACCCATCCTTCCTTTTTGATTTTTCTTCCTGTGTTTGAAATCATGTTTATTTTCTTTTTTTACCTTTCCATGTGACTTTGTCTCTCTCTCTCTCTCTCTCTGTTCGCGTTTAAAGCTGAAGTCATTTCGCACCTACCTCTCTGGCCTACGCTTTCGCTCGGGAAGTAACCAAAATCATCGAAGCACCAAATTTGGCCACTGGCTGCTAAATTGTGCTGTTTTTCAGAAACTTGGACCTCATTAACTCTTCACTATTTCAGCTGCATTCGGGATATTTTCATAACATGATCAAAGGAACGAGCATCAGGTTTTTCTTTTGATCTCTTGCTTTGGAATCCTTCACTCTTTTTTTGTTGTTGTTGTTGTTGTTGTTTTTCATATTTTTTCCTCCTACCTGCGTGCATTTGACGTCTGCATGGTGTGACAGTGACCGCTTATCTCCAGGAGACCTCAAACAAAATAAAAGCATCCGCATTCCAAAGCAGAATGAGAGCCGGTCAAGGAGGTGGGAATCTCCGGGATGCAGAGAAGGTGCAATTCGGATATTTTGGCCTGCGGCGCACGCATGTCAGGTGCGTCCATGACGAACCAAGGCCTCTTGCCGTTTTTCTGGACATTCCTTGAGTAGAGCTTGCAATAAAAAAGGGGGGTTGAATGAAACCACAGAAGTTCACTTTCAGCCCCATCGGCATCGAAACGTTCTGTGCAGGTCGTTATAAGATGGGGATTTTAACATAATGACAGCGATTTAAAATGTGCGTCCAATTTTGGCTTTTTTTATTTTATTTCCTTTGCACCGCTAATGTGGTGTACCTTCTTTTTTTTTCCACCCCTCTTCTTAAAAAAAAAATGTCCAAACTGTATGAGATGTTGTGCAATAACTTTTTTGTTTTCTATATAGTCGAGGTTTGGTCATGACAGCCCAAAAGTAGGGTTAGTGTAGGTTACACTAGGTTTAGTGTTGTCCATTGGGGATATTGATGTTGTGTAAGTCTGTTATTTCATTCTGCATTTTGATCTGTATTGTGATGTCTCTTGCTAATATCAATCAGGTATTGCTGCAGTTAATATTACTTTATTAAATGATTTTGGCTTGACAGTTTGTATGTTTTGTTGTTTTTATGCCTCCGCAGCCGAAGGTTTTCCGGTTATCCGTCCGTCCGTTATCGGCTGTTTGTTACTACGATATCTTGTGAAACACTCAAAGGATTTCAACCCCATTTGGCACAAGTATGGACTGTAATATGAATATGAACTGATTAATTTTCGGTTCAACAAGTTTAAGGTCAAAGGTCATGGATGTGCCCTTTGAAAATCATTTTGCAGACCATAATTCCATTTGTTAGCGTCTGGTATTGTCTCTCTTTGACATATCTCTCCCTCCTTTTGTTATTTTAAATGTGAACTTTAATTGAGATCAAACATAACAGTGGGTTGACTTCTAACATGGGCAGAGGGATATCCATTGACACATTTGCATCAAATTTTATTTTATTTTATATATATATATATATATATACATTTTTAAAAAATCATTGAAATAGTACAGTAAAAGCTGTACACTACTGTTACCTCTCACACATAATCGGCAGACCTTGCGCTCTCGTTTCTCTTTCAGTATGTGATTGAAGGTGCTTTGTTTCCTCTGAAATGTTAATATTTTATTTCGATTTATTTTATGGAATTCACCAGGTGACTGACATTTGAAGGTGGGTATTTGAATTCACATCCCAGATCAATCAGTATTTAATCATGGATAGTCTTCAAGACAACCTCCTCATGTATTAGAATCTGCTTTGGTTTCAGAAGTGTTGCTTTTGGGACAGCAGATTACAAGGTAATTTTCAAGATCAATGAAATGAATATGCTCAGCTCAAGGTGTGTGAGTTGACAAGGTTTCCACTGGATTGAAAAATCTGGAAAACTCAGAAGATGTTTGGGGTGTGTGGAGTGACGGCACTGGTTGTATATTCGCCTTGTCTAACCATTTCCTTTTTGTGGGTATTTCAAAGTAAGAAATACATTTCATGATTTTCAAATGGATTAGTGATAGTGCTGGATGTGAATGGAATGTCGTTACCCTTTGCATGTAGCGCAAAACGGGGTTAAACAATTGGTTCACTCCTTGATATAGTCAGCTGTGGCTCTATGGACATGTGGCTCATTTTCCTGATGCTAATCCTGCTCACCAGATTCTCTCAGCGAGGGAGCCTCGTGAGTGGAGGATGCCAATGGGTCAATCATGTGCCTCGTGGTTGCAGCAGGTTGATCGGCATCTCCAGGAGATGGGGATAGCCAGACGGAGGCCCATGGAGTACCGGCGGAAAGTGGACGCAGTGACCCGCTGCTCTGGCGCATGCTCCCATACCTGACCTGACCT
This sequence comes from Eptatretus atami, assembly GCA_035128595.1. Lineage (NCBI taxonomy): Eukaryota > Metazoa > Chordata > Myxini > Myxiniformes > Myxinidae > Eptatretus > Eptatretus atami. The sequence goes on along the minus strand of CM068959.1, from coordinate 84,154,401 downwards.
GACCTGTATCGGTCTATGTCTATGGTTAAGGAACTACTTCATTTCAGTTGAATTTTTACATCTTGAACACTATATATAACACAAATCGGAATACAAACCTGCAGGTTAGGCAGTACTTTGTCTCTGAATTTGTCAAATTGTACGGAGTCTCATCCCGAGTGTGCATGTGCAGTGTGCAGAGCATGGTAAAGCAATTGCTTTAGTCTGTCAGTCCATCTGGCAGTGAAACAAAATTGAAAATCATTCCAAATGGGAAACTTACTGTTTTTAGGGACATCCTAAAGGACACAAACAACAGGCATGAAGAACTACTTTAACGTGTTAAAGAAGGTGGTGTATAAGAAAGAAGGTGCATCAACGGCAGTAACCGTTTGATTCAACCCGTTGTTTTTTTCTACAGACTTTAAAATCTTTATTTCATTTCAATGGAATTATATATTTGAACACTGCAGAACACACATCGACTTGTTTGCACTTCCCAAAACCGTCAGTTTAGCAGGACATTAAAAAAATTGTACGGCGTCTCAACCAATCAAATTTGCCGAGTGGAGTAACAGCGAGATTCGGACAAAATGGTGGCGTCTAGCCATGCAACGACAGAGCTAACTTCGTCCAAAACATCTGTTTGTTTAGTGTACCTTTTTCTCGAAGGTCATTCCAAAATAGTTTCTCCATGAGTTGGCAGAATGTACAGCTCTGGATTGGTCCATTTGATCCATCGACTTCGTATGGTTGTCATTGTGCCTCTTATTTAAAGATCATAAATTCAGCTATTATGGATTGTGCTCAGAAGTGCAAGACGAGTTTAAAAGACCCTTCCCATGGACGTTTTACCCCTCAGCCTGAATTGGGCTAAGGGTATTGTCATCACAGGCGTTGTCCGGGCGTCCGTCCGTCTGTCAACTTTGGTTTCGTCAATTTCGAGAACGCCTTGTCCGATTAAATCCATTTTTGCAGGTGTGTTGGGGTTGAGTAGAGGAAGGTTCCTTCGAAAATGGGCGCGCTGCGATTTTCAATGTGGCCTCCATGGCAACCATCTTGAAATTGGTTTCCGTCGATTTCGAGGAGAACGCCTTGTCCGATTAAATCCATTTTTGCAGTGTGTGTTGGGGCTGGTAGAGGAAGGTTCCTTTCGATAATCAGTGCGATGCGATATCCAATATGGCGGCTAGGGCAGCCATCTTGAATTTGGTTTCCGGACAATAACTTGAGAACGCTTGACAGATTGATTTTATTTTCATGGGCGTATAATGGGGGTGGTTAGAGGAAGGTTCCTTTCGATATACAGCACAATCCGATATCCAATATGGCGGCTAGGGTAGCCATCTTGAATTTGGTTTCCGGACAATAACTTGAGAACTGCTTGACTTATTTGATTTTCATTTTTGTGTGATATAATGGGGGGTGTTTAGAGGAAGGTTCCTTTCGATATTCAGCGTAATCCGATATCCAATATGGCGGCTAGAGCAGCCATCTTGAATTTGGTTTCGGACAATAACTTGAGAACGGCTTCACACATTGATTTTATTTGGCGAGGTATAATGGGGTTGAGTAGAGGAAGGTTCCTTTCCAAAATGGGCATGCTGCGATTTCACATGTGGCCGCCACGGCAGCCATCTTGAAATTGGTTTCCGTCAATTTCGAGGAGAACGCCTTGTCGATTAAATCCATTTTTGCTGGGTGTGTTGGGGTGAGTAGAGGAAGGTTCCTTTCGAAAATGGGCATGCTGCGATTTTCAATATGGCCACCATCTTGAAATTGGTTTGCGTCAAGGGGCTGAGGGGTTACGCCCGCTTTGCGGTGCTATTTTTTCAAGACAGTCAGGGTAAGCTGTTCTATTAACTCACAGTTTTTCATATCAGCCCAGCTATGAGCTGTCATTCTGGTGTTTCACAAATAGGGCGATTCATCATTGTGCGTGCCATAACTCTGATGGACATTAAGCTGGGTGTTCCATCAGCCAGCGTTAGTTGGTGGATGATAAAGATCCCATGGTGTCCTCTGTGAAAAGTAGACGAGCTATCGCCAGCACCCTGAACAAATTACAAATTCCAGCTCTAACCTGCAGGGATCACTGCATCAGTGGCACAGCTGCATCCCCAGCACATTATGCTACCCCCAGCTATGTGCTGCACATGAAACAAGAAGGGTTGGACATGGAGAATCTTTTTTTAAGTTACAAAACATTGGCTTGTGGAAGAAGGAGATGATGTGATGCTGACTGTGGGGGTGGTCGGGGAAACAACTGTACATAAGCAGTTGGATGAACAAGTGGAGGAGAGACAAAGAAAGTAACTTTTTGGTATAAGGGGTGGGTTTGGTGGAGTGGAGAGTTAATAGCAGTTAAAAATAAAGATCACAGGTAGGTATGGAAGAGGACATGACATTGCAATGCACTGCCATCTTAAAGCCTTGGAGGGAAGATTAGGATGTGCTGATTTAGGCAAGCACATCCGCAGGTGGGAAAGAGGAACAAAGAAATGGAGGTGTGTGCATCAAGTCTGGATGTTGGAAGTTGAACAATGGGAGCGTTGATGAAAGAATGCGTGCATTCTCATGGTGTGTGTGTGTGTGTGTGTGTGTGTGTGTGTGTGTGTGTGTGTGTGTGTGTGTGTGTGTGTGTGTGTGTGTGTGTGTGTGTGTGTGTGTGAGAGACAGACAGACAGACAGACAGACAGACAGACAGACAGACAGACGCCAAAAGAGACCGACCCAAAGAGGAGTGATAGAAAACAGAACCCACCAATCTGTCACTGTCCACTGATAAGAACTGTTGGATTCCTGTACCGGAGTTCACCTATTGCAATAAATCCTTCGTCTACGATCTGTCATGTATAAATCAGTTGGATGGTATTACTGGCCAACTAATTCCAGCCATGATTTGTGACAAAATACTTTTCTAGGTGTTGCAAATGAGCAAACTCTGCAGTATCCAGGAATAGATGATCCAATAATTTGATCTATTACTCCATTTGCAACAGTCCATAACTTTGGGTTTTGCAGCTCGTAATCCAGAATGGAACCTTTAGAGTTAGCTTCCGCAACTTATGACTCAGTTGGACATCCAACCAAGAAATCCAGGTGGTCTCCCACCAACAGTCAGGTTTTGCCCCACACTAGTAAACGTATTGTAAGCTTATGTGGAATTTAAATTCCAGATAAGATATTGTCATCACGCACCGGCCGTCCGTCCGTCCGTCTCCTTTTTCGATTTCTCCGGCCAAACCGCTAGGCCAATCTGGCTGAAATTTCTCAGCAACATTCCTCTCCTGACTTGTTACAGGAATTGTAAAGCTCGTTCCGGTCACATGACTTTAATTCGGTCAAAATGGCCGACTTAGTAAATTTCTTCAAAAATCTTCTTCTACAGATCCACCAGTCAGAATGCTACCAAATTTGGGTTACAACATTTGGACGGTCATGATGTTAAATTGCAGAGGTCATGTTGATCACATGACCAGAAGTGTGTCAAAATGGCAAACTTAGTAAATGTTTAGAAAAATTGTGTCACTTCCTTCAAGAACTTTCCTCTTCAGACTCACTAGTCACAATGCTACCAAATTTGGGTTAAAACATTAGACCAGGGCTCAGATAAGCTACAGGTCCTGTGGTACTATTTTTAACCTCCGCCATCGAAGATGGACGGAGGTTACTGTTTTCACCCCTGTCTGTTTGTTTGTTTGTTTGTGAACAGTATTACGGAAAAACTCCTGGACGGATTTCGACGAAACTTGGTGGGGGGATTAGGTATGGTCCAAGGATCATGCCATTAGATTTTGGACTTGGTCCAAAGTACAATATGGCCGCTATGGCGGCCATTTTGAAAAAATATTTGAATTTTTGTTTTGCATTTCTACATGTTTTAAGTGATTTCCAACCCCCCCCCAAAAAATTTCTTAGAGAAAAAAACCCAGAAATTTTGCAACTTTTTTTTCAAAAAAATTTCGATTTTTTTTTGGGCATTTCTACATTGCGCATTGATCTAGTTTAGTTTATTCAATCGTGGTTCAGTAGAGTCTGATCCGTTTTACCTACAATGAATAGGATATCAGGTTCACTTAAGTGACCCAGCAGTATTGGCGGCGGAGGTTTTGCACTCTACCGAGTGCTCCCACCTCTGTTATAAATGTTTTCTCGATGGAAATCCATTATTGCCCACGCCAAAGAGATTTGTTTGTTTGTTTGTTTGTCCACACCAAACTTTCGTGTTTTTCTCCACAACCGCCTATCAGGTTGAGACGAAATTTTCACCATAGGTGTGACGATCTTGTAGAATGTTTTAATGATAATTATGATGTCGTAGGTCACGTGGTGTGGCAGCCATGTTGGAAAAACGGAAAACATTTGGACCTCTGTATCTCTGAAACCGCACCAAGGGAAAAATTGAAACTTGCAACACAGCAAGTAGTAATCATGAGGAATGAGTGATTTTGATGACATAGGTGCCTTCGTTATGATGTCATCATTACATATGTAGAACGCCACATCTGATCAGTATGAACATTTTTGAGGGTCATCTCAGGATAAAATGATCCACAGAAAAAATTTTGATCATGTCATCGGTCACGCGATTCGGCAGCCATATTGTTAAAAAAAAACAACTTCAAAACGCTTCTTCTCTGAAGTAGCTGAACAGATCGAGGCGAAACTTTACATGTTTGACCGCCTGTCCATGTGGAACTGAAGGTTCACACATATGATGTCATAGGTCACATTGGTTTGGCAGCCATATTGTATTAACCCGAAAACCTACAAAAATCTCCTCCAGAACGGCTTTACTGATTGAGGGGAAACTTCACACAAATGTTCCCAAAGCCTTGGGTGTGCAAGTTTGTTCAGGAATAATTGAATTGATAGGTCACATGGTTTGGCAGCCATATTGGATTGAAAAAAAAAAATGAAATTAATATTTTCTCTGGAGCCACTTAATCAATCGACATGAAACTTCATAATTATGATTTAGTAGTGATGGGTAATGTATGTTTTAAATTTCAAGTTGATCAGGCACATATAGCCTGTCAGGCAGTATTATCTAATATTTTTGATCTGGGTTCTTTTTTATTTATTTTTATGTTTTATTTTTGAATAAGACTCACTTGGTTGTGCCTGGATGGGTTTGAGAGTAGAGGAGTAGCAGCTGAAATGTGAATCCTATCCAGGTTCCTCCTGATGATGTCATCTTTGCTTTTTGCTTGTTTGGGTTCCTCTGAGGACTCCAATGCAGAACTGTACCTATTTGGTCTTCCATTTGATTTGAATTGAATTAATTTTAATCCCATTCTAAATTCAATTGAATAAAAATATAAAAACGTCATGGGTCTGGTGTACGATCAAAGCGGGATGTCTTGATACCCGGTCATCACTGCCAGCAGTTATCAGGTGGCAGTTCTAATTATGTCTCATTAATTACGAAACACATCAGTACACAAACACCACACAAAACAAGTCCTGGTGAGGGTCTGCAATCTCTGCTCTTTTTCTTGAAACATTAATAACTCAATCACATCAATGACATTTAGTAGAATAATGGACCTTTGAGCATAGACTCAGTCCCAGCATTGTCAAGCTCTTTGGTGGAGATGTCAATAATTCATGCATAAGTCATAAATATATGGACTCTTGTGATGTGTATTTCGTTAAAGAGAAGGCATCTGAAGCTATCGTTGCCACAAACCAGATTGCTGATACTTTTATCACTATACAAGCAAATATAGCATTTCACCTGCTTTCAACACTGGATTGCAATTCCATATCATCCAACGGATCCAAAAACTCAATCCAACAGATCCAAAGATTGCCGTTTCACCTTATAAAGTTTGGAGCTGGTTGTGAACATGTTTGCCCAGGTGGCGTGTACAAACTGTAAAATGCTCGATGTTTTATTGTTAAGGCTGGGTTTGATTACGAACGAAATATGACCCTGACTCGGAGCTATCATCGTCGTGTTGCTGTACATGCAGGGAATACTCTTTTTTTTTTAACCGATCAAAGACTTTGAAGACATTCGGAGACATCAGGAAACTTTATCATCAATTAGGAAGATATTGGGGGATCATTGGACTAACAAGCCTGCAGCATTGGCTTAACGGATAAGGTGGCTGGCTTAACATCTTAGGGCCCTGTCACACCTTGACGTTTTAACCAGCAATGGCAACGTATAAAAATGTATGTAAAACGTTGGCGTACGCTGAAATTTTGATGTTTTTTTTTTAAAGTTTTGGGCATATTCATAACGTGTTGGTCGTATGCATACCATATTAGTAATGGGCACAGAACGTTTCGTTGTGTTATTGATAAACTCTTACCAACGATGGTTGCTTTGTCGGCATCAAACAATGCACGTAGTTTAACTTAGATAGCAGGCTAAAGTTCGCGCTGCGAACTCTGCGTTAGCTGTTTAATGTGAGGGCTGTATGTCATCCGATCATATTAATACGATGATTAGTTCGATGTGGATGAACCCATTTTAACTCTCTGTAATGCTTTGGTTTCACCTCTGTTTTAGTGGCAGTCCAGCAAGTCAACCCCAGATGCTCTCAAGACGCAGGCTGTGTTTAGTCAAGTTCGATGCGGCTCACGAGGAAATGTTATCTGTATCTCACTCTTGCTTTGCTTGGTTAAAAGGGTCATAGCTTGTAATGCTGTAGGTGTCTCATTGACAGGGCTGCCCCTTATGGTAACCACCTTCCTTTGTTGAGAACGAATAGGCTTGGTTTCTTTGTTACCATTGCCCGACCTGCTTTCCTCTTTGGATTTATGGGAACTTAAAAGGGTTTTGTCTGTCACTGCCATCACAGTGATACACTTTTGGTGTGGAAGATGGGCGACTAGTGTAGGCTAAATAAGCTTCTTTCACACCATACTAGGTTTAGAGTTAACAGAATAGATTGGAATTGAGATAGATTGTTTTGTTCACCCACTGGTTGAGTATAACCCCCCCCAGAATAGATTGGAATAGGAGTAGATTGGTTATAAGGGAGGTTTGTGTGGTAAATCAGTTTGTTTTGGGAGCTCTCATGGTGGCTGCCAACATCCGTGGCTGGTGTGCTGGGTCCTTTCTAAGCTGCCATTTTGTGTCCTCTTGTTGACCTCTTCTTCACCGCGGCGGGAGCGATCTTCCAATAGATGGGGGCGCCGATTTAAATCATAACCCCTGAGAATTGAAGTGTCAACATCGCAGTACCTTGACGTTTGCCAGCGATAGCCCGCCATGAAAAATGTGTCTAAAACGCTAGGTGCACACGTCAATACGGTATAGGTAAGTTGTGTTACGTAAGAGTAGGCTGGAAACAATGAGTCGCTGTCATTACGTGGACGGTAATACGTCGTGAAATTTCAAGCATGCTGAAAATTTACGACGTACTCGCGTCATGGCTAACACGTCGCATGCGTTGTCATATGTTCTGAGCTCCTCGATTTTTCCACACGCGACACCGTTTTTAGGTGTTTATCTTATAGTCGAAACACGTAAGGTAATATTTAACATACCGCAACCTAATTTTCAACCAATGGGTAACGTCCTTTTAACCTATGAGTAGCGTGCTCTGACCTAGTTTAAGTGCTTGACCGTGTATGAGTCGTGCATTGAACCTATTTGTAACTTGCCTTGAACCAATGCTAGCGTGCTATGAACCTATGAGTAACGTGCGTTTAACCTATGTGTAGCATGCCTTTGAACCTAAGATAACGTGCTTTACTTGAGTAACATGCTATGAACCTATGTGTAACGTAATCTAAACGCACATTTACGTTGTAGACGATAGATTGACGTCTTCGGACGCACAGCACTTACTGAACGTGTTTCTAATTACATCTACCGTAGTAATGGCGTATTGGCAGCCTTAGTGGGAATTGGTATATCAAATGCGCTTTCACAAGACCTATTGTTTCCGCTCCTGTTGGTAGGTCCCCTTCCGATGCGTAGTTCGTGTAGTCATCTATTGCGTAGTGGTGTGGTACCAGTAGCTATGTAGTATTGTTTGTAGGCTTTGGTAGTATGTGTCTTATTTCTAGTGTATGGTTGTCCTATGTCGTCAGTGTGAGTGTGTCAGTTATGTCTTGTCAGTGTGTAGTAGTATAGCTTGTCTGTTCGATTATAGTGTTCGTGTGTTATTATTGTGTTTAGTCTTCAGTAGTGTAGCGTGGCGTGATCGGGGCGGGTGGTGGTTGTTATGTCTTCTTATGTCCACGAATAGGAGACTACTTTGCACCATTGTTCGATGTTCTTTTCAGCTATTTTTTTTTCCTCATTCCCACGATGAACTATTTCTTTGTTTTACTTTTTAAAGTATTAAAAACGACATTGACAAATGCATAATGTACTAGTAATGAACAATTGGTTTTGGCAGCCAGTTTGTCTTAACCGGACCTAAAAATCTCTCCAGACGGCTTTTACTGTTGAGGGGAAATTCCAGCAATGTTCCAAAGCCTTCGGGTGTGCAGTTTGTTCAGGATATTGAATTGATAGGTAATGGTTTGGCAGCATATTGGATTGAAAAAAGAAAATGTAATTATTTTTCTCTGGGCCCTTAATAATCGACATGAACTTCTATTATGATTTAGTAGTGATGGGTATGTATGTTTTAAATTTCAAGTGATCAGCCATATACTGCAGGCAGTATTACCTATATTTTTCTGGGTTCTTTTTATTTATTTTTATGTTTTATTTTTGATAAGATACTGGTTGTGCTGATGGGTTTGAGAGTAGAGGAGTGCGCTGAGTGAATCTAGTCAGGTTCTTGATGATGTCATCTTTGCTTTTTGCTTGTTTGGGTTCTTGAGGATCCATGCAGAACTGTCCTATTTGGTCTTCATTTGATTTGAATTGATAATTTTATCCTTCTAATTCATTGAATAAAATATAAAGTCATGGGTCTGGTGTACGATCAAAGGATGTTTGATACCCGGTCATACTGCAGCGTATAGGTGGCAGTTCTTATATGTTCATTATTACGAAACATCAGTCCAACCCACCAAAAGTCCTAGGTGAGGGTCTGCATTTGCTTTTTTTTGAACATTATATCCAATCTCATTGATATTTAGTGATAATGACTGTTGGCAGTGACTCAGTGCCAGCTTGTCAGCTCTTTGGTGGATGTCTAATAATTCATGCATAAGTCATAATATATGGACCTTGTGATGTGTATTTCGTTAAAAGAAGCATCTGAAGTATCGTTGCCACAAACGATTGTGTACTTTTATCACTATACAAGAAATATAGATTTACATGCTTTCACACTGGATTGCATTCATATCATCGCACACGGATCCCAAAACGTATCCAAATCCAGATTGCCGTTTCACCTTATAAAGTTTGAGTGGTTGTGACATGTTTGCATGGTGGCGGTGTAAAACTGTAAAATGATCGATGTTTATTGTTAAGGCTGGGTTTGAGTTACGAACGAAATATGACCTGCTCGGAGCTATCATCGTGTGTGCTGTTGCAGGGAATACTCTTTTTTTTTTTAACGACAAAGATTTGAAGCGATTCGGAGAATCAGGAATTTATCATCAATTGGCGATATTGGGGTATTGGCATAAAGCCGTGCGCATTGGTTACGGATTAAGGTGGCTGGCTAGTACATCTTAGGGCCCTGTGACCTGAGTTTTACATGCAGCAATGGGTATAAAATGTAATGTAAAACGTTGGCGTTACGCTGAAATTTTTGGATGTTTTTTTTTTAAAGTTTTGGGGCATATTCACGTGTGGTCGTGCATACCATATTAGTATGGGCCAGAACGTTTCGTTGTCTTATAGTTAACTTTTACTAACGATGCTCGCTGTTGTCGGCGTTCCAACCTATGCCAACGATAGTTTAACTTACGCATAGCGCGCTAACGTATCGCAGGCGAACCCTGGTGCGTTGCCTGTAAGACCTGCGGACCCGGATTTAATCATAACCGCCTGAGAATTTTAGAAGTGTCAACATCGCAGTCACTCTTGGAGATTTTGCCAGCGTTTATGCCGGCCAGAAAAATGGTGTCTAAAACGCTGGCAACGTTCAATCGGTATGGTAAGTTGTGTTACGTTAGAGTAGGTGGACATGAAGTATCGCTGTCATATTCGTGGTACGTGTAAACGTCGTGAAATTTAAGCATGCTGAAATTTTTTACGGTGTATCGGCTGTATGGCTACACGTCCGCATGCGTTGTCTATATGTTCTGGCACCTGCCGCGATTTGTTTACCACGACGGATCACACGTTACTTGTAGGTATCTAGTCGAACACGTCAATATATTTTAACTACCCGCACCTAATTTTCACCAATGGGTATCGTTTTTAACTGAGTAGCGTGCTCTGAACCTATGTTTAACGTGTACTTGAAAACTATGGTAACGTGCAATTGACCTATTTGTAACTTGCCTTTGAACACAATGACTAGGCGTGCTATGACCTAATGGTACGGTCGTTTAACTATGTGTAGCAATGCTTTGACCTAAGTATAACGTGCTTTACCTTTGAAGTAGTAAATGCTATGAACCTATGCTGTAACGTAATCTTCAAACCGCATGTCGTATGTAGGACGATGATTGACTCTTCGGACGACCACAGACTTACTGAACGTGTTTCTATTATCTACCGTGTAAATGGGTATTGGCAGCTTAAGGGAATTGGTATATAAAATGGGCTTAACAAGGAGAACCGCATCATTGTTCCGAACTCCTTGTTGAGTAGATGTATGCGCATTATCAGTAGTAGTAATACTATATGCAGTATTTTAGTGTGCGTGACAGTAGTCAATAGTAGTAGTAGTGTGTATGTGTATGTCATGTAGTAGTATAGGGTGTTATGTCATGTAGTAGTATGCTATGTCAGTAGTAGTTGTGTAGTAGTAGTATGTAGTGTAGTAGTAGTAGTTTATTGTTTTGTAGTAGTAGTCCATGTCGAGTAGTAGTAGGTGAGGTGTTGGGGGGTGTGGGTGATGATGGATCTCTTATTCGTCACGGATAGGAGAATCTTTGCACCTGTTCGATGTTCTTTTCAGCTATTTTTTTTTCCATTCCCGATGACATTTTCTTTGGTTTTACTTTTTTAAAGTATTAAAAAGACATTGACAAATGCTAATGTATGAGTAATGAACACAGACGCTTTCAATAACTGTATCATGACGATTTATGACCACAGATTGGTTTTTCGTGTTTTAGGCGTCCACAACCTATGCCACGATAGTCTAGCGTATGCATAGCGTAATTATTCCCAAGTACGTATTCATAGGTTATAATATAGTACGGGTACCCTTAACTTACTTTGATGTGTTTCGGACGTATGAGGACTTTCAGTAGCGTGTTGCGAATGTGAACACTTCGGTGTTAGCTTGCTTACAAACTGTTACTATAGGTTAAAAAAGTTTCGGGTACGCGATGGTTACTCTACGTGTTTCGCTTATGGTAACATAAAATTAACGTGTGTCCACCGATCGCTATACGTGCCTAACCTTATTGGCCGGCGTAGCGGACGTGTGAGGCAAACGCCGAGTACGTCGTAAATTCAGCATGCAAAATTTTTTGGACACCAAAGTACAACGTTTTAACCGCGTATACGACCTAGGGTGGTGTTCTTCAGCGTGCACACTAAGTACACAAACGACCATAACGTATTCGACTGTGACGCGTTG
>CM068959.1:84062451-84089384 GCA_035128595.1 Eptatretus atami | reverse complement strand
TTGATTCGATTGTGGTGAAAATGCGCTGATGGCGAGATTGTTTTTAGTATCCTCGTGGAGGATCTCTAAAGTCTTACTGCACGTTGTTGTTCTGTTGTGACTTTTTGTTCACAGCCTACAGTTCTTTGCGCATGCGAAACTTCCTGAAAACTTGGCATATATGTAAAAATACCCTGGCGGCAGACAGTAATCCATCTGCCGACATTTTGACAAATTCCTCCTAAAAAAAAGTTATGACATCAAAATCTGCCGCTAATGGAAATCGCCTGAAAAATTATCTCCGAAACTAGCAGAGCTTTTTTGAATCTCGTTGGGCGGGAATCGACAGGGCATTAGGGGCAGAGTGAATTACCGCAGCATATGATACATTACTATGACGTCATAATCAATGTTTTATTGACGTGCTATTCCTATTTTTTTGACATTTTTTGTTTCAGCAACCGCAGAGTTTTCATCGATCTTCGTGAAACTTGGGCATGTTATGCGAAATGCCCATCGCGCAGGCAGTAACATCCTCCGATTTTGGAATTCTTCGTAGAGAAAAAAGTTGACAGTCATAATATCGCGCGCTGATGGAAATCGCCACTAAACCATGTATCTACCGAAACGTAGGCAAGCTGTTTTGAATTTTGTTTGGGCCGGAATCTAGCCGGGGCATTAGCACAGATAATTTATCGACGGAAGACGCTGATAGCTATCGCAATGACGTCTATATTTCGTTTTTAATGACGTCATCAATTAAGAGGACGAGGATCGTTACGCTCATTCGAGCTTGTTTAACACTGTATGCTGATTCTTCCCATTGAGAGACAGGCGTGAAAAAAAGACTACGAGGGAAGATATGCGGAAAGATTTAGCACAGATCTCGCTTGATACTTATGGTGGATGTGTTGGTTCTGTGAGAAGACAAGCTGATGAGATTTGGGTTCAGGTCGGCGAATCCAGATCCGGCCTTATCAGTGGGTATACAAACGTAAACTGTTGCACTGCTTTGGAGGTATGGCTCTACCCGAGTGGCTGTGTCTAGTTTCGTCGTGTAAGCAGCTGAGCCGGGTATCATGTTCTTGAAACTGCGTCTACTTCGTCTGGTATGTTTAATCATGCCTTGATGGCAGAACAATTAATACAAGCATAAAATATGTGGTGTTCCATGCATGTTTCTGTACATCTGCCTATTGAATAATCATCCTTACACATACAAAACACATTTAAGATATAACTTAAAGCCTCCCCCCCACCAGACTTTCGCGCCTGTCCATATTGGTTACTTGGTGTCGTGGGAGAGGGGGGGGGGGGGTTGGCAAGTTTTAAAAGTTTTGAAATGGCGATACCGTTCTTTGGCGGTTTTGATGCAAAGTCATTATTTACCAATGTAAACTTGTAAGATAGGAGGGGTAAGTTTTGGAGGAGGTTGGCGAGGGAAATGCCTGCTTTTGGCTTTAATGGTTAGGGTGGTGGGCTTGGGATCTAGATCGCTGAGTTCAATCGGCCCTTGGCTGTTGAACTTAATACGCAGGTGGGGTTGACTCTGCTGTCTATCCTTCCAGAGGTTGGCAAAAGTGAGTGCGCCAGGCTTGCTGGTATCCTTGTTGGGTGGTGACCCGTCTAGGATTGTGTCCAATATCAGCAAGGAGAGCTGCTTAGGCAGCACCACGGCTCTGCTATGGAGTAGGTGTGGTGGTTGGTGGGGTGGTGGTAGTTGGTGGGGCTGGTGGGGCTGGTTGGAATAAACATCTTGCCATAATATTGTTAGGCTTGTGGAAATTGCGCATTACACATAAAGGATCCGTAGGTGAGATATATTTTTAGTAGATGTGTAGTTAGCGCAAACCACGTTGTATAGAGGGGATATTAATGTGATTCTATTCGGCTGCGATTCCTTTGAGTTAGGCGTTTTCTGTTCGTAGCCTTTGTTTTGATCGTTCAACAAGCACATACAACCCCAGCAGCCACAACTACCTTCACCATCCGCTAGCCTGCAAAGCTCACATCACCGCATTCCAAAACAGGCAACCTATGGCCTCGACACTCGCGTCCGAAAACTCCTACAGCGCCTTCTCCTAACGGCCATTCCGCAACCGCGCTGTGGCACTACAGCGTCCGGGGCTGTCTTCAGCGATACACGCGAGCGCGCGAGTGCAGATGGCGGGTTTTCCGAGGAGAATTCGGATCAGGAATGGCTACAACGCCACATCTGATCGCACCCTAATCAGGAAGCGGCGGGCGGCTTGCCGGCGGCCTCTCAGACGCGCCTGACGAAATCGGCATATCGCAATTTGAGGATCGAGAATGATAGCACGCCTTTTTCTCCATCCAATCGGCGAGCGATAGGCTCCGCCCTCTGAGGTTCGTTTGGATCCGAAGAATTTGCATATGGTGGGTCCTGAAGCGGCGATAAGAAAGGAGCGTAAGTGAGTCGTAGTTGGCAGATCGGTGAGAAGGCCAAGATTCGCGGGAGACGGAGTCGAGCAGTGTCCGTGGGGCGGAGTCCGGGAGACGGGGAGCCGAACGCAGAGGTGGGGGGGCATAGCGGTAACGGGGCGAACGCTGCGGAGGGCGATCGGCTGAGAGGACGCTGGAGGCTCGGCGCGGGAACGGGAGGTCGGCGAGGAGGTCGCGTTGAGTCGCGCGTGCGCGGGACTGCGATGCAAGCCAGCGCATAGACTCGCCTCCCCAGAGCACTGCACTAATTCCGCTTTCCCGCAGCCTGAGAGAGTGGCGACAAGGGGCCGCCGTTCCACTTACTCGAAGGCAGGTGCCAACGAAACTTGGGGCACGCGCCGTGCAGGCGACATTTTTGGCGCTCGGCCACGAGGCGGCGCGGGTAGAGACCGCTTCGGTCTCGTGGACCGTGGCCGCTGCATCCAGGTTCACGGGCATAGGCCCACGGGCCCTAGTCTAGACTGCCCTTGCTTGAGGGGGTCTTTTCTGTTGCTTAGGTGTGAATGGCGTGTTGTGTGGCGCCGTGTCCTTGTAAGGTAGAAATTGGTGTAAGTGGTCGCGTGTGTCGCGTTATCGTAGTAGCTGCTGCTTCTTTTGTTTTCCTATTTGATATATGTGCATTTTGCAATTGTGTATTGTAAATTACAGCTTTTGCTTTATGTGTGCTACTCGTGCGCGTCTGTGTAATAATACGTGTGGCTTGTTGACATTCTTCCCGCGTCTGGCGGTGGCGTGCTTCCCTTCGTTGGTCTCCATCTTGTTCTAGCGTAAAGGGTTTGAGTGGGCGCGAGACGCCGTAAATTAATCTGAACGGTCAGCGCCGACGGATAACACGCGCTCGGTTTCGCGTTAGCATGTAACGGGTCGCTTATAGCGGCCCGTATCCGAAGTCCGGCCTGTGGCGAGTTACACCAACCTCGGTAGGCTTTACCCGTGCGGGTATTTAGGTATCAGTCGACTTTCGCGATTGACGCTATTCCGCGCGGCGTTAGTTAATGCGGCTGGGTTGTGGTGAGGCGGAAAGGTCCCTCGTGACTGGATGCCCGGGTTAGCCGGGAGGGTCACGATGAATGTCCGTCGGTGGTGTGAGGCGGTCGGGATTCGAGTCACGTGGGCCCGAGTCGCACGGACGGGCGCGCGACATTCGCACATATTGTATGGGCACATCGAACCCATTATTTATGGGGTTGGTATCAACTCACTATCGATGATCGCAGCACTACACAAAAAAAAAAACATAAACAAAAAAAAAAAAAAAACATAGAAAGGAAAAAAAAAAGAAAAATGAAAAAAATAAAACTAAAAAAAAAAGGAAAAAAAAAAATGTAAAAATAAAAAAAAAACAGAAAAAAAATAAAGAAAGAAAAAAAAAAGAAAAAGATAAAAAACTCTGTCAACATCAACACCCCCACAAAACCACGAATCGTAGTGCAGTTATCATTAGAATGCTAAATTACTTTTCTACACTTCGTATTTGCTATTAATTATATATTTACCCTTGCCTGAGTAGGAGTGGGTGTGGCATTTGAGTCCTGTTCGTTTGTCTGTCTGTTCGACATTGTTATGCCACGAATACGGCCACGCGTGGTGGTAGATCAGTATTAAAATTAGTCTTTTTTTTCACTGAGCAGCCTCTTTGATGCTGTATGTCCTAATTAGAATGGCGAGTACGTCTATAAAGTGGCGTACTGTCTATTTAGAATGTGCAGCACGTTGGAAAGTAGGGAGGCCCGTGTACTACACACACACACACTGTCTATAAAATACTAGGAAACGTAAGTGTGAGCACCACACTAAAACAAGTCCGGTGAGGGTCTGCAATCTCAGATTGCTTTATATATTTCAGTCGGCTTGTGTCTTTATCATGATTTCGCAATCATTCCATGACACTGAATTTACAGCTTGCGGGCTCCCAAGGAGCTGTTGCTGAATTTTGTAATGGGTTGCCTGGATTTGCTGAGTGAATGGTTGAAACATTTCTGTAAATACGGGCCGGAATGATGCTGATGAGGATGATCAGGGTTTGGATACTTTGAAATGTTCTTGGCTTGAAAAGAAAGCGAGGTGGTGGAAATGAGGTCGGCGTTAGAGTGACTCATTTGTGGTTGGAGATCTGTGCTGGTTATTGGTAGCCTAGCCAGGCTGACTGTGTTGTGTGTGTGTGTGTGTGTTTAATTTGTTACTTTGACTGGCTGTGTGCAGCATACATTTCTGCATTTGCAATTAATGCAAGAAGTAAAAAAGTATTTCATGATGGCACAGCGGATAAAAAGCGCGCGGTCGATTTTGAAGGATAAAACAGTGTGCAGTTTTTTAAGCGCGCAAGGTTGCGCTAGTATGGACGCTGGTTGCTCATTATTGCTTCGGCACCTGGGCTATGTTGGCTGGGAGAAAGCACGGCTGTCGCTGTTGCTGGGCAGGCCAAAGCTGGGCTCGGCCTTATAACGCCTCCGGCCTTATAAGTACTTGCTGCCTTTAGCAATGCCACGGGCACGTGAGGAGGATTGGGCAGCAGCTGCTCGGTGTCATCACGAGTTCGACGTTACGCGCCATGTCGTGGCTAGAGTCTCATCACACACTGGTAAAAGGGGCTAATGCAGCGTCCTAAAGTTATGGCGACGGCGACAGGGCTATTCTTTCAGGATGCCGCAGTTATTGTTGTTTAGGATTGTGGTGTCGGGTGGTGGTCATGATCGCATTGACTTGCCATTGGGATGAGGCTAGGGTGCTAGTTCGATGATGATGAGCGATGGAAGAGTTGCGCATTTAAACTTTGTTGAGATTTTCGGTGTTGAAGTATCTCAGGGTACTCACCGCGCCGCATGCGGCACATGTGCATTGCAGGCGTAAGCTGATCACTATTATGACGCGGGCAGAGTCAAAATGGATCATTTCTCAATTTCTTATGGAGCACATAGGATTGGGGGGGGTGGGGGGGGTAGTACTCCATATGTAAGAATGCATCTGGAAAAAAGATGGCTGGCCCAATGCTAAATAGAATATGAAAGAGGCGAGGCGGCTAGGCGGCACGTAGGCGTCCCCCCCCCCCCTCGGCGCGAGCTGAAGAGCGGCTAGTGCACTGTGGGAGGGAGTACAGTTGTTGCACCTATACGGAGCGCTGTGAGAATGGCTCGTAGCAGCGCGAGGCTGCATAGGGTTCCCATTTCATGGTAAAATGGTACTGGGTCTGGCTAGGAAGACTAAGGGCTAGGGAGTGCGGTCGCGCGCAATGCTGAGAAGCCCTCGCTCGTTCCATATGTGAAAGCATCCTTTCGAGCTGCTTGCCTTGGCTAGAGTGCTTTGCCTAAGGGTCGCTTGCACATGGCTATATGCTGATTGCAATATGGTAACTAAATACGCTTGTATGAGAAAGCTCTAAGCCCTGGCCAGACTCGGCTCTGCATCGCTGCCTAATTTGGTTCTGTGAATTGTACTGTTGCGGCTACAACTCTCTCTTCATAAAGGGGCAGAAGTAGGATGTCGGCGGCTTTGTCTGTAAAAACGTGTTTTCTTTCTGCATGAGTAATCATCGATAATAAGTGCGTGATAAATGTATTATGGCAGAAAAGAGAATAATTGTGCAATATCCGTCGAGTAATTGTGAAAGTTTAATTATTGGCATACTTTGGAGAAAATGTTAAGCCCGGCTTATTCAGCATGGTTTTTAAACGCTGAAATGTGGCAATGCATTCACTTTTGTGCAAGGGCCTGGCAGGCAAGACAAGCGCGCGAGCGGTGTGTAAGATTGTGTTAGCATGGGTTGCGATGCTTGCTGCAGATGTGTAGGCATGGGTTCGAATCTCCAATCCTAGGCTACAACTCGGCCAATCGCTTGGCGTTTTTGGCATGCAGGGCAGGGTGCATTCATGGCATGTACAGATGCAGGTGTGCGGTGCCTTGTCTGCCGCGGGCATGAGTTTTGTGGAGGCGTTAAAATTCGCACGGGGGCTTTTGTGAATTGTAGGTGAGTGAGCTTATACGCTTGCAGGGGCACTACATGCAGGTGGGGGCAACGAGTCTACGTTCCCTATGGTCGATAATATGCTACCCAACAGGCCTTGTGTTGCACATGAGGAGAAGAAGAAGTATTGACTTTAGCTGCTGGGTATGCATGAGGGGCAGAGTCGTGGTAGTTCTTCAGTGGGAATGCAACACGCCTTGATATATACTGCAGGTGCTGATGAAGTGCGCCAAGAAGATGCTGAAGTTGCAGCTGCAGTCAGCCTAGCTGTCGCGTCTGTATTTAGTTTTGTATGCATGTTAAAATTCTACTTTTATGTTTTCTTTGCTCGCTTCTCGAAGAATGTTCAGTCACGCAAACTCATGTTTTTTTTTTGTTTTTTTTTTTTTTTTTTTATTTTTTTTTTTTGGTGCACAAACAGGGCCTATGATCTTTCTGTGGGCAAACCTAGCAGCTATCTATGTTTGTTCGTCACAGTCGGCCCAAGACAGACAAAAGTGATGAGAGTTCCTCAAATGGCTCCATGTCCCGTTAGGCATCACAGGATCATAAGCAAGTAAGCAAGCTAAAGCTAGCAGAAGATGGGACGTCCAGCTTAACGTCCATGCAATGTTCGGCGCACCTTGTGATGCAACAGAAGCACCAAATCTGACAGTGTATAATTTATATCGTCGCGTCGGGAATCGAACCCAGATTACAGGGTGAGCCATAAGTCCCAGGACACGGTTTCATCTGCTGATCAAGATTTTTAGATTTCGTAGTAAGTTATTTGATCAGTTCCGTTCTGTTTGTTTGTGTTTGTGTTGTTTGTAGGCACGATAATCTGAGAACGGAAGAAGCTACCAATGTCAAATTACACCACGTGATTCAGAGGGTGATGGCTAGGCTGATTAGATTTTGGTCAAAATCGGTCAAAGGTCAAGGTCACAGTGAGGTCAAACATTCGATTTTTGATGGTTTGGTAGAATCATCGTATGAGACTTCTGGTTTGCGTCGCTACCTTCTCTAGAGACAGCTTTTATTAGACAAGGGCAGAGGTCAAGTTGACGATTTCGTAAGTACCAGTCTATGACTGCTTGTTATTTGTTTATACCATGTTTATATATATATATATATATTTTTTTTTCAGGTAATACAAGTAATACATTAAAAACAAGATGGCAGACACCAGTACATTTACAGTGCAAGAGAGGCTGGTAGCAGTGGTGTGATACCACGAAGGAGAAACACAAACATGACGATGAATACAGTGCAAAAAAATTCAAGGAGCGTTTTGGAAAACCAACACCGTCAAAATGAAATCTTCATCTTTAGGGAGAGAAAAAAAGGTATTTCAGACTGTAAATGCACTTGACAAGCAAGCATAGTGGCCAAGCAAAAATTCATCATTTGGGAATTCAAAACATTCAAACATCCATTGTCAGATCTGCGAAAAAAAATCATTTCGGAAACGTTCCACAGAGTTGGGAGTTTCGTATTCATCGTTACATCGCACAATGAAAGAAGACCTTCACCTGAAACCATATAAATCAACTGTCAAATTCAGATCATGAAACCAGGTTGACAGCTTGTGACAAACTGCTGCAGCACTTTGACGCAATTCCTACAAGATCAAAGGTTATGTTTAGTGATGAGTGTGCTGTTAACCTGAGTTTATCTCCACGCAATGTTTACCTTTGGAGTGATGCTAATCCACATTATGTTGAAGAGGTGCAAGCAACACCATCGACTACATGTTATAGTGTATTTTGTACATTGTCCTGGGGCTTTTGGCTCACCTTGGTAGATGGTATAAACAAATCTTGTGCAAGCAGCTAAACCGTGTCCTGAGACTTGTGACTCACCCTGTACACAGCTCAAAGCAAAGTGTGCTACCCTAAACCACCCTACAATCAAACTAGAAGGGCAATCGGAAGAGCACATACGTCCGCACTGTATTGCCTGATCCACGAGAACATATCTGGCCCAATACATTTTTGAGATATCGTGCCATTTATCGTTTTTGAGCCCAATCATCTCTGAATGGTGAAGAATCCCTATAAAAATTGTCGTCGTCGGATCCGGATCCGAATCCGGATCGTCACCAAAATCGAATCAATTCGTCGTGGTCACACACCCAACCTGTCCACAAAATTTCATCCGAATCCGTCCACAACTTTTTGAGATATCGTGCTATATATCATTTTTGAGCCCCATCTCTCAATGGTGAAGAATCACTTTAAAAATTCGAGTAGTCGGATCCGGATCTTCACCAAAATCGAATCGGTTCATCCTTTTCTCACACCCAACCTGTCCACAAAATTTCATCCGGATCCGTCTGCAACTTTGTGAGATATCCTGCACACAAACAAACAGAAAGGGGTGAAAACATAACCTCCTTCACCTTCGTTGGCGGATGTAACAATATAATAATGCAGTTCCATGATATTTGCTGAAAACGCACTTCATTATTAATTAACAATATTGACTTCACGAATTAAAATATGCCCTTGAAACAACAATCCCTTCCTTATTTTATTTTCCGTCAGTTCTAATTGTTAATACCCTAGACATACTGATTGATCCTCATACGTTTACACCTATGTCGGATAGCAGGGAAGATGATTGTTCGAACAGGAGCACAGATGAAAAGGAAAACAAAAGCGGAATCCGAATAATAATTTCATAATAAATTTTACAAACTTTATTCAATTTTGCTGGCTCTTTGTGTCTTGTGTGATAAGGTGCATGAGCATTGAGCGCCGCCTGCAGTCTGCGTGGTTACAGAGGTGATCCTAATAGTAGGCCAATGGAGACCCCACGCGGTTTAAATGCAATGTTGAAGTTCTAACAACAGTCCACAGCTTGTGTCGACTCTTCGTCAAACGTTTTAAAAATGCCTCGCTCATCAAATGACCCATACTTCTTCCTGGTTTTGTCCATTGAGTACATGTCCCTGAAAAGTGGCTGCCTGATTAGGGTGCTTGTGGGTAATAAGACCCAGTGGGAATACTCGTACGAGTTCATAATTGAGAAGATAGATGTCGCTGGCACATTGAAGCATTGAGCATTATAGCCAACTAGCATGGGTACCCGGCGTTGCCCGGTGCTGTTCTCATAAATCCTTTCGCATTTTGAAGAAATCAAGTTTGGTGTTTTTTAAAATTTTTGTTGTGTGGGGGGGGGGGGGCTAAAACATTTCTCAACACCCATTAAGGAATGGGGTCAGGAATTCATTATATCAGGTTTCACATTGCTAAAAAAAAAAAATGCTGAGATACTATAGAGCGATAAAATAAAATCCAAAAAAGTCCAACTTTTCTTTTCAAAATTTTCAAAAAATTGTTTTGCCTAAAAACACTCCCCACCGCTGACTGATGAACCTCTGAAAGTTTGACGAACATCCGTTTGGCCATCTCTGAGAAAAATGGCGACAGACAGACAGACACACAAATGGCTCTCTTATAGTATTGCTAATAGAGTATGGACAATAGAAGATGATTGACTGGATATAGAATCCAATTTCCTCTTGAGGGAAATGCCAGGACATGGAACACTTTTCATTATCTTGACGACTTTGTTACTTTCCGACAGGGTGAGCACCCCTCAAGCAAAAAGAATAAGGGACACTCAGGCAGGAGTCAGATGACACTGGAGGAACCCCTTTGTCGGTGGATCAGGGGGTGAAGTCCCCCCCCCCCGAAAGGTTTCAGATTTTGACTATTCAAATAAGCTATGAGGGCTTGAGTATTTAAGTATGTTTTCAAGAAATTGTATCGAAAGTATGTTAAGGTTATAGTATGTATGTACAGATCAAGTGCATCATGATAATTGACAACATGATTAAAACAAGAACTAAAATATATTCTGGACATGCTGCTTCTGCTCTCCCAACAATATATGGTGAAGCTCTTATTCTCAGGCATGATATCAGAGCTGTCTTTCTGCATTTACAGGCATGTCATAAAACGGTTACCACTTCAAAACTTTACTAACAAAACGTGAGTAATTAAACAAAAAATTAACTCGGAAAATGAAAACCAATAATGGAGAAATGAAACTCATTATGTGTTAATGTGTGTTATGTGTTAAGGGGTTCATTGTGAGCATCCCCACGCACCACAACAACATGCATTCACACGAATTGTGAACTTTTCAATGACGTTTCTGCAAGTTCCAATGGTTACTGTCTGCACATGAGCCTCAACTGCTGCCTTCAGATCAGGTTCAGATCTGGGGTGTTCCTTGTGGACGTTTTCCTTACAAGTACCCAGAGGAAAACATCCAGCGATTGAGGTCGGGGCTGTGTGGAGACAATTCATTCTCCATACGCGAACTGAGAATTGTCGTCCGAATTTTTGACGCAGAAAGGTCATTGTTTCGTTTGCTGTATGGCGGTAGCACACCGTCTTGCATGAACCACTGTCGCCAGAGGGCTGCAGTGCTCATCGATTGCTTCAGTCTTCGTAAAATGCATCGGCAATCGACGTATCGTTCTTGATTGATTGTAACCGTTCTTCCATTTTTCTCTTCAAACCAATATGGCCCAAACACACCTCTGTAACTGACAGCCACAAATGCAGTGACTTTCCGACCCTTAAGCAACTTCTCTTCAACCTCATCTGGGCATTGACTTCCCCAGAAAATGTTGTTGTGTGAATTGACAGCAACATTGACGTGAAAGTGTGCCTCGTCACTAAATCACACATCACGAATCCAGTTTGGGTTTCCCTCCATCTTCTGCCGCAGCATCTCACATATAGCGACTCGTGCTGCTTTATCCCCATCGGTCAATGTATGGGCTGTGGTGATGTGGTCAGGGAAGGGGTTTAAATCTTGTTTCATTATTCTTCTGATACTGCTGGGAGTGAGACCCAGTTCAGCCGATCTTTGTTGATGTGATTTCTTCGACTTTGCATGACTGACTCACGAACTCGTTCCATGTTTCCTTCACACCGTACACTTCTTGGGTGACCGGACCTTCCCTTGTTAATGTTGAGAATCGTCCCTTCACTTTTGAACTTTTTCACAAGTTTCTAAATGGCTGGCTGCTTGGCTTGTTTCTGTGATGCACTCCATGTTCAGTACAGAACCTCGTCTGACGGAAGCAATTGATTTGGTCTCAAAATACCACTCGATAATGTTTACTCTTTGCTCCGTAGAAAATGTCATTTTTCAGGAGGATACTTTGGTTATAGCGAACGCAGTGAGCTTCATACTTAACGCGTGCACATGAGAGAATAGGAAACAAAAACAACACAATACCCCTGGCAATTTGGAATCCGTGTTTGCTATGACCCTTTTGCTTCCGTTTTTTTTTAAACGCTGTGCGGTGTATAAACGCGATTGGGTTTATTTCTATCTTGTGAATATTACTTAACGCGTGCACATGAGATAATAGGAAACAACAAGAACAACACAATACCCTGGCAATTTGGAATCCGTTGCGTTGGCTATGACCCTTTTGCTTCCGTTTTTTTTTGCTTCTGGTTTTTTTTGTTTCCGGTTTTTGTCATGGGAATGATGCATGCGGAGATAAAGGCATCGCGGAGACATGAAAGACCCAAATAATATCAGACATGGTGTATATTTCCTCCACTGATTTAATAGCAACGCAGTGAGCTTCATACTTAACGCGTGCACATGAGAGATAGGAAACAACAACAACAACACAATACCCCTGACGATTTCAAATCCGTGTCGTTGGCTATGACCCTTTTGCTTCCGGTTGTTTTTAAACGCTGTGCGGTGTATAAATACGATTGGGTTTTATTTCTATCTTGTGAATATTAACGCGTGCACATTAGAGAATAGGAAACAACAACAACAACAACAACAACAACAACACAATACCATGGGAATTTGAATCCGTGTCGTTGCTTCCGTTTTTTTTTTGCTTCTGGTTTTTTTTTGTTCCGGTTTTTGTCATGGGAATGATGCATGCCGGGAGATAAAGGCATCGTCGGAGACATGAAAGACCCAAATAATATCAGACATGGTGTAATATTCCCCACTGATTTTAATAAAGATATCTCCCGCATCATCAAAAATAATTTTTAATCGTGATTTACATTATTTATCGCTGATCCCGAATCCAGGCCGAAGTAACCAGAAATTGCGTATACAGTTGTGAACAAGTTATAGGTAAAGTCAGAAGCGAATGTAAGAAGAATTCTACGTTCGCTTCTAGTATTTTTTTTTTTAGATGAGATCCTGTTTACTAGGCGGGTGTAGTTGTCGTTGTGAAGGTAATGTTGAGGTAATAGGTAAAGTCAGAAGCGAATGTAAGAAGAATTCTACGTTCGCTTCTAGGCTTTGCCTATTCCATATTATGAAAAGTATGTAAATCTGTGATCTATACACAGCGCTCGCCACATTCTTGACATTGCCAAGAATTACTTTCTCATTACAACATTTTGTTCTGGAAATAGAAACTAAGGTGGTTTTCCCGCTCTAATTCGGGTGATCAGTGGATGATATTTCTTCGTCAGCCAGCTAGCGCATGCGCGTTACAGTATGTTCGCAATTTTAAACGAGCATGCCCAGTTCTACCCATAACCACGCATTGCTCTGTTAAAACCATATGGTGAACCCGTAGGTGTTCACGGTTCGGTTCAATTCGGCCACTTGGAGCGAAACCGTGCACTTTTACCCCCTACCCATCCGCACCCCTGAAACCATGCTTGGGTTTTTGACTGCGATGGACGGACTCAAAGTTTGTGAGAGTGGAGGGACAGTTCCGCGCACGTGCGCATGAATGACTTTACCATGTGAAGCTGACAATGACATGAAAGGAGTCATGTTTGCCCAGCGACATGGAGCACTGAAAGTTGTCAGATCAAAAGTTGCTTTGAATAAGGGTGCAAACAGGGTCCAGCAGGCATATAAATAGTTGGCCGAATATCAAGTTCTTCACATCATCTTTACAACGCTACAACTGCTACAACACATCTCTCTACTTCTGCCGACCATTGGAATACCTGCGTGCGAATGTGTTTGAATTTCTGGATTATTACTGATACCACTCAGTGCCTCTATTATTCATTTTACGTCGTTGCTTATTGAAGAAGAGCCTTCTTGAACATTTCGTTTCTATACTATACCCAAAGTTGAAAGTTGTTACTTCTTGTGAAGGAATATGGCCGGCGCGTCGCGCGAACGACCTTACAATGACAAATTCATTGAGCTAGGTTTCTATTATGTGACAGAGCGTGGAGTCCAGAAACCTCAGTGCGTCATTTGTTATGAAGTACTTTCGAGTGAATCCATGAAACATAACAAGTTACAACGACATCTGTCATCAAAACATGCAGCACACAAAGATAGAATCGCTCATTTTTCGAACGGAAGTTAACCGCCCTTAGGAATTCCCGCTTGGATAAAGAAGGTAAATGTCATCAGACCAATGCACGTGCTGTGGAAGCGTCCTATCGTGTTTCGTTGCTCATTGCAAAAGCTAAAAAGCCACACACTATCGGCGAGGAACTGATAATGCCATGTGCCAAGAAAATGGTTTCTCTCATGATCGAGAAGACATGGTTAGTAAACTCGCGATCATACTCTCTCGAATAACACTGTTCATCGTAGAATGTGACATGAGTGAGGACATTACCGCACAGAATGTTACGGATATCAAGCAGTCACTTTGGCATGCCATACAGCTGGATGAATCAACGGACATTGCATCATGCGCACAATTGATGGTTTGGGTCAGATTCATCAAAGATGGTGATTTTGTGGACGAGCCTTTGATGCGCAAGTCATTGGAAACAGCAACTAAAGGAGTTGACCTTTTCAAATCAATTCGTGTAAATTTTTACAAAAATCGAAACCTTTTCCAATCAAGAAGGTCTGGACTTCAATAAATTGATTGGATCGACAACAGATGGAGCTCCTGCAATGCTTGGCAGGCATTCTGGCTTTAAAGCTAAATTACAGCGAGTGGCTCCTCATGCATTTATGATACATTGCACGATCCACCGGGAGGCGTTGGCTGCTCGCACAATGCCCGGAAGTCTCATGAACGTATTGTCGCAGGTGATCAAAATCGTGAATCATCAAATCTAGCGCATTAAACACGATGTATTCAGATTATTCTGTCATGAAATGGACGCCGATCACATGAACTTACTGTTCTACACTCAAGTACGATGGCTTTCACGAGGAAACGTTGTTCTGCATGTTTACGAGTTACGTGAAGAGTTAAAAGAGTGTTTACGTACACAAAACAAGAATGATGGGTGGAAATGATGGAGTCCAGTAACTGCTTGCTAAATTGTGCTATTTGAGTGACATTTTTTGAACGTATCAATGTGCTCAATCGTACGCTTCAAGGCAGAGACACGAATCTGATGTTCTTCCATGACAAAATAAAAGGGTTTCTTGCCACACTCGCATTGTTGAAAGATAAAGTGAGTCGCAACCGTTTCGTATTATTTCTGCGCCTCTCTGCCCACCTGGAAGTTGAAGAATCTGAAGACATCCAAGTCGAGCATGTTTCTGGCGAAATCAATGAACACCTTCAGTCACTGATTGATCAGTTCGAACACTACTTTCCCGAGCTCGACATCCAGTCATTCACCGTGACCCGAGACCCATTCAGTGCACCATTAGACGCCATCGCCGACGATGATATCGCCCAAGAGGAGCTTGTGAGACTGAAGCAGGATTCCGGAGCGAAATCATTGTACAAGTCCGTGTCTTTGTCCAGTTACTAGTGCAAAATGCTTGAATCCTATCCATGTCTATCCGAGAAGCAATACGGCTCCTAATGCCGTACCCTTCGTCATACTTATGTGAACAGTCATTTTCTACAATGGTTGTGATGAAAACGAAGTTCCGCAATCGTCTTGAAATCAAGAAAGACTGATCGTCGTGTTGAGTGGCGTTGAGCCGAGCATTGCAAAACTCGTGGCTGAGAAACAGGCCCAGCCATCGATTGATCATGATTGTATCAATAATTTGTTGTCAAAAATATAAGTGGGCAATAAACGTGAACGTAATGATGTTTCATAGTGAACACATGTGACTTTGTTCTTCGGGTGCGCTCTGATGCTGAGATCTGGAATGAGGTCGCCACCAAAAAAAGGTTGGGAACCCAGGGTCTATCCAGATCGGTGGTATGCTTTCTGTCATCATGGCGGCATTTTCCCGCCTATACTTGTGCCAACGGCCGTCAGATCGCTTCAAAGAACATTTATGACAGATTACAAAGGGATAAAACATGAAAAGTGTGAGAAGAAGGGAAAGTGATTTTAGTGACACACACACACGCACGCACGCATGTAGGGAGGGAAAACAACAGCTTTCCACACACATAACGACACACACAGTAGAATCTGGATAATAAGCGGATGCGCCTATTTTTAGATTTAGTGGATCACATATGCGCTTATTTTCCATATGTACTTGTATTCAAAAAGCCTGACATATGCTTATAATGATACATGTTCTTCAGAATGGCTGCTTCGATGTCAGTTTTTACATCATAGCAATTTTAATCATCCGTATCTTGGAAACAAACACTAAATACACTTTCAGTTCTCCAAGGACTTTCAGTCCTCAAGCACGTATCTGTTTAAACTCCGCGACAAGTTCGTTTTCCATGTCCGGGTAAAAGGCCCGGCTTCCGCTCCCTATGTTCTTCAAACCTTTCTCACTCTGAACAATTATTTCCTAATTCTTCAGCATTCACATCAAAGTCCTCATGTTAAATCCGAATTTCTTACACGTCTGTTACTGGTTCTTACAAGAGGTGTAAAATGCGATAATCTCGATCTTCTTTTCACGGGTGTATGATCAACGCTTCACCGTCCAATTTGATCGTGATGAAAAACGTTGTTTTACGACTCCATCATTAACAGCGTTGTTATTTTGAATGTTCAACTCTTGTAAGTAACAGTACTAGACGTGTAAGAAATTCAGACTTAAAGTTTATGTGCTAATAAAACACGAAACACTGTAGTATTTGAGTTGATAATTTCAGTTTTGAAAGCCTTACGATGACATTTTTATACGTGCTTATTTTTAATGGATAAATCAAATTGGGAGGCCCATGCGCGCTTATTTTCAGATACGCTTATTTTCACGCATATGCTTATTATCCAGATTCTACTGTATCTTGATATCACAACTGAATTACCTCTGGCTTATTCTAAACAGGCATTAAAGGAAAGAACTATCGCTAAACTATGCAAAATTACCCCCTAGAAGGCTTTCCCGCAACGATATATTTATAATGTAAAGGACACGCAGTTGAAGATTGTGGATGTCGATCCTTGAATACAAATGTTAGAGGTGGGTCTTATTTGCTTTTGTCCCAAGCACTGAAGCAAGTGTGTGTTGAAGGCCAGACTGAGTAATTAGTTTAATCATTAATTATGAATGCGTGGATGTTCTGATTAATTATGAAATATAACAGCTCGGTAGGTCATATTTTAATGGCTGTCTTTTTATCTTACTGTATTTGAGAAGCGTCTTTTTATTTGTTTGTTCGACTTCTATGCTCTCCTGAACTGCTGGATGATGGAATGAGTTGAAAACTGGTGCTTGTACTCGTGGTGTGCACGGGAAGGTTTTCGGTCCCCCCTTCCCCCAAAAAAGAAGAATAGTCCCAGGGGTTCAGAGTGGGGAGAGGACCCCAATCTCTCATGTAAATGTGTATTGTTTCGTGCCACTTGTAAGAGTGGCGAGTGGTATTACCGTACAAGTCAACAAAAAAAATATGCCAATTCTGGGGAAATTTACCCTCCACACGGATGGGAATTAACTCGTCTATAAGGATGGCTCTCACGAGGAGTGTAAATTTTGATTTCTAAGAATAACATTTTCTTCCTAAAAAATATTTCCGAACCAGCATGCAGGAGAATAACATTCCAAAGCACTAACGTAGGAATTTTAAGACCGGTGGACAGTGTTTCTGTCCAGTGTTTCTGTTGTCCAGTGTCCAATAAACCAGTGTTTCTGTTGCAGCTTTACGATTGAAATAGCATCTCCCAAAGAGACAGGAATTATCTCATTCATAAGTTATTAGCTAATTGGTTTAATTTTGCCAAATACCTATTTTTCTGATTAGAAAGGAATTTGTGTTCGGTTGGCATTCTCACACACAGGATTCCTATATAGTTGGGAAGATTTCAGTATAATTGTGCAAATTGTGGAAAAAGCATCAAACTTGGTACACATGTAGTACTCCCCAAACTGATCATTTTAAGATAAGGAACCACTGCATCAGCACCCCCTGGTGGCCAGCAGCGCCACCTAATGGTTGCGGGCCAAGGCAACCTGGCTCACATATGATATTCTTTAAATGTTTGTAACTTCATCACAAGACACGATTTTTACATTTGGATTTCACTGTTTTGATTCTTAGACATCCTTTAATACAACTGCATAATGTAGTTATTTAAATTCTGCCAAATATACGTGAAAAGCCACATTTGTTTCATAAAATTAAAAATATATGTTGAAGAAAAAAAACTATTGCGGCCATAAAAAAATATTAGCAGGGACCCATGGAAATCCCATGGAATGTAAAATGTGACATCAAGTCCTCAACTTCATTCCTCCCCTCCTCCACAAACCTCCCTCATTAACCCAAAGTCCTCAACCTCTGCCTCCCAAGTCCTCACACCCCCTCTCAACCCTAAGGTGTCAATCCACTCCACTCCAAGCCTTTAAAGCCCCTCCTCACCCATCACCGAAGCCTGTCCAACTCACAATCCCACGAGATATGCAGAAAAGATACATGACGATGAAGAGGTCATGGCCCATCATGGTCGCCTGCCAAACTCACAATCCCATGAGATATGCGGAAAAGATACGTGACAATAAACGACCCAAAACCAATTATTTTCCTGATGCATACATATACACGTCATTAAAAGTAAATAATGACTTCGGACAAATTTCTAATGAGATGGGTTTAAGCCCTGCTTGAGAGAATGCCACATAGGTAATTAGGTGGTGTATAAGGTAACAGACCACTGACTCAATCATTGAGGCCGATCTTTACAAAGGCCGTGACACCTATCAGCTCAAAATCCTTTCAACTGTCACTTTAGTCATTTTACAATTAAGGAAAAAACTAATAGGGATGGCATGACAGCTCCGAGAAGTCTTTGGCTTCGCATCGCAGTAAGGCCTAAGTCACATTTGCCACGGCGGCCGTGGGGTCTACAAAATCTACGGCCATGAGCAATTATACGGCGGCCGCAGTATTTTCACGGTCACACAATGTAGCAGTCACATATGTTTTTATTTTTCGGGGTAAGCCGCACGGCGTATTTAGAAATTGTGGAGACCGAAAACGTGGGGTGCCGTACGGTCTTTGATTTGATGTCGCACGGTGACCTTAGGCATCCCTGCGGCGGCCATAGAATTTTCAAGGCAGACGCAAGGCGACCGCAAGGCGACCCGCAGGGGACCACAGGGGGGCCCTAAGGCGAACGTGCGGCCAGACGACGGTAACGAGTGGGTTTTTTTTATTTTTATTTTTTACCAGTTCTTTTGTTTCGGCTTGTCGAATTGCTACGGCGAACGTAGAAATGAGAAAAAGTTATAACTCCGCGTTATAATTCCACGGCGACCCTACGGCCTGTAAAATATAGCCAAACGGCGTAGGGCCACCCTGAGGCCGCCTCAGAAACTCTGCGGCGCCGCACGTTTCTGTCAATTCAGAGGGCGTACGGCCGCCGTATCCTCGCCGTAGAGCAAATGTGACTGAGGCGTAAGCACCAACATGGCGGCCGCAACATTTTTCATGGAATAAGAAATCCGTGTGTGGAGTCAGGCAAACTGTCCAACCAATGTGTGGAACAGAATGCTACAGACACAGACAGACAGACAGACAACACACATAAGGACGAACAAGCATATTATTATTAAGATTGAGTACATATACCCCAGCTATTGCATAATTATACAAGCAGCTATGGCACAATGGCACAATGACAATGTAACGTGACAGTGGCAGAGCAAAACTATAATGATATCAATACGATACACAGCAATGTTTTAACATTGTACCCATGGCATGATCGAAAATTTAGTCTCTTGCACATCCATCACCACATGTGCAGAGATCGGTACATCTGAGCGCTGCCTTGACACATTTACAGTTCTTCTGGCATCCCTTATTAGGTCCACCTTTCAGAAGTTCCTGGGATGACCTTCCAGCCTCAGGTAGGGTTTCCACATTGGCCTCCAGCTGTCCTGAGTTGAAACCCATCCCCACTTACTGGGGCTTGGTAGCGTCAGGGAGGCAATTATAATGCCTGACTCCAACAGTGTCCGGCTTGGTTGGCTGCCCTCTTTGTATGTTTAAGAAAGGCAGCTTATGTGGTGGTTATGGCATCGATTGGTCTGGATTTCTTGGTCAACAGCTTCTTCCGTGCCACATTGACTTGTTCCTCTGGGCTTGTATGATCATACAATCATCTCATCATCAACAACCCCCCTTTTCTTCAAAAAGGGGTTGCACATTTCCTCGCAAACAGTAACAAGTGCTTTTGACTTCTTTGAGTAATTGTGTTTGGCTCCTGGACGGGACATCATGGTGTTTTGGTGAGTTTGTATTGCATTTTTTTTGTCCATGGTGCTTTCAAATTCTTGTATAACTCTTTCTGTCTCGGGTCCAACTACCATCCACCAATGTAGTTTTCATGGATTTTCAGTGAGGCCACAACCCCTCTATCACCCTCGATGAGATCATTATTTTGCTCATGTGCCTGGTCAATGGCGAGAGTTGAAAATGGTCGCACTGTCTTGTGCACCACAAACTGTCCTTTCAGGAATGTTTCTGTGATCGACGGGTGTGTACGGACTAGCGTGACCGTGCCACGCACATGTACGGTGTACGGGCAGCCAGCGTGCATCGGTTGTGTGGTCCAAGGCAAAGCACCAGTGGCTATCTTTCCCAAACTTTCAACATAGAGGTAGAAGTTTCCCTCTCTGATTGACCTTACAAAGGTGAGGATTAGATGTTCCAACTGCAGAGTAATGTGCCAGCACTTGAAGTGAGGGCTTTGGTTCATTTGATCAGTCCACCAGTGATCAAATTGATGTGCTTGGGTGTTGTGTACGTGCCTTGTGGAGGAGCATGTGTTGGGCACAGGCTGTCAGTTGATGTGTCTGTCGTCATATGTGATTGTAAGCCGAGTATTGGCTTCACGGGAAAGGTGGCTGGCTGCCTTATGATCTTAGGGTCTTGAGTTTGATTTCCTGTCGTTCCATGAAATAACACCAGGTGGGTTGACTCAGCCTGTCATCCTTCTGAGGTCGGCAAAATGAGCACCAGCTGACTGGAAACAGTGGGGGCACCGCATCAGCTGGACAGCCGTGCTCCCAACAATGATGCAACCAGCAGCCACAGGCTGCGTACAAAATAACAGTGAAATATGTGAGTCAGGTTGCCTTGGCGTGCTCCCAAGATGTGTTGCTGCTGGTCAGCAGGGGGTGCTGGTGCAGTGGCTCCCTATCTAATCCTAACAGTCCCACTAATAAGGACACCTACAATTACTTCCAGCAAACAAAATTTGAAGGTATCTTCCTATCTAAATATGACTAATGTCAGACACAAGAGGAGGTTGTTTGGCCTATCATGCCAGACACGCATAAACAATCTCGATATGTAGGGTGTTCAAAATGTTCTCGGAACAAGATACAAGAGTCGAAGAAACACCAACTTATAAATATATATATATATATATATTTCATTCTCATCAAAAACATTAAATTTAATTAATTTTGTGACCTTCACTGGTCTATTTCCTTTTATCCTGTTTCGCCGCTCGACTACAGCACCGATGAGAAACCACCTTCACGTAATGCGGTCAAATAAAATAAAGCCAGAGAGATCATGTTGTGATCATCATTGAAGCACAAAGGTGTTACCGACCAAATCCAATGAAACCCATACCTGTGCTCTCTATCCAGACACACTATCTTTGGCCGATTAAAACATAAGCTTCTTATTGGTGAGAAATGACATCTTTCTGCTTATCTCATCTATCATCGGAACCCAGTGCCAGCAAGAATGGCCAGGTACACCGCATCGAGCTGCCGTTGTCATACTGATAGACTATTGTAAAACATTTGGCCATCCTGTTTCCAGTCTATAACCAGGTTGTAAGTTACAAGGTGTCTTACATGACCAAATGGTACATCAATACCCCAAACACAATGCCAGACCTAAATTCTGTGATTTCATTCTTTTGCTAGTGTTCCTTGTTTCCCTTACAGGACAAAAACTCAAAATAAAATGCAGACAATTTTATAAATCTGCAAATTAGGTCACAAAATTAAATAAATCATGTTATAGGTTACTTGTGACGTCAGTTCTTTGCCCAAGAAGTCGTGCCCTGGAATTTTTTTTAATGCACGTACAATTTATGACTACGCAGGTTTCTTCAGACACGCCATGGCCAGTCTATTTCAACCGCTGTGATGCAAGGTCAGCTAACTCCACAACATATTGTGCGCACTCTTCGAGAGAATAACGATAACTAATTAAGAATAATAAAAGACAAGATTAATAAATATGGTTATGCCTGATCCGGTTTGATGGAAGGATGTAACATGATAGCCATAAGCCTAAGATGGAGCAAGAAGCCCCCAGCATCTTGGACTGAGAAGCTCCTCCTGTACTGCATTTCTTATGTTCATCATACTAAACACTTGTTTCATTTTTGAATTGCCTGCTATACCATCAGTCAGAGATCTCTTTGGTGTGGATATTCAGGATACTGAACACCAGGACCAAGGAGGTTGTACATCTTGCCCCACATTTCCTGCCAAGGGGATCTTGCCCCACCCCGCGCTGGAGATGACAATGAGACATGATAAAAGCATCCTGGGGCATGAAAACGCACAGATCTCTGAAGGTGAAAGCACTGTTTTAATACATTAAAGATGTACGTATTACATGCCAAATATTTTTCCCCTGATGTAGGATTTCCAGGGCCATCGATCATGTCCTCGCTCTCTGTGACTTCTTTCTTTGGCCCCTGCGAAAGGAAGGGGATGAAAAATGGAAGGGCTGAAGTGGTGTTGGGGTTAGGACAGTTATTTTATTGGTAACCTAATGGTTAGCTCAACAGGCTTTGATACCTGCCTCCAACAGTTGTAAAAACAAGCTTTAATGGTACCTGGAATCCCCATACTGGAGGTGCGTTCAAGATCGTTGCATAACGGAGCAACATGTGAGGGAACTTTAGGATGAATTGCCTAACTCGATTTCAACCGTGAACAAGGTGAGACACTATCCGAGTATTGGTGGAGAATTTCATTACCAATCTATCAAACATTAACATCAGATGTTGATGTAACACTGCAGGCTTAATACATCACATGAAAGGTAACTGGATATAGTAGACTGGTTCAAGATCCTCAAGACCATGAGAAATCATCACACAGTTGGCAGTCCGAATGGCTGAAGTCCATCCTATTTCTCGATACGTCTTGGCACATGACAACCACAGTACCTGTTCCCAATTAGCAAAGAATGAGAAAGTCACCTGACAGAGATCTTGCCTGGGTTTTCCTTGGTTGGGATGCTGGACGGTAGTCTTTATAATAATGTATCATGTTCAGTGTTTCTTATAAACGACTTGTATTCATTCTAAGATGTCATTTGAGTGTAACTGGATTCTTACCGTCCAACTCTCAAAAAAAATGTATTGATAACTCCAACCATTGAATCGATGCTCTCACCCACATACTTCGGACAAGGGACTCGCCATCAGCCGGACAGCGATCCTCCCTTTTGACATTTCCTTGTCATTACACAGAGTGAGGTGACTTCAATTAGCACGATTTGCCAATCCTGAACAAAAGTTCACCTGAATTATCCAGAAGGCCTCATAAGTAATTATTTAATTTTCAACCGGTGAAGATGCACCTGACAGTTCCTCATGTGTGTGTACTGGTCTATAATCTCACGTCTATCTATTTCCAATCACCCTTTCCACATGATAAACTTTCACTTACCAGAAGTTGTGGGTTCAAATCTTGCTGAACAAAGCGGTACTAAGAATTTAGATTTTAAGCTTCTGGATATCGAGCTGGTCTTGAGAGAATTACCATGTCACTGTAAGACTGTTGATTTAAAAAAATGAAACAGCTGGCTCATTGATGACCTTTAGTTGGGAGGTAACATGCCTGGCCTGCCGTGTCTGTCTCCACGGTTCGGGATTGAATCCCAGATGCGTCGTGGAAAATTGGGATGGGCACAAAAATGCTGCCTATAAATGGTAATTCCTCCCACATAACTCGAGTCAAACATAAAAAACTATCCATCCATACCCATGATCTTTACTTTCACGAACCCTCCACTTTGACTTACAAGACGTTATGTACTTCCCTCCCTCTCCCCTCTACCGTTCATGTATCTCTGCTCATTGCATTCACGTGTTGTCTGTCCTACTTTCCCTACTGCCATTGCTTTGACTTCCAACGAGATTTTGTGTGTAGATATTATTACGGTTCTGTGAAACTGTCACTCCTGAAGGCAATGGCAAACAACATATAGTGGTTCCCAAGATAGTTATTGGTTCACGAGTCAGTAAGTGACCACTATATTCGTTATTGGTGTCTGTCTGTTCTGTCTGTCTGTCTGCTCCCGAGCATAGCTCCGTGGGTTTGATCCGAACCTGAAAATTTTGGTGGGAGGTTTATATCATGATCTAGTTGTGTTTTCCTGAGAATGGCGTGGTGCGCCCATTATGGCGGAGCCACGCCCAAAAAACATGTTTTAGGGGTAGCGATTTCAATTACATTTCTCCGAGGGGGTTGTCGAATCTGGCAGGGGTTTCGGTATTTGGTTAGCCCAATGGCGCCTGCATAGCCCCACGGAGCTCGATTTTTCATTTCGTCCCAAGGTCAAGGTCACAAGGTCACGAACTTAGAAAATTGCGAATTTGACATAAAAATCATACGACGCCCAAACTTTGAGAGCTGGATGACAAATTTTTTATGCATAATCTTGAGGTCATTCCCCACCTAAGTCTTAAACCATTTTGCTCTGTCTCGAACACCTTGCCCGTGGGCCCCCTTCAAGTTTGTTTTTACGCGATTTCATCAAAGTATGGATAATCGAGGAGTGGAAATGCCATATAGCCTATATGACGTTATATGTTCCTGGAATGTTCCAGAGGAAGTTTTGCACAAAGGTCATAATCCTTGACCTTTGACCTTTAAAGTTCACAAAGGTCAAATTTTCAAAGTTGTGGGAATCAACCGGGTTTTCGACCTTCTTCGACGAAACTCCAATAAGCTATACACGTATCCTGTTTCCTTATTTTAATTCCACAACATTGTTTTGTGACCTTTAAAGGTTATGCAAAGGTCAAATTTTGAAAGTTGTTGAACGAAACCGGGTTTTCGACATTTTGCAGCTAATAACCTGTCACTCGTACCACATCATGTTTTATCATTTTTATAACTTGGTCAAAAAATTATCACATTGTCTCATCCTTGACTTCTGAAACAATCACATCGTCAAATACCGCTCTGAACCATTGCCGTCTCCAGACTTGTTTGATTCGTATTCGTTTTAGATCGCCCTTCCCTTATGTGGAATAGGTTTATGGGTCAATATGTGTTGCGTGGGCTTTAAGTTGGTTTTTCTGCCCATTCTTTCCTTATTTTGCTTTGTTGCACACGGAAACCTCTCCTTCCTTCACAAATGCATGCACACCAAAGACCATATCAACAGGGTCAAGTCATTTGCATCTGCGTGCCATTTCCCAAATGGACACTTCACTTGAACCTTCACCGTACTCAAACCTCAATGCTACAGCATTTCATACACCACCAAGATTCCTTTGTTATAATCACTACACCTTGGAACCATAATCCAAGCATGTTTACATTCACCATTTCCACCTCAAACACACTGAACAACCACAACCACTATGCCTCAACTACCATGAACCACAATGCCATAGCACCACCATGCTGCTGCTAAAATCACCTCAACAACAGTTACCACCACTAATGACCACCACTCCCTTTCAGACCAACAGGGGACGGAGGAGCAGCACTCAGACAGCATACCATTACTAGCACTCAGACTCAGGACATTCAGGCATCTAACTCGGAGTGCAAGTGTGTGCTGAACTCCATTCAACATCGTATGGATAGCCCAAGCGCTCCGCTCCATTAGGGCCCCCATTGGGTTTCCAGTGAAGTTCATGGTCAGAGTGCGCAACCAAATACCCCGGCACCATGTTAATAATGGAGCTTAAGCACTGGGGGAGTTCAGGGCGAGTGAGGCCGAATCCTCATGTGCGGAGCTAGCACATGGGTAATCGTCCATGCACCATTGGGGGCACTGGGAAATGCCTATCACCCCATTTGATCCAATGTTAAACTCCTCCCTCGCCAGGGAACTACAAGGTGTGGTGCGATCCACACAGAAAAAGAACAGTCACGGTTGAACGGCGAGAGATATATACACGGCAAAACCTTGCCTTGGCGGTGAGAGGCAGAACGGAGCGCAGCGAATAGGTCGGAAGCGAGCTCAAAAAATTGAGTGCTGGGCGAGTTCGAGATTCAGGCACCAGGCCAAGCGCAGTGATTAGTGCCAACAGCACCAAACACTTGCAGACTTGCTTACATGTCATCAGAGTATCTTCTCACATGTTCTTTCTTTTTCTGTCTCATCTGTTGTGGATGCATACTCATAAAAGAAGCATCAGCGATCACGAGGTGAAGTCCTGAACTGTTTTCCCCTTCAGAGCAGCTCCACTGATACGCATCCTTTACTGTTTCCTTTTTGCACCTCACTTGCCCATCACTGCACCCCTCACCTCACCTCCCTCCAACCACGCACCTTCGATATCCCAGTATTCCTCCTCCTTCCCCCTCCTCAGCGATTGGGTTGCGCAGGTCTGTCAACCGCTCCTGGTAAGAATCGATCACAAGCACCTCGTACTTTCTCATCTTTCTTGCTTTATAATTTCCTCTGGGAATGTTTCTGATGGCACTTGTGTTAGCATAGATAAGCCTGTGGAAGTATGAGATCAGTTTTGCTCTGCCCTGTGTCTTCTCTTTTGTATACGATTGCATTTCTTTTGCCACACCTCACCAATCCTTGCTTTGCCCTGCTGTACATATTTTCTGCAATAAATCCCCTGCTAATTGTACACATACCTTTCCTCACCCTTTTAATAATAAATTGCTTGTATTATAAATGTACCCAGGGAATAGTGTATTTTCCTCCATTGGTCCAGTGTAGTAAGTACATAGTGTTAGGCGGGAAGTTCTACCCCATGCGATTTGCTCGTTAGTCAGCAGACACTCACTGTATTGCACAGCAGTAATCCAGGTATGCGTTCATTGGTTGTCCACAGGTAAGGTAACACACAAAGTAGTGAAAACCCTGCCAGGATTGGCAGTACCAATTGGCGTTCGTGGTTGATTGGCAACCCGCCGAGCCGAGGAGTTATCCGCGGCTGGTGGCCTCAGGATCAGGTGTTCGGAAGAAACTGGAGTGCTTCCCCTCATGGCGAACCTCGAACCCTGGCCCATAGCTGTGTGTGTGTGTGTGTGT
>CM068959.1:84029257-84040919 GCA_035128595.1 Eptatretus atami | reverse complement strand
GGGCGACGAGGGCATTTGCGCGCCAAAACCGTCCAGTGAGGGAGAGCGGGTCGAAGGAGGCAGCTCCTCCCCTCTGGAGAAGGAGTGAATAACTGTTCGGCACGATCCGACTGGTAGAGAGGGTTGGTTTTGG
This sequence comes from Eptatretus atami, assembly GCA_035128595.1. Classification (NCBI taxonomy): domain Eukaryota; kingdom Metazoa; phylum Chordata; class Myxini; order Myxiniformes; family Myxinidae; genus Eptatretus; species Eptatretus atami. Next base: position 84,040,786 of record CM068959.1, on the reverse strand, counting down.
TCTGCCGGATCGCCCCGGATCACCTGGCCTTGCCTGCTGGCGCTCGCTGCCTCATCCGCGCTCGCGCTTGTTGGCGTCCGCCCTTCATCCTCCGCCCGGGTACTTGGAGTGGCATCGTGGTTGTGGGTTCGAGTCCCTCCGGTCCCAGACGTCGAAGACCACACGAGGTGGACAGGTCCAAGATAGCTCTGGTTTTCAGCTCATATTCCCTCGAGCTGGGAACCTTCAATAAAGACCCTACGGGGTCCATTTCTTTGGGTGTGTGTCTGTGTGCGGGCCTGTCTTGTCAAGTAGAATTGTTAAGTGTTTTGCTTGTACATTATTTACATTTCATATTCGGTTGTAATCTGCTCTTTGTCTCCCTTCCCGGTTTTTGCCAATTATTATTGTAAATAAATACCCCTCTTGTTAAATGTATCAGCTCATTTCTGTGTTTCTTTCATTGGCTTAGCACGGTGCATGTTGGCAAATTAGGAAGCGGCAAATTGTGCATTTGGTCCGACGGGTCTTGGTAACCACCCGCTCGGGTTACGCATGGTTCGAGCACGATAACGGCTCATTCCGCTCGAGGCCTGCTGCGGGTGTAAATTCCCCGGTAGCTTTGCCGTGTGGATACTTAGGTATATTGAAGTTGGCAATTAACCCTATTCCAATGCGGCACGAATTACTTGGTGAATATCACAGGTCCTGGTAGACACCCGTACCTTCTCGGAGTTCTTCCGAGAAGCACGACCTAGATTCCGGGTGTTCGGTGGAGCCGAACTCTACATGCTCGACCTAGCGGTCGTGCTCGCCGCCGACACCCGGCTCCACAACAATATATCTACACATATATATAATATAATATATAACACATATTTTCAATAGATACACACATATAAACTATAATATAGGATATATATATATATATATATATATATATATATACTGTATATATAATTATGTATATGCATATAAAGACCCACCCACATCTCTCACCTGTGAATGGAGGGAATAGCCAATCAGCTCTCACCTCAACAGATAAACCCAGGTGGCTAGGATTATATAAATAATTGACCCCTCCCGCACTCCTCCAGCTGAAGAATCTGCGTAAAACAACCCAAGAAGACTTACACAAGGTAAGTGCTATGCTGTTTCGAACCCTTCCCAGAGTTCCTCAACAACTATACAGACGTTCACACAGAGTTCAGACATGAGAATCCCAATGCTTTACACCCCCTCAGCTACCGGACCGGTTTCATCACATTGGCGAATCATCTACGATAGCGCAGACAGCAATGCATACCAATGAGGCTCCCAAGCATGTACCACATGCAAATGTCAAAAACTTTTGAGGAGTGTGGGAGCGGTCAATTATATATATATATATATATATATATATATATATATATATATACATACATACACTCACAAGAGGAGTATGCTTACACGTTATCCAAGCAAATATGTAAGCATACGAACCATGCTTCCCCATTGTCTCGGATCGCTCACCTGCATTTTTTTCATTTTTTTTTCTTCTTTTTTTTTCATTTATTTATATTTTCATTTATGGATGTTGTCTGATGATAATGTGATGTTTCCCGATGTTCTGGCTTTCTACGTCACCCGGAATGTACTAATCTTTAATATCAGTCAGTGCGTCAGTGAGTCAGTCAGTGGTTAGAATGAGCTTTATATCATTTAATATAATATAATATTGTTGCGAATCTGGAATCCATGAGCACACAACATACAGGTCCTTTAGATCAGTTATATCTGTAAGTACGTGTTGCCAGTTAGGGTCCCGACCCTAGTCTAATGGGTCATTAAATGTTCCTGTGCTGTGGAGTTATTTTAATAGCCAGGTTTTCTTTTCGTGTATTTTTACGCCACCAACATCAACGCCGACGACACCGCATCACCCTCACCTTCACTTCGCTTCCTTCACCTCGCTCTGGCCGACGTCAGGGGTGGGCGGAGCCCCTGCAGAAACATGCTGCTCAACTTCCTGTGTGAGGGGTGGTCCCTTGGAAGAAGGCGGAGTTCAGGGAGGAGCCGCGAAGCGGCCCTCGACCAATCAGCGTGCAGCGGGTGGGGTGACCGCCACTCAGCCAATCCGGGCCCGCGTCAGGAGAAAGGGCTCCGCGTGACGTCACCACGCCCGCGGCTAATCAAGGGGCTTGCCGCCCGTTTGGCCAGTGAGAGAGACGAAGAACGACTGCGCGCCAAAAACCAGCCAGTGAGCAGAGGGAGGTCACGAGGAGCGCCCCCCCCCTTCCGAAGCAGGGGTATAAAGATAGGCACGGTCTGTGGCGTTCGGAGCGTGTTCCTGTCGTTCTTCGTGGCTGGTTCTCCCTGCGTTTCTCCGCGTTTCCCTGTTGTTCTGGTCGTGCCGAGTCTGAAAGTGTCTGCGCACGGAGGGTCTTCTCCCGCCAGCCTTCGCCCTGCCGACTTCACTCGCTTGGATCGTCCGGATCGTGTAGAGGGGTCCAGTTCGGCCCCGAGGACCTGGTCCTTGAAGACCGCACGAGGCGGGCAGGTCCGAGATAGGTCTCAATAATGACCAGCGGTCCGATCATTTTGTGTGTGTGTTGGTGTGTGTGTGTGTGTGTGTGTTCGTGGCGGCCCGTCTAATAAGTAGTAAACTGTCAAGTCTTTGTGCTGAATAATTACATACCCAATAATCGTTTAGTTCGCTCTTTGTGTTCCTCCCTGCCTATGTAAATAAATACCCTATTTGTTCAATGTATCAGCCTCGTTTGTGTTTCTTTCATTGGTTCGACATGACGCATGATTGAGAATTTGTTAAAGCTTTTACGGCCCAAAGGGGACATTTGGACCGACGGTTCTTGGCGATTCAACCGCTCGAATTGCACAGGAACGAGCGCGCTAAGCGGATCGTTTTCGTACGAGTTCCGTCGAGGGTGAAATTTCCCGTAGTTGGACCACGTGGGTATTTAGGTAAATTGAAATTGGCAATCGACCCTACCCACGTGTCTATCCATTGGCGAATTTCGGTCCGATAGAGGACCCGTCGACTCGGGACTTATCCGGGGCGACGATCTGAATTCCGGGCGATCGGTCGAGCCGACTTGCGGCTCCATCTCGCGGTCGTGCTCGCGGCCGACGTTCCGGCCCCGCAACAATATTACATTATATTATGTTATATTATGTATATATATTTATATTTATATATGTATGTGTGTGTATGTATATATATATGTATACACACAACTTTGTCTTATTGCTGCATCCTGCAGGGTAATCTGAAAATCAAAACGAGGAGAATGTCTTCAATTTTACACGAGCTCATCTGAGGTAGGACCCTGCAGGGTGTCAGTTACACATCTGAGTAAACCTACTTTTTAATACCTTCATCCCATCTTCCAAAAAAAGATGCCCACCTTTTATGTTAGTCCCTGGCCTTACTAATCACCCTTTTTACATCATAGTTTTGATTATAAGGAGGTGAAAAAGGAAATCAAAGTTTGTGGCGTGTTCACGATTGAGGTGTAGTTTTGATCCTCATTCGGGACAAGCTCAATTCAATCTGCCGAGTGCCGTCCAGGTACGCTGCCAGCAGGGTGCGCTGCATGTTTGAGCACGCACTTGATGTTGAGCCGATTGTCCCGTCTCCCTTTTGGTCGGGCACGTTAAAATTTCACGCGGAATTCCAAAGTGATTTGGCCATTGCACACAGGGATTCTGACCATTTAGTTTTTATTTGTGGTACTCTATGTAATTATCACTACTTGCAGGAGGTGGGAGTGCTTGAAGATGGATATGGCACCTGAATGGTGAGCCAAATAGGCTCCCGTGCCCATTTCCCTCTATTTCCAAGTACTAATTGTGGTTTGTATGTTACGTTTCTGATGCATAAGTGCAAGACCGATTATTTGTTTCAGAATAGTATTATTAAGAAGAAAATTCCAACTATATTGGTGATACATAATCTTTTGAAACAGTCACCTTCACCAAAGGAGCCGTATAAAGATGCTTTCCATAGTTGGAAAAACAAGATTTTCAAAATGAAGAATCTGTTTAATTGTTCGCTTTCTTCCCTTTTGTGGTTTAACAATTAGTTAAGGTATGATCATCCTCAGTTAGCTGCCCTATGGCAAGTCTAAGCAACATCCCCTGAGGAGGAAAGTCCTGCAACAGCAGCTTCATGTGGAATGGAATGCACTGGTTAGGTTGCCATTACTTTTCTAGTGGGGTCACAATTCGACCATGTAATCACCAGATTACAATACAGAATCCCAGCCAGTTGATACACAAGGTAGTAATGCATAGTTAACCACAATTTTATCATGGAGGAGTTTGTGCATAAATTACATTTAGGACAAGGAAATTTCATTGTACTTTTCCAGGAACGATAGACATTTTTGCTAGCGTGACTTGAACAGCTTGTCGTAACATTGAATAAAGCAGGCCCCAGTTAATTGGAGTAAAAGGTGATCAATGTATCTTTGGGGCAACAATTTTTTGCAGGAAAAATAATCGTTTTGGTCATTTTGTTAAATCATGTTCTCTTGTGGCCAGCATTCATACTGTTGCTTTGATGTCTGTAATTGTTTCCTCAGTGCAGACATTTTTCAGAGGTTCTGCATGTCTTTCGTTGGTCTGACAAATTGACTTGTTTGGGTTTGATTGTTGGACTAACTTTAAATTACACAACTTTCAAAATGATGTATGAATGCCAATGAGGCCTTTTGCGCATGGGTTGTATGTGCGTTTTCAGTGACTCAGTTGTGCTCGTCAGGCATTTTTGTTAGTGCGAAATGTGTACGGTAATCCAAACAGTCTTTTAAACATAATTTTCAGCATTTACATGAAAGAGTGGCAATTTCAAAATGGTTAACCCTAACTGTTCTGTTCCTGAATGCAAATTGGACTCGTGGAAATATCTGGAATACGAGAAATATCTGTGGATGAGAGGTGTCGAGGTCCTACCTTTTCCTGTTCATACAATTATTGCGTGGTGGCAGTGGCCATCACGCACACGCACGCACACACACACACACACACACACACACACACTTTACCTTTTACCAATATATGCAAAAATCGAATACAATTTCTCTTGTGGCCCTGGAACCAAACAAAGAATATTTATTTATAACAGCCTTCACAGAACATCCAGCTCCCACTCCTACCCTCTGCCCCCTCCTCACATACATGACTAATAGTAAATATAATCATTTTAAATATGCCCCTTCCATTGACAAGCCCGACATATGACCTTCCCATTGGTGTTAAGAAGCACCCAAACCAGATACGGTGTCTCCCCTCTGGGAAGTCTGTCTGAAAGTTGGGAATGACGGCATCATCTTTCCTACAGCAGATGTCCATTAAATAAATCACCAAGTCTGCCCTTTTAATTCCGCAAGGTTCAAAGTCCACTCACTGGCAGCAATGGTCGAAGGTTTGGGTAGAACGCACCATCTACGAACCTTCGGGCCTTGCACTGGTCCATGCCCTTGGGAGTTTGCAGTACGGGAAGATGCAAGCTACCAGCTTTTGGGCGAGTTCAGAAAGTTCTCCAACTCTTTCGTTGTGTATAGGTATACCCCTTTCTCGCAGGAACGTATAAAAAGTATTTTCAGCATATTTTAGGTTGAAATAAAGACCAGTCTTTTCACTTTCCTTCTTCACTGTCTGCAGCAGTTTCATCAAGTCCTCTTTACTTTCTACCAACAGAGTAGTAGTATCATGAGCATAACTCAGAGAAGAATGTTTAAAAATTCCATTCCACTGAAAGAAAAACAAACAAATTAGTGCTTGAAGAAATTAGACCACCAAATACATTAGAAGTGCTGACACTAAAACAGAAACTGTCATACTTTGGACACATCATGAGTGCAGAAAACGAAAGTCTGGAGAAATCAAAAATGCTGGAAATGGGTGAAGGAAGACGAGGAAGAGGCCGACCTCTGGATTGTATGTGCTGGATGGATTTGGTAAAGGTTGCAATCAAATTGTCTCTATCAGAGCCTCGGGAAGCAGTGCAGGAAAGGGGTGTTTGGAGAAATCTGATCATGAATGTCACCAGAAGTTAGCATGACTTGATGGACGAGACAACAGTATGGAGTTATACCATTACCAGACTGAGTCTGGGAGGTCGGTAGTTCAAACCTCAGCCGAGTCATACAAAAGACTTTCATCATGGTACGTGCTGCTTCCTTGCTTGATGCTCAGCATTTAAAAAGGATAGCATGGACAGATAACCACAAGTTGGAAATACTTCAGTAGCACAGGCTTTGATGGCCTCCTTGTAAGATAACGTATACTTTATTATCGCTGAGTTTTAGAAAGGTGATCCGATTAGTGACAGATATTTGTACTGTACTTACCTTTTCCCTCTTCGATTAGTCTATCATGAATGAATGTTGATACCGTCCTCTTGCCCTCCGAGCAGTGCATCGTCGAGCAAGCAACACAACTCACCTTACACAATTACTGAAGAGCCTCCCTCGTTCAGTGTATTTTCAGAATTTTTGAACAAACTGCCACCAAGTTGGATTTCCTTGTAAGCTTTGAAGACGATGAAGTGAAATACGCTCTTTTTCAAGCATTACTACAACGGAAAAACCGATAGCATTGCGATACAAATCAAAAAAACTCATGAAGCCACATATTTCATGACACGTGTCCTTTAATTCTATGTCGATTTTTAAAGATCGTAACACTTAAAATTTACTAAAACAACCAAATGAAGATAAAATGTGCCAGGAGTGGAAGAGTGGCATGTCCTGTACGTACAGCATCCTCTACTGCTGACAACTGTGTATTATACACGAGATAATGAATAAAAAAGGGGCCAAAAGGAAACTCCCAAATAAAATAAATACATAAAGAGGAGGGTAAATAAGAAATAAAAATGTAAGGAGGAAAATATCATGTCAGACCAGAAGCACTTTGTCACGATTAGCAAACATGAAAAGTCAGGATTTTTAGTGGAATTTTTAAAAACAATATTGGGACTTAAAGCTGGGCATTGTAACGTTGAAAATAAAAGCATGTTATTTAAGGCATACACATTGTGTTATAATACCAAACTGAAGTTATATATATATATATATATAGTTTTCTCTACTGTCGGTTAGATAAAGGTGTGCTCACTGTCATGGGAAGCAAAGTCACGCTGACGTTTCAGGCCTTAGCTTTTCATTGAAGCAAGACAGAGAACTCTTGCTCAGACGAAAAGCACCTGCCCACAATATCAGCTTTACTTCCTATGGCGGTTAGTACATACTTGTCAACCTTCAGTTGATGAAACCTAGTGCAAGACCGACACTAGCAATGACAAAGTGTAGTATTCCTCTATAAAAGGTTTTGATAGTTTGCTTGAAATTCAAAACATGAAGACTACTCAGGTTGCTGTCATAAAACTGACAAATAGTATATGCCATGAGAGACGATCGCTGTGCGGTTTGATTCATCATAAAATTTCAGACTGGTTTAACTATCTTGATGACATCACTTTTCAATCGAGCCTCCGCAAAGAGAATACAAATGGAAAGAAATAAAGCGAAACCAGGACAGACAACGATAGAAACACAACAAGTATCTTTGGATGCAGCGAATCATTTGAGATAAAATACTGCGCACGAGGCATTTAAAATGGACAAAATCACGAACAACAGTGTATTGACACAATAAGGATTAAAAATTAATTGTTTTTAAAAGGATGCACAGTGTTGGACAAAGAGAAAGATAGAACGAAAACAAATTGCGTGACGTGGTGTCTCATTGAGCACGCAGTGAATGGCAATTCAGGTGAACTTACAAAAGCTGCTTGATCCATAATTTATATCATGTTGCGCAAGTAACTGATGAGACAAATGGAACCAGGTGGAAGGAACAGCCAAAAAAGGTAATCTGAAACCTGACCATAAATCACATGAAGGAGATTTTGGACGCAAGACATGAAATAAGCACAAACGATGAAGAAAGTGAATGTGCAAACTAATGAAAGTAAACAAATATGAACAGAGTAAATTTATTTGAGAAAGGTTAAGTATATTTCAGTGGGAGATGATTTCAATAAGTCACGATCGATGAAGAGTAGTAAAGTGTTGTGCTTACTAGAATTAAAAGTAGCAAGTTTGCTTGATAATGGAAGTGCAGTTCATTTTGTATATCTCGATGATCAGGAAGTATATGATAAGGCTGCACACAAGAGGCTGTTCGTTAAGATTAGAGCTTGTGGAATATATCTGAACCTCGTGGATTCGATAGTAAAATTGATACTGATTCAGTAATAGAAAACAAGCAGTGGTAGTTGAAACTGTTGTTGTTTCAAAGTCATGTTTCAAAGCAGACGTGGGTCAACCAAGCGAAATTTTGTGGGGCTATCCCCCACCTTTCAGAAAAGGCTAAATATCACCCCCCCCCCACTTTCTTTTGAAATTGCTGCATAGCCACTCCCCTCTCCTGCCAAAACATGTACATTTACAGAGGTGGATACTTTGAAACCTAGTAGGTCTCCGTTCCACCTCCTGAAACTCCCCAATGTGTGGAGATAGCAACCACGCAACAACAGCAACTCTCACGCACACACGCACACACTCTCTCTCTCCTCTCTCTCTCTCTTTCTCTCTCTCTCTCTCTCTCTCTCTGTCTGGAAAAGTCAAGGATCCATGCAGTCAATTACTATATTTGTGTGCATCACTTGAAGCAAAACTGTTGTAAAAAGGCAAATACAAACAAGATCAGTAAATGCACATCCGAGAAATTGTTGAGGACGTGTTCGACATTGAGGTTGTTTTTTCTTAATAACTAAAATGGCTGCCAGTCGGCCATCCTGGATCTGACGTCGAAAGAAAATGACGTGCATATGTATCCCATCATGTGTTGTCTTTGTGCCGAGTACGAATAAAATTGGTCCACACATGTCCAAGATGTGGTCGCGGATGCGTGCACGCACAGACACGCACACGCGCGCGCACGGACACGAACATCGAGCCAAAATCTATTAGCCCCCGTTTCGGACTAAGTCCAATGAGGGCAAATAAATATTATTCCTGAAACAAAACACACATACCCGAGAACATTTTCTACCAGCCACTTTCTTTCTTTCCTAATTCCACTTCCTCTTTAACATGCAGTTGAACATTCCAAATCCTAATACAGTTACAGATGTGCAAAATGAGCTGAGTGGGAAAGGGAGATTGCTTTTTGCTGTCTTTGCCACAAATTCTACACAGAAGATATAGTTAGTCCCGTCTGTTAGTTTTTGAACACCACACATATTGCTTATGAGAGTCGCGTTATTTGGTTTCACGAGAACATGTTAATCTTCTTTCACAGATTTGAAGTCCTCTTCAACCTTTTTGCACTGCTCAGACATATCTTCTGTGTGTGAGATACGATGTGACCAAACTGTATGACAGGTAATCTTCAGGAAATTTCAACTGCGCTGACATTTTTGTTCAGCAGAAATCTCATTACACAATGCTATCCCACTGGCTGTGACTCTGCCATTTTGGATAATACACAGAATGCTTGACAGAGCTGTGATGTCACTTAACACCGGAGTTGCCAAAATCGTGCCACCACTAATTCATAAACTTTCAGCACCCTTCATTTCTCTTACAATTATCTGAACATAAAAGTTCAGGTTAATCTTTAACCACTGTAATGATATATATATATACACCTGGGGATAATTAATTAAGTGAGAGCTGATTGGTTCCAATGGGTGGGAGATGTTTTGAGATATACAGTGTACGTGATATATATATATATATATATATATATATATATATATATATATATATATATATACACACACTGTATATATATATATATACATATATACATATATACATATATATTTATTTTTTTTGATGGTTTTGGAAATACACACTCGTCTGACAGCAAATCCCACACCAATGAACATAAAGTCCAATACCAAAACATTACCTCCAATCCATAGGCCTCAGCCCGGCGACTCTGTCAAACAGTCAAACAGTCAAAGATTACATGGTCAATATCAGTTAAACATCAAATGGAGACACCCATTGGGATTTCAGGCTTATTTGCCCTCATCAGGATGGCATACCAATAAAGGACTTTGTGTCCATTGGAGATCGAGGTAGTACTCATCACGCTCCACATATTTTGATTTACCTGCCGATCGCATCACGTGCCTTCTGGTTGAATGGTTTGCATGAGCAGGAACAATCGGCTGTGTGGCAGACAGACCGTTGTTCTTTGCGGATTATGCGGTTTTACCTTGTGAGACATACTCCATGGTGATGCTCACCATAACAGCTAGGAGGTGCGATGGATGTTGAAACGACTAAGGTGGTCATCTTTGGTTAGATATTTATCGGTATGCTGTCTTGTGAGGGAAGATAAGCTCGAAATCCAGATCGGCGGATCTATTTGATGTTTAACTGATGATGATCATGTAATATTTATTTATTTGACAGAGTCACAGGGCTGAAGCCTCCGGATTTGAGGTGACGCTTTGGTGTTGGATATTATGTCTATTGTAGTTTTGGGGAGTGCTCGTAATGCTCCACATATTTTGATATACCTGCCGATCGCACCACGTGCCTTCTGGGTTGAATGGTTTGCATTAGCAGGAACAATCATCTGGGTGGCAGACGGTCAGTTGTTCTTTGCGGATTATGCGGTTTTACCGTGTGAGACATAATCCACAGGATGCTCACCATACCAGCCAGGAGATGCGATTGCTGTAAAATTATATATACATAATATATATATATATATATAAATTAACATATACATATACATATACACATATATACACACATATATATATACATATACATATACACATACACATACACCTACACAGACATATATATATATATATATACATATATATACACATATATGTACACACACACACACACACACACCACCACACACACACACACACACCCACACACCACAACACACACACACACACACACACACACTGTATCAGTTTAGCTGTTTAGCCCTATCACTCAATGGTGAAAAATCGCTTAAAAAATTATCGGAGCTGGATCCAGATTCGGATCTTCACAAAATTCGAAACACTTCTCCTTGTTATATTCCCAACCAGTCCACAAAGTTTCGTCCCAATCCATCCTCAGTTTTTTTGAGATATCCTGCTATATGTATCTTTCAATGCTGAAAAATGACTGAAAATTCTCGGATCCAGATGCGGATCCGGATCTTCACCAAAATCGAATAATTTCGTCCATGTCACATACCCAATGTCTCCACCAAATTCAGTCCGAATCTGTTTACAACTTTTTATATATCCTTTTCACAAACAAACAGACAAATGAAAAATCACTCATAGAGCGACACTTGGCAAAACAGAACAAAGTCGAACGGCACTCGGGAGAGTCCATATCTCTGCCAGGGTGAACAGTTTACGTTTTGTATCCCACTGATGGGTTGGATCTGAACCAAAATCTAATCTACTTGTTCTTGTCAACTAACCAATTTATCCACAACGTTTTTAGATATAATATCATTATATATATATATATATATATATATATATATATATATATATATATA
>CM068959.1:84011982-84022470 GCA_035128595.1 Eptatretus atami | reverse complement strand
ACAGGGGGTCAATCATGGGCACTCTGACCGGTCTGTGGCTACGCAGCAGGGTGTGATGCACTGTGGATTGTGACACATTCCTCCCATGACCACCATTAAAATTTTCTGTGACGTGCCACAGTAGACCTTCTGTCGGTTCGGACCAGATGGGATAGCCTTTGTTGCCCTCACCAGCATCGATGAACCTTGGGCACCCAACACCTGTCGCCGGTTTGTGTTTGTCCCTCCTCGGACCACCGCGTAAGTACTCACAACCGCTGACCAGGAGCACCCACAAGCCTTGCCATTTCAGAGATGCTCTGACCCAATCGTCTGGCCATAACAATTTGGCCCTTGTCAAAGTCGCTCAGGTCTTTACTCCTGCCAATTTCTCCTGCATCCAACACATCAACTTCAAGAACTGGCTGTTCACTTGCTGCCTAATATATCCCATCCCTTGACAGGTGCCATTGTAACAAGATAATCAATGTTATTCATTTCACCTGGCAGTGGTCATAATGTTTTGACGTGTGTGTGTGTGTGTGTGTGTGTGTGTGGTGTGTGTGTGTGTGTGTGTGTGTGTACTTGTTTTGTCTGGATTTATTCATGGGACTCAGTGCAGTAATTGGTCTTTATTTTGATTTTGATTCTTTCAGCCCAGAACCTCTCCAAACAGGGGATCCACAACCTCAGTCACTGATCCACATCGGTAGATTACCGACATCAGTATATGCACAACCTCAGTTGCATAATACACAAGAATCAAATAAATACACAAGAAAAGTATAAATATCAAGGAAACAGGACAGTGGATTTTCCACCATAAGATAATGACAAATCAATGGGAGAAGCCTCACCAAAAGAAATGTCAATTTTCACACACATCTCGTTTTTTCACACACAACTATTCCTACACATTATATCACCTCACACACACACACACAACACACACACACACACACACACACACACACACCCACCACAAAACCATACACACACACACACACCTTTAATGTGTGGACAAATGAATGGTTTCCCAACCACACAAATTATCAGCTGGCCACCGTTCTTCCTCGAGGTTTCGACCCTTTCTGCCCAGAACCTCTCCAACTGCGGATCCACAACCTCAGGTGTGTCCAGGCAGTCAGTCAACCCATCAATGTTACATCACGAATCAAACTCTACTTGCTCGAGGATTTAATGTATTGTTGCGGGCCGGGGGTTCAGGTGAGAAGACCACAAGGTAGGGGAAGCTATCTCTGTTCCCACCAGACTCCCCGGAATTGTAGGCCATCGCACACGGATAATTCCTGAGCGGGGGTCGCTTAACCGACCGTGGACGCTCAATAACTCAACCGCGTGACATTGGATCCTCCTCTATGGGTTAATCGGGTTACCTAATTAATCACATGGTTTAATTACCGGGGAACACGCCCTCGGTACGCCTTGTCCGAAATGGATCACTCTACCGGACCGGATCACTTTACCGGATCGGATGCAGCCGAGCGACACTGCCAAGGACGTACCGGCGAAAAGGAGGATCGTTGGGAATAAAGTCCCGGCTAAACTAGGATTCGGACCATGCTGGATCAATGGAAGAAAAGACAAAAACGAGCAGGGAACATTCCTAATAATGATTTATTTACAATCAACTTACAAAGGGGACGCAGAGCAGATTTACGTGAAAATATAACAATAATAATGATAACGATCTTCTGCAGTCTTACTAAGGCCTAGGTCACATTTGCCCACGGCGGCCGTGGGGTCTCCAAAATCTGCGGCCACTAGCAATTATACGGCGCCGCAGTATTTCCACGGTCACACAATGTAGCAGTCACATGTTTTTATTTTTCGGGTAGCCGCACGGCGTATTTATAAATATATGGAGACCGAAAACGTGGGTGTGCCGTACGGTCTTTGATTTGATGTCGCAGCGGTGACCTTAGGCGTCGCTGCGGCGGCCATAGAATTTTCAAGGCAGACGCAAGGTGCCCGCAAGGCGACCGCAGGGGGGCCCTAAGGCGAACGTGCGGCCAGACGGACGGTAACGAGTGGGATATTATACCAGTTCTTTTTTACTGAAATAAAAATATAACAGTATATATAACTGAATATACTATAACTAAATATACCTGGTGCCCCCAGAATCCGAAGCCCCATTGTTTGAACAAATTGGAATCCCTGTCCACCGTCGAAAGCGCCTACAATGGGCACGCGAGCGTCGGAACTGGACTTTGGAGCAGTGGAAGAAGGTCGCCTGGTCCGATGAGTCCCTTTTTATTTTAGATTACGTGAATGGCCGTGTACGTGTGCGCCGTTTACCTGGGGAAGTGATGGCACCAGGATGCACTGTGGGAAGATGACAACCTGGTGGAGGGAGTGTGATGCTCTGGGCAATGTTCTGCTGGGAAACCCTGGGTCCGGCCATTCATGTGGACATCAATTTGACACGTGTCACCGACCGAAACATTGTTTCAGACCAGGTACACCCCTTCATGGCAATGGTATTTCCTGATGGCAGTGGCCTCTTTCAGCAGGATAATGCACCCTGCTATCCTGCACATATTTTTGGGGAATGGTTTGAGGAACATGATGAAGTGTTCACGGTGTTGCTCTGGCCTCCAAATTCTCCAGATCTCAATCCGATTGAGCATCTATGGGATGTGCTGGACTGACAAGTCCGATCCACGGCGGCTCCACCTCGCAACTTACAGGACTTAAAGGATCTGCTGCTAATGTTTTGGTGCCAGATACCACAGGACTCCTTCAGGGGTCTTGTAGAGTCCATGCCTCGGTTGGTCGGCGCTGTTCTGGCGGCACACGGAGGACCAACAGCATATTAGGCAGGAGGTCATAATGTTTTGGCTCATCTGTGTTTGTATGTATATATCTATATATATATATATACATATATATACATATATACATATATATATATATATATATACATACAAACACAGATATATTTTGTGTTGGTAAGTATTCACAAAAGTTATTTTATTGGAGTCATAACCTTAACTTATAAACAATTTACTGATTTCCCAACTGCCCGGATTTCTTAATGTTGCAACTCAATGTTTATATTCTTGTATAGTTTATTACTCCTAACAACAACAAAAAAGATTAAAATGAGGGGGGAGTGGAGAGCCCCTCTACCCTTCACCCCACCCGATGAACTCCTGTTCTTACCCAATTTGCCGATGGCTATGGTAGAAAGAGTTAATATAGCAAAATAAAGGTTAACTATAAAATATGGTAACTTTAAATAACAGCCCCCACGTGAGTTTCATCGAGTCAACCCAATATTTCATGAAGCCACACATACTCCGTTAACATCGGACCACACATCGTCAAATCCTGACCTTTATAATAAATAAATAAAACTTTCAAACGGATGTTTTTACAACTCGAGGTTTGCCTTATTACAACTCGAGGTTTGCCTTAAAATGAGACGAGTGTAAAAAGTGGAGATTATTCAAGGAGCTTTTACACACATGGATATGCACTACAATTACCTGCAATACTTATAATTTTATGATAAGGACATAAGAAGAGAATGATCTAATCAACAGTAAAACAAAGATGTTGATAACTCAGGAGTAGAGGAGAAAATTACTCTGTCTCGTTTTGGTCCATTTACCGACAGAACTGGGATCATATTACAATTTGTAATGATACATGCAGTCGGGAGGGGGGGGGGGTAGGGGGATAGGAAGGCGTGGGGGAGGGAGGGGGGAGGGAATTCGACCTCACATAGTGTTCACCAGCACCTTGACAAGTTAGGACTCACAATCTCGTTGCAGTCATGCGATGCACTTCTATCCACCACCACCCTTCCTTCTATCCCTCCACCACCCCTTCCTTCTATCCCTCCACCACCCCTTCCTTCTATCCCTCCACACCCCTTCCTTCTATCCTCCACCACCCCTTCCTTCTATCCCACACCACCCCTTCCTTCTATCCTCCACCACCCCTTCCTTCTATCCCTCCCCACCCCTTCCTTCTATCCCTCCCCACCCCTTCCTTCTTTCCCTCCACCACCCCTTCCTACTATCCCTCCACCACCCCTTCCTACTATCCCTCCATCACCCTTCCTTCTATCCCTCCACCACCCTTCCTACTATCCTCCACCACCCTTCCTACTATCCTCCAGCACCCTTCCTACTATCCCTCCATCACCCTTCCTTATATCCCTCCACCACCCCTTCCTTTTATCCCACCACCACCCCTTCCTTCTATCCCTCCACCACCCCTTCCTTCTATCCCTCCATCACCCCTTACTTCTATCCCACCACCACCCCTTCCTACTATCCCTCCATCACCCTTCCTCCCATCCCTCCATCACCCCTTACTTCTATCCCTCCACCACCCTTCCTTCTCTCCCTCCATCACCCCTTACTTCTATCCACCACCACCCCTTCCTACTATCCTCCATCACCCCTTCCTTATATCCCTCCACCACCCCTTCCTTTTATCCCACCATCACCCCTTCCTTCTATCCTCCACCACCCCTTCCTTCTATCCTCTCCATCACCCCTTACTTCTATCCACCACCACCTTCCTACTATCCTCCATCACCCCTTCCTCCCATCCCTCCATCACCCCTTACTTCTATCCCTCCACCACCCCTTCCTTCTCTCCCTCCACCACCCCTTCCTACTATCCCTCCATCACCCTTACTTCTATCCCTCCATCACCCTTCCTACTATCCCTCCACCACCCTTCCTTCTATCCTCCACCACCCCTTCCTTCTATCCCTCCACCACCCCTTCTACTATCCCTCCATCACCCCTTCCTTCTATCCCACCACACCCTTCCTACTATCCTCCATCCCTTCCTTCTATCCCTCCACCACCCGTTCCTTCTATCCCTCCATCACCCCTTCCTACTATCCTCCATCACCCTTACTTCTATCCCATCCCACCCCTTCCTACTATCCCTCCATCACCTTTCCTTCTATCCCTCCACCACCCCTTCCTACTATCCTCCATCACCCCTTCCTACTATCCTCAATCACCCTTCCTTCTATCCCACCACCACCCTTCTACTATCCCTCAATCACCCCTTCCTTCTATCCCACCACCACCCCTTCCTACTATCCCTCCTCACCCCTTCCTTCTATCCCTCCACCACCCGTTCCTTCTATCCCTCCATCACCCCTTCCTACTATCCCTCCATCACCCCTTACTTCTATCCACTACCACCCCTTCCGACTATCCCTCCATCACCCTTTCCTTCTATCCCTCCACCACCCTTCCTACTATCCTCCATCACCCCTTCCTACTATCCCTCAATCACCCCTTCCTTCTATTCCTCACCACAACCCTTCCTACTATCCCTCCACACCCCTTCTTCTATCCCTCCATCACCCCTTCCTACTATCCCTCCATCACCCCTTCCTTCTATCCCTCCACCACCCTTCCTACTATCCCTCCACCACCCCTTCCTACTTCCCTCCACCACCCCTTTCCTACTATCCCTCCACCACCCTTCCTACTATCCCTCCATCACCCCTTCCTACTATCCCTCCATCACCCCTTCCTACTATCCCTCCACACCCCTTCCTACTATCCCCCTCCATCACCCCTTCCTTCTATCCACGCACCACCGCTTCCTACTATCCCACCACCACCCCTTCCTACTATCCCTCCATCACCCCTTCCTACTATCCCTCCATCACCCCTTCCTACTATCCCTCCATCACCCCTTCCTACTATCCTCCATCACCCCTTCCTTCTATCCCTCCACAACCCCTTCCTACTGACCCTTCACCATACTTAACATGACACTGATGATTCCAGCTGAATCCCAGATTAAGATCGCTGGTCAAAACATCAGATGTGGGCAGCCATGCCCGCTGGATTCGTTTCTGGACAGCTATACTACTTGGTACATCGGTACCCTCCTTATCGAATCCCGATCTTCCCAACTCGATCCAGTTTTATTTCTCCTCGAATAACTCGCATAAAAAAGGTCCATCATTCGCCCATGGGTATTGCAGGTCTTCCAGGGTTACGACCTTATAAAAACGAAAAGTATGCACAGGAAGGGGAGAGACAGGAAAACCAGGAGAGGAACAGCTCCTGATGATGATTTACTCTCAAAACGAAAATGTTGATCCTGTTTATAAGATAAATCCCCTTTTCATCAAGCCTCACTACCTGTGATTGAATTAAACATTTACAGATGCTTGCACTGCACATGCTGCTTTATCAATTCCTTTCTTCTTCTTATTTTATTGACATCCATCCCAGCTAATGAAATTCATGTGATTTGCCTGTAGGTTATTGGAAAAACAAAATCCTTCAACTTTCCTGAAACAATGCCCTGTGTTTATTGTTATTTGCTTTAGGGTGTCATGGGGTACCCGACACTCTTTTAAGATGAGCTGTAATATGGACTCCATCAATTTGGGATATTTATATAGGACAGTGCAAACGTAGCTGACGATCACCTCTGAGCTGTCTTGCCTGGGTTCGAATCCCGGCCCAGCTATAAACTGTCGTCCCGGTGTAAAGACTTCAAGCTACCCCCCTTTCAAGTTACCTCCCGGTAATCTGAAATCGATTTCAAGTTACCCCCGGGGGTAGGCTGAACCCGATTTCATATTACCCCTGCACTTTGACATTACCCCCGTCCCTGATTTAGCTGAAATTATAAATTCTTATGTCCACAACTCATAATACGTTTATTGAAGAGAACACGCAAAACATACAAGATTGAAAGCTCCTCTCAAAGTCTGGAAACATAAAAAATGTAACAAAAATGTTAATTGTATTGGTGGTGGTGGTCGTATGGCAGCTAAGCTGCCGGGGTAGCTCTCATTTCTTGGAAGCGTGGCTGTGCTGCTGATGCTGTGCCTCTCTACCAGGACACTGGCACTTATTTCGCCGACTTCGGAAGGATGACAGGCTGAGTCAACCCCCCTGGTGTATTAATTCAGCGGCCGATGGGGCTTGAACTCAGGACCCTAGGATCCCAAGCCGCCACCCTAACCACTGAGCCAACACCAGGGGGGTTGACTCAGCCTGCCATCCATCCATTGGGACCATACTCTGTGCAGAGCGTTGGTGCTGCCTCAGCAGTCTCCTTGACTATTGGACACAATCTTGGACGGGTCGCCACTCGGACACAGGATACCAGCAAACTGGCACTCATTTTGCTGACCTCAGAAGGCTGACTGGCAGAGTCAACCTCACCTGGTATTAATTCAACAGCCGAGTGGGATTTGAACTCAGGATCCTAGGATCCCAAGCCCACCACCCTAACCATTAAGCCAACACCATGCCTGGTGTTGGCTTAATGGTTAGGGTGTTGTACTTTGCAACTCCGACAGGTGATAAGGGAACAAAATGTGAAAATTTTGATGGGGTGGTGGATTTTCTATAGACACTGTATGTTATAAACACATCGCTCTTCCATGAGCCTAAATTTTTATGGTCTCTTCTAATCAGAGCCGGATTAAGCCTCGGCTGGCCCTAAGGCACATTTTGAAATTTTCGAGAATGGCCTGAAAAATTTAAATTAGATCTCGGGCTCATGGAAATGGACCCCAGACAAAAGATGAACTGATTCAAGAACAAAATATTTAATACAAAAAAATACAAATATTTAATGTGAAAAGAAAATAGATTATTTAATCCCTCTCTACAATTTGCAGTGTATGAATATATGCATGACAAAACCACGTACAGATTTGGCACTTTGCTTTACAGTTTACTAGACCTTAGATTGCAAAGTTTGTGGCCCGAATTTTTGGCTGGCCCTAAGGCACATGCCTTGTCTGCCTAATGGTTAATCCAGCACTGCTTCTCATATAGTTGGCTTGACATTACTGATCGTTTTTATCAACTGAGGGTTGAGTAAGGTAGATGCCAACCGCCACGGGAAGCAAAATGGAGCAGACATTTCTGGAATTAGCCCTTTGTCGGAGCAAGAGAGGGGGGACATGATGTTTGGAGAGGGTTTAAATATTGCTCGATTGGGAGTTAAAGCTCCAAGGGAGGTGAGTCGACATCACTCCATGAATGATGACTCTTCCACCCCTCCCTCCGACCTCATACCCCCCTCTTGCTCTGACGATGGGTTAAAGCCTGAAACGTGAGCTTTACTTTGCTTCCCAGAGTGGTTAACACGCTATTGTTAACCTCGGGTTGATAAAAACCTATCTTTCGAACTGTTTCGCCGACAATAGCCTTGACAGCCTGGTGCAGTGTTCCCTCTAGAGAACAGCAAGTGTGAGCAATAGGGGTGGCGTTGTCGTGTTTAGTGATGGACCAACGAATGGAGGTCCAGGTTTGGAAAATTAACGCGGAGGGGGATGTTAAAGGGGATATTGGTGAAAGTGATGGGCACGGACCGACAAGAAAGGGAGGGAGTGAGGGCCACATGCAGTGCTTTGGGAAGTGGGCAGGCCATGTTATCTTCCATCAGTTTCATACCCGCAACTTTTGTTTTTCTGTGCTGCCTCGAACCGTTCTCAAAGCCAGTGGATAGATATTGCAATAAGAAAACGAAGAACGCCACATTTATGTCTCTTTCGTTGTACTTTGCAACAACAACGTCACACCAACTGCACCCGGATTAACCACGATACCCGGATTAACGATGGTACCCGGATTAACCATGGTACCCAGATTAACCGCAGTACCTGGATTAAAATCCGTACCCGAATTGACATTTTAACTTCAATGACGCAGATAGTTGTACACATCTGCAATGGCCACGACTGAGCAATATATATATATATATATATATATATATATATATATATAATATACATAAGAATAAGATCGTTATTCCATAACACGTCTCAATTAACAACCAAACGCTTACCCAGCAAAGAATTTGATGTGCATTTGTTTGAATTGATTGGATGTTTGAACGTGTACCGCACATGCATGATGACGTTCTTCACGTCTCAGCACTTCGTTGTTGCCTTGCACACAACAACACAACAAAACAGCAATTATTTCCATCATTACCCTCTGCACGAATCGTTCATTCTCGTTTCCCTTTATACCTTCTGTCTCTGAGTTCTCCTTCCCCATTTTTGCGCATTACATCCAATCTACCCACGTTTTCATCCCTATCTCTTTTCCCCATCTCCAGGACGCCCCCTCCCTCCCTGTTTCGACAGTACGTAGAGGGAAACCCACGCGGGGGACTCAACACACAAACATGTTTCCCAATTACACACCTTTATTCACTTCCCTACGTTTTATCCACATGCTCACGTCCGTGTCCTCCCCTGGTTTAATAGACGAGACAATGAAAGATGTCATGAGTTTTATTAATATCCAGGTTTGAAATTGACCTTTTTTGATGCTCAAAGCACCAGTTCAGATAGGTGGCGGCGTCTGTGTGAATGTGAAAGGTGTTAAAACAGGATGAAGATGTTGCAAAATATTGTTTTGATGTAACATTGAAAAGCCACAGTACGCGGAGGAAGGAAGGAGGTTTGGCGGGTGTGGTGTAGTGGAAAAGGGAGGGGAGGGAGTGGGTAGTTCTTGAATCTTGAGTGTGCAAGCCGAGTACAGGATCCATCCAGACTGTTCAGGTGGAAGCAGGGTGGGATTTAGGCATGGGAAAGCTGAGCAGTTGCCCAGGGGGCCTCCACATATTTCATGAAAAAAAAAATTGTAAGGAAAAATGTATTTGTGAGTGCCTGAATGGTAGTTGGTAGTTCGTGGAACAGATATAAGATATTCATCTTATCTCATTCTCTATTTTATATAGAAGTTCAGATTCTTTGTTCTTGAAAAATATACTTTATTGATGACTGTAAATATGTCTTGTCACCTTTTTAGTATTCTCAGGTAGGGTGGGCCTCCACAACTGAAGGCTGCCCAGGGGCCACCACGTGTCTAAATCCGGCCCTGGGTGGAAGGGCTTTCCCAAAGACTGTACAGGTACCTTGAGAACGAACCGCAGCAACAATGCAGCATGGTGGGTCGTACGGATGAACAGCAAGCAAATCCGTGACGTCACGAAATAAAATAAAATACAAATAAATAAATAAATCGATCACCACCAACCAAAACGAAAACGTCGGATTCCAATTGAGGAATTCAAATTGAATTTTAACCCTTTAACGGCACCATTACCCGTATGTACATGAAACCACGTGCGCTTGGCAGGTCCTGGACACACCGGACGATGAACGAAGCCCTCCCAGACATTGTCGGACAACGAACACTCAATCGGACAAAATAAACGAACAAACAAGATGAACCGATCCGCCGTTAATCCGTCGCATTCTTAATCGATGAACAAGACGGTTTAATGAACCGTTTGAGTGGACGAGTCATTAAAGTTGCACACGCAACCAACGTGTAAGTCTGAACCAATCCGAGACCTTTAAGGTGATCGTGCTCCACGTCCGGACAAGCCTGGGGGACTTTGTCGGGGAAGTACAAACGTCGGGGTTTCTGGATATTTAAATTTTAATGATTAAAACAACGACAGGGGTAAGGGCTAAACGTGTGAAGCGCAGCATCTCTCTCTCTC
>CM068959.1:83988637-84001716 GCA_035128595.1 Eptatretus atami | reverse complement strand
TGAATTTTTTTTCCCATATTCAGTTGATTTCGAATTTCAAAAACATTTCTTTACTATTGCAATGTGCTGCTTGTTTTCTTTTATCGGCATACATTTGTTTTTATTGTTACATTGGTAAGTGTTATTGGCAACAATATCAGAAATGTTTGAATATATAGTTGGATTATTGTTGTGGGCTGTGTGGGGCTATTTCTGTTAGCTCTGTCGAGTCCTTTATCAACAGTTTTAAATTATTTATCTGGGGTTTTCATTTAGTGTGATGTACGGACTTCTATTTTTTTTTCTCCCTTAATCAAAGCTTGTTGAATGACTGATAAGGAGAACAAAGGTGATTTCGTGTTAATACAGACAAAGGATTTCCAGCTTACACTGACTGAAAGGGCAGAGCAGATCACCACTGACTTAAAAGGAAGCTCGTTACAGGGGGTACTAATGCCATTACTCCACAAGGTAATCAGGATCAACAACCCTTGACCAATCTCTACAAACCTAAACTGCTACCTCACCTTTTTCACAGTTTTTGTCATAACTCACCCACAACTTTTTGAAATTCGATGCTGTACTTAGTTTTTCACCCGATCTCTCAAATGTGAAGAATCACTTAAAAAAACTACTATGTATGTGTATGTATGTATATTATATAAATATAACAACACATTATACTTTTTGTATGCTTATTCTAAACAAATACTAAGAAATAACTTTCGAAGTAAATTTTATTTATATATACATCTAAAACACATAAAAACCCAAGTTAAAAATTAAATGATTGCGATTCAGCAATTTAAAAAATATAAATGCATTTAGAGAAGACCCAAAATTCAAAAAAGTGATAAAATAATTGTCAGTATTCGGAACTTGTTTCCTGTGCCGAGGCCAATTTGATATTAATGGCGTTTCCACGCTGGACAGCCAAGCACAGCCATTGCTTGAACCATATTCCAGTTGTCTACTATCACCAGCGGTTGCTGCGAGCCTACCACCAATGTCATTGATAATGCGAGATGTTGATTGGCCGTAAACCATCGTTTCGATGGCAATAGTCTCAAACATGTAGGACTGACTAAGGTCGGTATATTTCTGGCACTGTGTACATATATATATATATACACATATATGTTTTCACCTCTTTCCCTGTCTGTAAACAGGATATCTCAAAAAGTTATGGACAATTCAGCAGAAAATTGGTGAACAGGTTGTGTATGTGACGAGGATGAATTGATTCAATTTTGGTGAAGATCTGGATCCGGATGCGAGAATTTTTTAAATTGTCAAATGATTCTTCAACGTTGAGAGTTACAGCCAAAAATGTTATACAGTGAACGTTCAAATATTGTCGGGGTCTCGTTCTTGGAAAATGCCGCAATAGTTAAAATCGCGATCGTGGAAACCAAGGGCCAATGGGTAAAAGGGGTTTTGGTTCCTCAGCTTTGAGAAAATAGAGAGGAAGGTGGCAAATAAACACATCACAATTGAAGTAAACATGTAAAATGTGTATAAAACACATTAACATAGAAATAAACATGTAAATAAAACAAACATAAACACAATACTTGTACCTTTTAAATTTATTCTAAACCTGTGAGGTGATTTTTACAAAACAGCAAGTTTGGTTGAGCGTAAGAACATTACGTACTTGTACTGTACTCTGCCGTAAAGAGCAAACGCTCGACTTGTATCAGAGGGATGATGATGCTGTTAGAGTGGAGAGGGGTGGCGTGGGGAGCGCTGAGTGGGACTCAGCGATTGGAAAAGCAGCATTCGCTTTATGATGAAGTCGCCTGCAGCATTGCCCCATAGAAGGGTAAGATGATCCTCAACTGCCTTTCCTTGAACCCCTGATCAGATCTTTCCTGCTTGGAGAGGAAAGTATCAGATGGCATCCCTCTTCCAGAATAATCACGTCTCGTCCGCATTAAGAATTTGCTCCAGCATAAATCCCTTCGCCTCGATTAGTTGCATGAGCTGAGTTGGGTAGTTTTTCGCAGCATCATGGTCTGCCGAGGCTGCCTCTCTGACTAATTTTACATGATTGAGGCCGAATCCTCTTTTGAATTTCTCAAAGCAGCCTGTGCTGGCGTGGAACTTGTGGGTTGCCGTGGTT
This sequence comes from Eptatretus atami, assembly GCA_035128595.1. Taxonomy (NCBI): domain Eukaryota; kingdom Metazoa; phylum Chordata; class Myxini; order Myxiniformes; family Myxinidae; genus Eptatretus; species Eptatretus atami. The sequence goes on along the minus strand of CM068959.1, from coordinate 83,999,612 downwards.
GAACTGGAGCCTTCGGCTGCCTCCTGGAAACGTTGGTCATTACGCAATGGATTCTCCCACATCACCAGTCCACGCCACTCAAAAACATTTTTCTGTTTGGTCCTCAATCCAGGCATGAAGCGTTTTACAATCCTTTCGATATGAGGATCACGGGACCGGAAAGATTCTTGCGCTTTGTGGACCATTGGCGGAAGCACTTGCACAGATATTTGATTCATTTTCATGGATACACCGTACAGTCGATTCATTGATCCCATAATGGCGGCCCACAGATGCTACACTTTCACCTCGATCCAACTGATCTAACAATTCTATCTTTTCACCTGATGTCATAACTTTTCTCTGCCTTTTGGCACAACTGATTTTGTCCATTGCTTTACGTTTGGGTTCCATTAAAAGCTGTGCATGGAAAACAAAAGGCTTGTAATGGGAGATAATTGTACAGGCAGATGCAAACGATGACTCATCTCAGCTCAAAAAACGTGATTGGTCAAAAATAAAATCCAGCGATTTAATGAAATCAGAACACAATAGCGTGCCCACGATTGTTCGAAACCTGCAACATTTGAGGGTTTACTGTATAACATGTTATTTCAAAAAGTTGTGGACAGATTCAGATGAAACTTGATGGACGAGTCGGGTAGGTGACAGCAATAAGCTGATGCCATTTTGATTCAGGTACGGATGCAGATTCGGCCTATTCGTGGGATAAAAAAACGTAAACTGTTCAACCTGGCGGAGGTATGCACTCTTTCAAGTGCTGTTCTAGTTCTTAAAGTAATTCTTCACATTTGAGAGATCAGGCCAAAAACTATATATTAGCATGATATTGCAAAAAGTTGTGTACAGGTTATGGCAAAACTTGGTGGATGAGTTGGGTCGGTGACAACAAACCGATTAGATTTTGGTTCGGGTCCGGATGCAGTTCCGGCCTATCATTGGGATACAAAACCAAAACTGCTCAACCTGGCGGATGTATGAGCTCGGCCGAGTGCCGTTTCCAGTCTTTTATTGTAACGTGCTTGAGACAAACTTTGAAAATTTAATGAGGGTGGAGGGATAGGTTAATTCATCAGATTGTATCTTATTTTCGTAATGAAGAGTATCATTGTTCCTATTGCCCCATTGATACTGTCACAGACTTTGGGTTCAGGGATTACCATGAAGGGAAGTACTTGGGTTCCTCCTGAATGCCCGGCCCTGTAGGCTGATGTGCTGTGGATAACTTCACAGCTTGGCAGGTTGCAAAGCAACCACTAGGGTCCGGCAATATGTTATGTTTGTGGAGTAGATGGAGGAACTTCATAGTAAAGGTCGGATTGTATGGAGTAGCATTGTCTGTGGATGAGTAGGAGGCATTTCGATGTGAAATAAGGTAGGGAAACCATCAGCTAAAGATTGTTACGTGTCACAGCATTGGGGGGGGGGGGTTGGGGGGTGACAGTGCTGTGTTAATTAGGTAGGGATTAATGCCAATTTCTCCCATTATGTGATTGCCCCTGTGCCCTTTTCCTATGTTTTTGCATTTACAATACCGGCGAATAAAAAGGAATCACCTCCTTAAAACACCAACAAGCAGGCAAAAACCCCACCTCGGGATGTCAAATTCGCCGAAAGCGGAATCCGACTTTTTCATGCGCAAGTTGGGTCCTGTGATTCGTTCAGATTTGCAATAAAAATCATGGGGGGGGGGGGGGGGTAGGGGTCTTCTCTATCCAGGTAGGGGCAAAGACTATGGAAGCTCAGTCAAAAACTCAGAAAGTTCGCTGAACAAGCGCTGGCGAAACGCGGCATGCCCGGCCTCCCGGCCAGACGAGACGCATGCCATACGGCTGTCTGAGAATCGTTAATTTATGCGCTAAACTCCCGCGCTCTATCAGCGGTCCAATTTCACGGCGATAAAACCAGCATCGAGGTTGCTACGCGACATCCCCGCCAATCTTTTATGAATGAACTCATTCACTACAGCTCGTACCTAGACCATATAGAACAGCATGACCTGATCATTCGAGTATCACGTGGCCGTGTGAGTACCGTGATTGGTTAGAAGATTTTGGCATCCCATAATAGTAGGCTCTTAGTTCGTTTTGTACTATTCATGCAGTGCATGGTATTGTGATTTAAATCGTCATGTCTGCATATCAACGACCTGATATCGTTGAACGCAAACCTGCATTAGAATCGGAAGCTAATCGTGTGATAAGGAAGCCGGTTTAAAGAACCGTGGCGATGGGACTGGCTGGGAAAAAAGGCGATGACGCGAATCGTCGTGGGGACGTTCGTGAGGAAACTCAAGACTGCTGGCCGTGCTGTTTGTATTATCTGCAACTCCGAGTTGGCTTACGGCAGTCGGGATCGGTCGTTTTAACAAAACATGCCACACCGCAAACATGTGAAGGCTGCCAAGGCAGTGAAAGAAATTATCGTATTCCAGGTAAGCCCCTCCCCGGCCCAAAAGCCTATCATAACCCCTATATCATAACGCCACGGCCTTTGGCGCCTTAGAACACGTGCTCGAGTGCAGCGCCATTACGTACGGCAAAAATATAAACTAACATTAACCAAACGATCTTTGCGGACGCCTGCACGTGGGCATGGTGAGCCATCTGTGTTTTGGTCTTGTTCCCAGTGCCTAGCTAGGCCCCTTTTTGGCCTGGTCTGCTCAGAGGTAAGGTTAAAGGTCAAATTGGGGTGAACTCTTGATAATTTATCATAAATGCAATTTTATATTGGCTATCAAATGAAAGTGGTTTGGGGTCAATTCCTTCACAAATAACAGAGATATTTCAATTTTGAATGTTCAGAATAAATGGAAATCTGAAGAAATTGCTGCACGAAATTGTCAATAACTCCTTAATCGCTTGACTTTCAAAAACATTCATATTTCCTTGGAAAATGAATGTTTGAATTTCGAATTGCCATGACACCAGTTGGGTAAACTTCTCTGGTGCCGTCATATAATTTTATGTCCTCTTTCAGGTTCAATGCCGGTTACAGCTGCTAACAACGAGACCATCACTAAAACGGTTGCACCAGTCCAGGATCGAGTTACAACAGCTGAAGCATTGGTGTGTGGATTCGTCTGTGAAAATTCATTGCCATTTACTCTGGTGCCAAAGTGATCGAATTATCAAAAACTTTAGCTAAAGACCCAAAGTCTCTGACTATTATCAATGAATCGTGTGTCTGCCTCGTACAAGACCAGGCATGGATTGGCAAAGACACTGGAGGAAGAGACTCTGCAGCAGTTGAGAACGTGTTTTTCTCGCTGAACATTGATGAGTCTACCTCTGAGAGTCTCAAAAGGATTCTTGCGATTCTCGTGAGTTACTTCTGCGAAACTACCAAAACGGTTGTGGTGAAACATCTGCATCTATTTGATGTAGTCCACATGGATAGTAAATCTCTACATGATGAGATTGTTGCATTGTTTGAGGCAAAGGACATTCCATTTACCAACTTGATGTCTATGCTCTTGGATTCATGCAACGTCATGCGTGGTCCAAGACTGGCTTTGAAACTCGCATCCGTGGAGAGAATGCCCCACACTTGTTAGACATTGATGGTGACACTGCCACCATGCACATAAGCTGCAAAGGTATTCTGCAAACCATTTGGTGGTTGGTGTGAGTCATTATTCACATTACTTCACAATGATATGAAATGGTTGTGATCTGAGAGAACTGTATCAGGAGGTGTGTACTCTCGTTGATGTCCAATTCAACATGCCTGAACGATTCATCAGCCATCGCTGGCTATCGGCCTACGACTTGAGTGTGGATACTGTGCGTCAGCTTGATGCCCTCACAGTTTTTACTATGGCTTCTTACCCAAGGCACATCGCCCTCATATCAAGCACTGTTGGCTGAAATCTATCACAGGAAATTGTGACTGAAACATGCACAGGCCAGAATCCGAGAAATACATTCCACTCTTGAGAAGAAGAATATGACGAAGATTGAAAGAAACGCAAACAGAACATCTTGGATCGTTTGTTCTATGTGAGAAAAAAGATGCGCCTCATCTTGGAGGTTTATGTTGCAGTGTTACCTCTCCTCAAGAAGTATGTAGTGCTTCCAAACAAGGTCTCCATGATTCACAAAAATCCATGACGAGATCTGTAGTCTTCTGAAGGAGTTCTCAGCCTGCTATGTGAAGCCCCAGGTGATTAATGATCTGTCCTACAGAAGGCTACAATCACTGCAAGTTGGCCCAGGAATGCCCAAAACTTGTTGAATGTGAAGATATGTTCATGGGAAAGCAAAGTCCATCTTGAACTGTCTACATCCATCCAACACGACTGTCAAGGACTTCAAAACCAATCTGAAGGAAGCCTTTAGCACATTGGGATGTACTCTTGAAGAGATGCCGATACTGAATCCCATTCTCCGTGCAGCATCAGCTATTGACCCAACCTGTAGAGGCCATGATGTGACTGTGAAGCTTATGTGCGACTTCCAGACTTGATGACCAATGTCTTGAATGAGGAAGAGAAGGTTGCCTATGACCTTGAGGTACGACAGTACCATGTAGATGCAAACTTGGCTTGCCCCAGAAGATGGATGGCGAATTGATGAGTGGTGGCAAACCAGGTCTTCAACAAAGACAAGATATACCTCGCTAAGTAAACTTGTGAAGGCACTTCTGTCTTGCTTCCATGGACCCCAAGTTGAAGGATCCTTCAATGTCATGGGAGACGTTATATCATCCAAAACAGCAAGAGTTGCACCGGAGACATACAGTGCTATTCAGACTGTAAAATATCACTGAGGCATCTGGAAAGTCAGCAGTGGAATACTTTAAGAGGGATGACCCAAAGTTTGATCGGTTAATGTTACTCTGGTCAAAAACATGCGCACAGCCTACAAGGTGGAAAAAGAGGCTCAGTTGAAAAGAGACAAGGAGAGAAAAAAGAGACTGGAAGCTAGGCTCTGAGTCAGAGAACCACCACTAGTGCCACTAAGAGGAAGGCGAAAGAACTTAGTATGCTGGCAGCAAGACTGCTAGACTTGCCCATCAGAAGAATCTGATGAGGAAGAGCCTGTCTTGTCTCGGATGTGTTTCTTGTTTCTGTCACAAATGCTGTCCCTTTTAAATCTGGTTTGACTGTGACTACTTACTAGTAAATACTTGTTTATCACTCTAGACATTGGGCTCTAAAACATTGTGATTGTTACGGAAACAATTTCAGGAGGAGTTATGCTGCTGACTGCTTTGATATTGCAGACTGATTTGTCTGACAAACATGACAAAAACAGACTTAAGTGAAGGTTTTATTTGATTTAGAGTGAGTATAGGAACCCAATAAAATCATTTTTGGATGCTTCAAATCAATCCAAAGCTATCTTAAATTAGAAAATTTCTGGACGAGGGGGATACACCCCTTCGTGCTCCCCTCGGGCTTCGCCTCACTTCAGACTTTTTCCTATATTCTGTTGACATCCCTGCCACCTCCAGGAATGACAACTAGCAAACCACATGCACCTGGGGTGTATGATGAATGGACATAGTTCAAAAGGTTCGGGGGAGAAGATAGTTGTGTGAGGTACACAATTTGAGGCAAAAGGATCGAGCTCATTGGCTTCCCCTCAACACAGTGAAGAAGGCTGCACGATTCTCGTGTTCGTGCTGAGCCGAATTTCGTCGCATGCTGGAGTTGGAAGGACAAATTGGGTCAACAAATCAAAGAATTGACAAAGTAAATGAGGACCTAGAGGGCTATCACGCTTGTGTGGATGCCAGAATGCTAGAGCAGGTAGAGGAATTGGGATTTTGTTAGTGCCAGGGTGGTGGTTTGGCTGAGGAGGTGCAAAAGTTGGAAACCCATGTAACAGAATGAGCGGGTGCTGGTTGATAAAGGTCCATGGGGGCCACAATTGATTGGGGAAAGGATGGATGAGATGTTACAGGAGCGGCTGAACACTTTTGACAATGCCATCAAGGGAGAAGTGCAAGAACCAAAAGTTTGTTATTCTCAAAGGTGGCGTTGATGGCTCTATTGAGACCATTCTTGGGCTGATTGACTTGTGCAAGACCAATGGTGAAGTTAAACTGGACTTGCTGCACTTTGGCATTGGGGATGCTACTGAAAAGGGCTGAGCAGATTTGGCAGAGCCAATGTTTGAACCATTTGCAGAAAATGTAGGAGAGGAGAGCGACTAATATTGACATGCAAAGAACCACACAAGTAGCTGATCTTGAAACGATTGAAAATGAGCTCGCTTGATGTAAACTCTGGAGAGAGAATTGCTCAATTTGAAAAAGTGCAAGATGGTTTAACAGGCACAGATGGACCTCAAGAGAAAGGGCAAGATGCTTTTCAAACCGACAAGTGGGAAAGTGATGTTTTCAAAAGGAATTTGCAGAACCAATCCCCGAGTTCAGATCTGGATAGTAGTTGTGAAGGCCAATTACTCACTTTTTGTGAACCTTGTGGAAGTGATGTCAAGGTAGAGGGATGTGATGAGTCCAGTGCTTCTCACTATTGTGATATAGATGGTGCAGATAGTCATTGAAAGTGGATCTGCAGAAATGCTTTTTGATGATTGTTCAGTAGGGAATGACACATTGGATACCGTGAAGGCAAATGGCATGGTTATTTATATGAATTGGGTGTGCTTTAGAAAGCCTGTGCTGATTACCGACATGGCGATTCGCGATCGTCATACCGGTATGGTATTGATACCAGTATGAACTAGGACAGCGATCTGCGACAGTGATGGATACCGGCCTGTGTCATTACCAACACTGATCTCGCTTTAAAACGAAATCATTTTTGAATAGAAGTTGAAGTTGGAAGTAAAAGAACTGTTTTCTTGATGGGGGGAGGGGTGGGTGGGGGGAAGCCCTGTGTGGGAATACTTTGAAAGTTTTCGGTGTCTATAATGTGTGCATCACATATGAATACGTAATGGACCATTGGACCATTACGTATTTTTGGAACCTGCGTTTAATAATAATAAAAAGAATTTACTGGTATACTAGTATATACTGATATATTGATATACCAGTATATACTGGTATATTGATATCGGGGAAAAAATTAATATCGACCGAGTCGAGCAACCACGAACGCCAATTAACTTGTCAACTCTGACAGGGTTCCCCGTCTGACATCGTTTACCTGAGGATCTGACTCAATTAATCAAGGTCCATACCCTCAGTGTGCACTCGGACTACTGCCGAGCAAAAGAGTGAGTGCACACTGGCTAACGTGAGCAAATCACATGGGGTAAAACTTCCTGTCCAGCAATAATGTGGACTGTGCTGGAGCATTGGGGGAAAGGACATTATGAGCAGGTTGAACTGAAAAATTACAAGGGTTTATTTATAAGGGAGCATGAGGAAAATCATGTGGCACCGTGAAGACAAAGGGGGGGGGGGGGGGGTATTCACATGGGTATTCATACAGCAGGGATATACAGTATTCGTGTGGTGTGGCAAAAGACATACTCCTGATACAGATTCATGCAATAAAGGGTCAAAGAGCAGAACTAACCCGAGCTATTTACCTCACACAGTTTTACTTCGATTAACATGACAGGCGCCATCAGAATCAATTCGCGGAAGGGTAGATGAGTAAGAGATAAGCTGAGGCGTTGGCGACCTCTGGCTTACCCGGAATGTACATGCGGCCAGGTGCTTGTCCAAAGTGCAGGGAATGTAAGGGTGTGGGGTAATGAAGAGCAGTCTAAGTGCATGATGAAGAAGTGTGAGTGGGGTGCGGTGTCGGTGCTGAGAGTGAGAAAGACAGAGTGCAAGTCAGTGGTCGCTCAAAAGAACGGTTGTTCGGGCTTTGCTCTTGCTGATAGCTCTTTGTCACTAGGGTCATGCGCCACCCTCTTTCCTCTGAGCATGTCGTGCCCATCGGTCCAGACGTGCTCCGGGGTGATGTCACCCTCTCTGCGAGTCAGCTGTTTTGGAATCTCTTCTACTCTTCCTCTGAACGTGCCATGCACATAAGCTCCCGCCTCGATATATGGCCGACGTGTAACAGTCTCCATATGTCGCTTAAACGCTCGGGAAGGGTGCTGATGGCTTGCTGGATAGCAGATTGGTCCCTGCTGAAAGAAGAATGTGATGGAACAGTAAGGTAAGCACACACTTGCACCTTGGTGTAAAGGCTTTGTTTGTGGCGGTGCAGGGCTTGGGTACGAACGTGACCCATAGGTGTGTTTGGGCAAGGTGAGATGATGGTCCCAAGATGCAGGAAGGCAGTTTGCAGTGGTGAGACGGATGAGGATCTTGTGGTTGTGGAGTCCTGAGCATTGTCGTTGGGTAATTGTGATTTAGGCGATGGAAGAAGACTGGACAGGCGAGCTTGAATGGTGGCGTTGAATGGAATTAAAGTCTTGTGTGTGTCGAAGCAGGCAGGGTGGTTATCGCTGGCATGTGGGAGAATTATGGTGAAGAAGGCGATTGTGGTTGAAATGGCAGTTTGGTTTTGGCGCACAGATTCAAACGAAGTTGTGGGCACATATGCAAGTTAAGCTGCTTGCAGCGAGTGCTCGGTTGTGTGAGGAGAAGGTTGTGTTCAGAGAAGATAATGGGAAGAATGGGGGGGGGGTGGACAACGTATCCCTCACAATATTCCAATTAGACACAAGGGTAGGATCCTATCTGAAATATAGTGTCTAAAGAAAGTCCACAACCCCTTTCAAAAATTTCAATTTTTGTTGCCTTGTCGTCTGGAATTAAATTTAATGAAATCAGACTTTTCCCACGTTTATTTACACATTGTAACCCACAACTTCCAAGTGAAAAACAAATTCTACAAATTTCAGAAGATTAATTAACAATACAAAACAAGAATATCTTGGTTGGATAAGAGTAATGGCTTCCTTCTTACCACCCTACCATGCAGGCCAGACTTGTGGAGTGCTTTGGATATTGTTGTCATATCCACACAGTGACCAGTCTTTGCCATAAAGGCCTTTACCTCTTTCAGCGTTGCCATTGGCCTCTTGGTGGCCTCTCTGATCAGGTTCCTCATTTCCTGGTCATCCAGTTTTGAGGGATGACCTGATCCAAGCACGGTCTTGGTGGTACTATGAGCCTTCCACTTCTTAATGATTGTCTTGACTGTGCTCCAAAGGACATTCAAATCCTTTGAAATATTTTTATACCAATCCCCTGATCATTTCCCTTCCACAACTTCATCCTGGAGGTCTTTTGAAAGCTCTTTGGTGTTCATGTTGAGTGTTTGCTGTGAAATGCACTTCCAGCAGAGGAAACCTACAGGAACAGCTAATTTTTTTTCTGAAATAAACAGAACATTATAATTTAACACACGTGGAGGCCAGTTAACTTGGTGTGTGATTTTTGAAGGTGATTGGTTACACCTGAGCTAATTTACAATTGCTATTATAAGGGGGTGGACACTTATCCAACCAAGATATTCTAGTTTTGTATTTTTAATTCATTTTCTGAAATTTTAGCATTTGTTTTTCAATTGGAAGTTGTGGGTTACGATATGTAAATAAGGTGTAAAAAGTCTTATTTAATGCAATTTAATTCCAAGCTGTAAGGCAACAAAAGGTGAAAATTTGAAAGGGGGTGTAGACTTTCTATAGAACATATATATAACAAAATATCTGACTTGGGAACAGCTGTATGTTGTGTGCCATTGCCTTGGGATTTTGGTTCCCAGAACCATCACTATAATGCAGTGTTTCTCAACCGGGGTTCCCCGGAACCCTAGGCTTCCGCAAGAGGTCGCTAGGGGTTCCGCGAGAAACAGTAATAAATAGGCTAATGTATTTTTGAGTAGTTTTTGTTTGATTTAATATTCGTAATTTTACTATACACGTATGGCATATTGTTGGAAACTCCTTGGTTATTATAATAGAGGCTTTCAACCTTGTATTATTTACAATTATAACAACCATAGGGATGTATTTAACGATGTCTATATGGCCAGTGTGAAACTGCCCTCACTGTTAGTGGACGTCCTGTACGGCGGCGGATTCGTGTATCATTGAGTGACTGACTCAAGTACGGGACGCATGCACGGTGTCCATCTATCTTCTCTGTGCTTCCTAGCGCGAAGTCTCTCTCTCTCTCAAGGTTTGTTCTTCTGTTTACCTTTATTGCTTCAGCTTTATTTGTTTAAGTTTTGTTGATCAAGCTACATGAGGTGTGTTTTTTAATTGTCAAACAGACTCGGGGTTGACAAACACTTTCAAAAATGACGTTTTCAAACAAAAAACAAAAAAAATTTTTTGTGAATTAAAACCTCGGTGTGAGGTCTCATAAACGAGCAGTATGTTTTTTTTTCATTGCCAATAAATTTGACAAAAAGGGGGTCATTTTTTCCTTAAACAGGTATCCGAAAAAAAATTATTATATTTACCACGTGAACTACGATAAAAATATAAGAGCTAGATATTAATATGGTATATAATAATTTTTATGCAGGGGTTCCCTGAGACATGAAAATTATTTCAAGGTCCAAGGGTAAAAAGGTTGAGAAACGCTGCTATAATGTCATGTCGACAGGGTGCTCACTCATGCGGCTTGCTGTGCCGAGGCAATGTGCTTCGAGAGATGCCAAATTAATGGAAGTTACGCTCGAATGTGAAGCATAATTCCGTTTCCATATGGACAATCCCACCGGTCCTGTGAAATCTGTATCCCGTCGGCCCCTGCAACCAAGTGATTAATCGAATTCGGGTTTCCTCCTTTGGATTTCCAAAATACTGAGAAGGTTCTTGCATGGGAGATGGAAATTAGGTGGACACATGTTTTATGGAATAGGAAAGGTTTTATATAGCACTAGACAACCTGTATATTGTTACGGGTTCGGCGCCAGGTCACGAGGGGCTTCTCGACCCGCTTCCTGACATTTGACCTTGACGTCAATGGGCTGCAGATAACTCTGCGGCCCTGCGAGTTGCTAAGCAACCACGGACGTCGTCTGAGAATTTCTGTAGGGTCCTCCTGTCAAATTCCTGCATTGCCTTCCCATCAAATTAAA
>CM068959.1:83967260-83988612 GCA_035128595.1 Eptatretus atami | reverse complement strand
TTTAATTCCAAGCTGTAAGGCAACAAAAGGTGAAAATTTTGAAAGGGGGTGTAGACTTTCTATAGACACTATATATAACAAAATATCTGACTTGGGAACAGCTGTATGTTGTGTGCCATTGCCTTGGGATTTTGGTTCCCAGAACCATCACTATAATGCAGTGTTTCTCAACCGGGGTTCCCCGGAACCCTAGGCTTCCGCAAGAGGTCGCTAGGGGTTCCGCGAGAAACAGTAATAAATAGGCTAATGTATTTTTGAGTAGTTTTGTTTTGATTTAATATTCGTAATTTTACTATACACGTAGGCATATTGTTGGAAACTCCTTGGTTATTATAATAGAGGTTCAACCTCTTGTATTATTTACAATTAATAAACCATAGGGAATGTATTTAACGATGTCTATATGGCGCCAGTGTGAAACGCCCTCACTGTTAGTGGACGTCCTGTACGCGGCGGATTCGTGTATCATTGAGTGACTGACTCAAGTACGGGACGCATGCACGGTGTCCATCTATCTTCTCTGTGCTTCCTAGCGCGAAGTCTCTCTCTCTCTCAAGGTTGTTCTTCTGTTTACCTTTTTGCTTCAGCTTTATTTGTTTAAGTTTTGTTGATCAAGCTACATGAGGTGTGTTTTTTAATTGTCAAACAGACTCGGGGTGACAAACACTTTCAAAAATGACGTTTTCAAACAAAAAAAAAAAAAATTTTTGTGATTAAAACCTCGGTGTGAGGTCCATAAACGAGCAGTATGTTTTTTTTTTCATTGCCAATAAATTTGACAAAAAGGGGGTCATTTTTTCCTTAAACCAGGTATCCGAAAAAATATATTATATTTACCACGTGAACTACGATAAAAATATAAGAGCTAGATATTAATAATGGTATATAATAATTTTTATGCAGGGTTCCCTGAGACGAAAATTATTTCATAGCAAGGGTAAAAAGGTTGAGAAACGCTGCTATAATGTCATGTCGACAGGGTGCTCACTCATGCGGCTTGCTGTGCCGAGGCAATGTGCTTCGAGAGATGCCAAATTAATGGAAGTTACGCTCGAATGTGAAGCATAATTCCGTTTCCATATGGACAATCCCACCGGTCGCTGTGAAATCTGTATCCCGCTGGCCCCTGCAACCAAGTGATTAATCGAATTCGGGTTTCCTCCTTTGGATTTCCAAAATACTGAGAAGGTTCTTGCATGGGAGATGGAAATTAGGTGGACACATGTTTTATGGAATAGGAAAGGTTTATTATAGCACTAGACAACCTGTATATTGTTACGGGTTCGGCAGCCAGGTCACGAGGGGCTTCTCGGACCCGCTTCCTGACATTTGACCTTGACGTCAATGGGCTGCAGATAACTCTGCGGCCCTGCGAGTTGCTAAGCAACCACGGACGTCGTCTGAGAATTTCTGTAGGGTCCTCCTGTCAAATTCCTGCATTGCCTTCCCATCAAATTAATCCCCCCCAGATAAGGAACTATGCTGCTCAACACCCCACTCCTGTCCAATCAGCACGGCTGAGCAATACGGTCAGTGGGACACAGGATTAGTCAAACTAGCGAAATAGCGGGGCAAAACTTCCATCCAATATTTACACACTCGCGGCTAGCCAACGGAGGAGGACGATCGGGCTGTTTGGAAAGTTTATATCGGCTTTAGCAAGGGTCGCATCGGCCTATTTACAGGAAAATAGTTGGTGCCTTCAGAAAGTATTCGCACCCCTCAACTTTTGTCACATCTTGTTGTTACAGCCTGAATTTAAAATGGATTGAATTAAAAAAATTTTTTGTCACCGATCTGCACTAAATACCCCATAATGACAAAGTGAAATCCTGTTTTTAGAAATTTAAACAAATTAATTAAAAATGAAAAGCTGAAATGTCGAGTCAAAAAGCATTCAACCCCTTTGCTATGACACTCCAAATTGAGCTCAGGTGCATCCACTTTCGTTTGATCATGCTTGAGATGTCTCTACAACTTTTTTGAGTCCACCTATGGCCAATTCAATTGATTGGACACGATTTAGAAAGAAACGCACCTTTCTATGTTAGGTCCCACAGTTGACAGTGCATGTCAGAGCAGAAACTCTAGCAGAGTTCTGTGGAACTCTGAGATGGCATAGATCTGGGGAATGGTATAACACAATTTATAGAGTGTTGAAGGCTCCCAAGAGCACAGTGAGCTCCATCATTAGTAAATGGAAAGAATATGGAACTACCCAGACTTTGTAGAGCTGGCCATCCAACCAAACTGGGCAAGAAGGACCTTGGTGAGGGAGGTGACCAAGAACCCAATGACCACTCTGATAGAGAATAAGAGTTCGTTGGCTGAGATGGGAGAACGTGCTTAGAAGGACAACAGTCTCTGCAGCACTTCACAAATCTAGGCTTTATGGGAGAGTGGCCAGATGGAAGCCACTCCTGAGAAAAAGACACATGACAGCACACCTGGAGTTTGCAAAAAGGCACGTGAAAGACTGATGGCATGAGGCCAAAGATTATTTGGTCTGATGAGATGAAAATTGAACTCTTTGGCCTGAATGCAAAGTGCTACTTCTGGTGGAAACCGAGCACAGCTCATCACCCATCTAAAACCATCCCTACCGTGAAGCATGGTGGTGGCAGCATCATGCTATGGGGATGCTTTTCAGCAGCAGGGACTGGGAGACTTGTAAGGATGGAGGAAACAATGAAAGGAGTCTAATACAGAGAAATCCTTGAGGAGAACCTGCTTCAGAGTGCAAAAATACCTGAGATTGCGGCGAAGATTTTTTTTCAATAGGACAATGACACCAAGCATAAAGCAACAATGGAATGGCTTCAGAACAAGAACGTGAAAGTCCTGAGTGTCCCAGCCAAAGCCCAGACTTGAATCCTATTTGGAATCTGTGGAAAGATTTGAAGATTGCTGTTCACTGACCCTTCCTGTCCAGCTTGACAGAGTTTGAGGAAATCTGCAAGGAAGAATGGGAGAAAATCCCCAAATACAGATGTGAAAAGCTGATACAGACATACCCAAGAAGACTTGAAGCTGTAATCACTGCCAATGGTGCTTATACAAAGTATTGACTCAGGGGGTTGAATACTTATTGATGGAAGGCATTTCAGCTTTTCATTTTTAATTAATTTGAAAAGATTTCTAAAAACATGTTTTCACTTTGTCATCATGGGGTATTTTGTGACAAAATTCGAAAATTGAATCCATTTTAAATTCAGGCTGTAACGCAAGAAAATGTGACAAAAGTGGAGGGGTGTGAATACTTTCTGAAGGCACTATCTACAGAGCAAAAGCAGTGTCACAAAAAAAGATCTTGCCCTTAAACACACAAGCCCCTTATGAATACAGTAACAAAAAAATTGACTGGCGCTGTTGAGTGTGCTTAGCATTAATTTAAATAACTATTTTCACAACTATGCTGCAGGAATAATAGGAAGGTATCCACTTGAAATCTGGTTTGAGAAGAGTGGAAAAAAAACAAAGCTTTGTGGAGAGGTGGTGGCAAAAACGCTCTTTATCAACAGTAATGTTGTCAGGATGTTGAAAATTTGGAATCGTTATTTCATTTTAGCACAGTCTTTTCTGATTGTTTTAATTTACATTTATGTAGGAAACATAGCGGTGAGCTGTTACTTTTTAACTTCTGTGTAAGCACCAAATCTAAAACTTTTAATTAATCATTCATTATTTTGTGGTGATTTAAACATTCAAATGAATCGTAAGCATTTGTTGTAATCAAAATAAAGACCAATTACTGCACCGCAGCCCCAAGAAGGAAGTCACGCGCACGCACACACACCACACACACACACACACAACACACACACACACACACACACACACACACACACACACACACACACACACACACACCACATACACATACACATTGTTACGGTTCTCAGAACCGTATGCATACAACATACAGTTGTCCCGAGTCAGTTATTTCATTAATTACGTGTAGTTAGGTTCCTACCTTTTGTCTGGTGGGAAGACGAAGGGAGTGTGTTGTGATGGGCTATAGTAGGATTAATAAATCATTTTTCCCTTTTATTTTATTCAATCATTTTCCCCTCCATTCCACTTCCCACTCTTCCTCATTTATTTTCTGAGGTGAATTGCCTCGCACCCTCGTCTCGCTTACCATCGCGTACCACCGACTACCCACTGTATCCAGCGACTCATTTTCTGAGCAGAATCCCGAAGTTCGCTTATGAAAGCCGCATCGGCTTCCACCTTTCCAAACCCAGACACGTGCGGCGTGGGCGGGCCAGACCGGCGTCTTGCTGAAACCCCGCCCAGAAAGGCGGACCACATGAAGGATCGGTCCAATCGGGATGCTCGGATCAGACGATGACGTCGGTTTCTCCATGGCTCCTCCCTGAGCTCCAGGCTGGAAAAGCACGGACCTCCGTGTTGTTGGATAGTTAGTTTTGGGTCGTCGTTGGAGAGGTTGAAGAGAATTGTTATTGAAAGTGTTCCTGCTGCCTGGCTCTGCCTACGTCTCGCCTCGACGGCCCGCCTACTGTACTGGTCCTCGCCCACATGACCCTGACCAAGCCTCTTACCTGGTCCTGCCTACTGCTCATCTCTCACCTCTTGGACTCTGCCAGACACGATTACCACACGTGCGGCTGTGGACCGAACTGTACAGCTTTTGTTGGGTGCTGCACCACGGAGCATCCCTTCCCCCGAAACGCTCAGGTACAAAAACTGTGACCTCAACTCCCTCCCTTCCTGGCTGCAAAAATCCCTTTCTTTTCATTGGGTTTATTTTGTCTGAGTGTGTGTGTATGAGTGTGTGGCGCCTGTCCGTTAGATAAGCCTGTATAAGATCTTCATTGTTGTAATTGTGCTTTTATTAATCTCGCGTCAAGTCTGCACTGTCCGCTTTTGTAAGTTGCTTGTAAAATTTCCGCACCACACCTCTCTCATCTTTCCCCTGCATTACATACCGAACTAGAGGGGAGCACTCGGGAGAGTGCAAAACCTCCGCCGCCAATACTGCTGGGTCACTCAAGTGAACCTTATATCTTATTCATTAAATATGTCAACAGTGCTGACAGTTATAGTTCTTTTCTCCAACATTTTTTTGGGGGGGGGGGGGGGGTTGGAAATCACTTAAAACATGTAAAAATGCAAAAAAAATCGAAATTTTGTTGAAAAAAAAGTTGCCAAAATTTTTTTTTTCTCTTAATTTTTTTTGGTGGGGGTGGGGGGGGTTGGAAAGCACTTATAACATGTAGAAATGCAAAAAAAAATTTTTTTTTCTTTTTCTTGGGGGGGGGGGGTAACAATTTTTTTTGGGGGGGAGGTTGGAAATCACTTAAAACATGTAAAAATGCAAAAAAAAAAAATTTTTTTTTCTCTCAAACAATTTTTTTGGTGGGGGGGGGGGGGTTGGAAATCACTTAAAATATGTAGAAATGCAAAAAAAAAAAATTTTTTTTCTCTAAATTTTTTTTGGGGGGAGGTTGGAAATCACTTAAAATATGTAGAAATGCAAAAAAAAAAATATTTTTTTTTCTCTAAATTTTTTTGGGGGGGGTGACAATTTTTTTGCGGGGGGGGGGGGTTGAAATCACTTAAAACATGTAGAAATGCAAAAAAAAATAAAAAATTTCTCTAACAATTTTTTTGGGGGGGGGGTTGGAAATCACTTAAAACATGTAGAAATCCCAAAAAAAAAATTATTTTTTTGGGGGGGTAACAATTTTTTTTGGGGGGGGTTGGAAATCACTTAAAACATGTAGAAATGCAAAAAAAAAAATTCAAAATTTTCTTCAAAATGGCGCCATAGCGGCCATATTGGATTTTGGACCAAGTCCAAAATCTAATGGCATGATCCTTGGACCATACCTAACCCCCCCACCAAGTTTCGTCGAAATCCGTCCAGGAGTTTTTCCGTAATACTGTTCACAAACAAACAAACAAACAAACAAATAAACAGAAAGGGGTGAAAACAGTAACCTCCATCCATCTTCGATGGCGGAGGTTAACAAACAGACAAACAAACTGGACGATTACAATATCCGCTCCTCCTCCGGGGGGCGGGATAATAAACCTTTTTGTTGTGCCACATGCTTTTCCCCGCCTTATTGTAAATAAATAATTGTAGAAATGTTCCCTGCTCGTCTTTGTCTTTCCTCCATTGGTGCAGCATG
Source organism: Eptatretus atami (assembly GCA_035128595.1). NCBI lineage: Eukaryota > Metazoa > Chordata > Myxini > Myxiniformes > Myxinidae > Eptatretus > Eptatretus atami. The sequence continues at coordinate 83,982,451 of CM068959.1, read as the reverse complement.
GTTTGAATCTGAGTTTAGCCGGGTCTTTATTCCCGATAATCCGTTCCTTCGAGCCGGTACGTCCTGGGCAGTGCTGCTCGACTGCATCCGATCCGGAAAGGTTGTCGGTAGTTGGTAGAGTGATCCGGTTCGGGCAAGGCATACCGAAGGGTGTGGTTCCCAGTAGTTGAAACCACGTGGTTAATTAGGTAACTTGTTTCTAGACAGGAGGACCCTACGCCACGCGGTTGAGTATTGGCGTCCACGGTCGGTTAAGCGACCGCTGCGTCATGGAATTATCCGTGAGCGACGGCCTACCATTCGGGGAGTCGTGGGAATCGACTTAGTTTCCCCCACCTACTGGTCTTCTCACCCGACCCTGCCGGCCCGCAACAATATAAACACCACACCACACCACATACACATACATATAAATACCACACCACCACACACACACAACTACTGTACTTACAAAAGCTCTTTTAGTTGAAGTTATAACCTTAACCTATAAACAAATATATGAAAATTATAATTACAAGCAATTATAAAATGTATTGATCTATTCCTTACCCCTACTTTGCCTCGAGTGATGAATGTAGAACCAGTGATTTTCCGTTTCACAAAAAGTGCCTTTGCCATTTTCAAAAAAATAAAAAAAAAAAAACCATCTCAAATAAATTACATTTCTTGTTATTAAAAAAGAAGAATCCTTTATTTGTTTGTTGTCTTTTACTGATGTTATCCTTATGTCATGGCCTTCTCAGCCACCCCATCTGAACCCAATCGAGCATTTATGGAATATTCTGTAACGACGCCCGAGACGGCGTTTTCCACCTCCATCAAACAGCTGTCTGTCTGTGAGCAGGATATCTCAAAATGTTGTTAACGTATTTGGACAAAATTTGGTGGACAGGTTGGGTGTATGACAAGGACGAATTGATTTGATTATGGTGAAGATCTGGATCCGGATGCGAGAATTAAAAAAAATTTCAAGCAATTCTTCACCATTGAGAGGATGGGTCCAAAAACGATATACTGTCGGACCCCATGCAGACCCTGCGTTTGTAAAATGTGACATGCTTCCACATTCATGGCTGTGTGCTTCACGTATTCATGTTTTTTTTCTTTTGTAATCCAGATTTTTGCGGTGTATCCATGTTTTTTTTTGTGGGTTTCTTTTATGTATTTATTTTCGCAGTTTTGCATTTTATTTTATTTTATTTTATTTTATTTTCCGGTGTATTCTTGTTTTTTTTTTTTTTTCATGGATTTTTTTATTTTTTCCCTTATGACTTCCGAACCGCTGGGAACTATCCCCCTTTTCCCCATTGAAACGATGCCCGACATTCGTGATTCGACAATCGCAGCATTTTTCAGGAACGTGTCCCCGCGATATCGGGGTCCGACAGTATTGCATGATATTTCAAAACGTTGTGGACAGGTGAGGCCAAAACATGGCGGATGAGTTGGATCAGCGATTAGAACAAGCCGGTTCGATTTTTGGTTCAGATCTGGATGCAGATCCGGCCTATCAGTGCATGACACTGATACGTTTTTGGCCCCATCTCTCAGTGGTGTGAACTGTTCAGTCTAGCAGAGGTATGCACTCCACCGAGTGTCGTTCTAGTTTCTGGATGTTTTTGATTGTTGTTGCCAATCTCATTTCTTATGACGATTTTTTGTTACCGTAATAAAGTTTCTCCAAAGTTGCATGCATATTTGTTTTCGTCGCCGATCATTTGTGCCCACCGACATTTTGTTTTCATCAAAGTGGGCTGAATTTCAAATCTAATTCCACTTTGACTGGGTTCCCCAGAGATTGTTGGATGTAATTTTATTCTGTACGATATTATTGAGATTCTCAGCGATGCTCGTCGGAAGCAGCCGCGATTGATGTGAGTGGGAGCATTGGCTGTGCTCATGGTCCTGGTATAGAGGGTGTTCCTTGTGCATCAAATTACTATGTATTGAAAAAAACAAACAAACCCAAAAAAACTTCGAATTACACTGTGGGAAAGTGTGTCGATGGTGAATTGCACACACAAAATAAGACAATATGGTGAATAGTTTTATTTGTATTGGACCTAATCTCGATTCTTTTTTTTTTGCAATTTACTGCATTCCGTTTGTTTTTTCCATGTGTTCAGATTCAGTTTTCTGCTTCAAGTCACCAATTCCGTGAATTCTGTTTTCCGTGATAGCTGAAAATCACTGGCTCTATGATTGTTCATTGACATTGTACTCCTTTATATTTACATTTATCTAACTCCAACCCAAACCCCCTGTTGTTTAACGCTCTTTTAGGTTGCCTGTGTGTGTGTGTGCGTCTGCACCGCCAACACCCCAACATGAGATGAGGCCTTCAAGGACATTATGTTTATCACTGCTGCCACCCATTATTTAAATTTCAAATATGCACAGCTAATGAAGATCTTCTTTCTTCGATTATTCCCATGCTCTTATGGAGTTAGCCAGGGAAATTTTTTTGGCCCAAGTCATTCATGAACTGGCAGGCCAGGCATGATGCTCAACTGAGTAGTCAAGGCAGGAATTTGTTATCTGGCCATGATGCTGGCGAGAGCTCACCTTCTCTTTGCAAAGGAAACTGTGGAGTCTTCAACGTCCACACTTAATGTGGGCAGACGGGACAACATGAGCAGGAATTAGCTAAGATCTACAAGAATGTGCAGAAACATCTTTGGCTTTATTGATATGTATTTATTGATGGCAATTCATTGCTTTATATTAATTTTATTATCAGGATAACATTTATCCAAAAGAGGTAGGATATTTAGTTTTTTTATCCCCCGCCGCGTGGCGGAAGGGGGATATTGTTATCACCCGGGTCGTCCGTCCGGCTGTCTGTCTGTCCGTCCGTCCGTCCGGCTGGCTGGGCGTCAACATTTATAGCTGTGAGTGCGATAACTCAACTGTTTGCCATATCGATTTGAAGTTTGGTTCACACATGTACCACCTGAAAAGGAAGAACCCTATTGATTTTGGGCATGGCCGGCTCCAAGATGGCCGACTGGGGCGGCGTCAACATTTATAGCTGTGAGTGCGATAACTCATAAACTGTTCGCCATATCGATTTGAAATTTGGGTCACACATGTACCACCTGAAAAGGAAGAACCCTATTGATTTTGGGCGTGGCCGGATCCAAGATGGCCGACTGGGGCAGCCATCTTGAAAAAAAGTTTTTTGTAATAAATGGAAAACCGCTTATCTGATTTCAATTATTTTTCAATGGCGGGGGATTCCCCATCTCTGATGGTATATTTTTTGAGTTACAAATGGGTATCAATAACGACAATATTTGCCACCAAATTATTTGATAAACGAGATTGTTTTCCATTCCACATTGTAGGAATGCCTTTCTTGGACAGCAAAATTCCCGTAAAGCTCTTTTTTTAGTACGGGTGCAGGTGAAATAATCAAGACAGCGTAAACTAGAACTGCACTCAGTACAGCGCATACCTCTGCCAGGCTGAGTAATTCACAATTTGTATCCCACTGATAGGCCGGATCTGGATTCGGACCTCGATCAAAATTGAATCTGCTTGTTCTTGTCACGTAATCATCTCGTCCACCAATCTCGTGAATTGCACAACAAAAGCAAATGTACCCATCACGGGATTGGAAAAGTTTATGTTAACCTATCGATTTAAATTATTTCATAGACTTTAAAAAGGTTGATTGTGTTGCACTCTGTTTCACTCAGAGCCAAAGCTCTGAGTCAAAACACAAAGATGTATTTATTCCTCCCACCGTGAAATGGTGGTGCAACACCGGGCGGCAGAGGTTGGATTTGTCTAAAAAGAGGGCAAAATATATCTATTTTATATTGCGTTTCTCCATGAAGATCTGTATTCAATGAACTCTAATCCAGATATTCATGTTTATTTTTCAAGATTACTGGAAGGCACAACAAAGTGACTGATGATATTGCATCAATAATAGTGAAATGAAAATGCAGAATAACCAATCAGCAGCTTTTCAAATGCAGTGCAGGAAGCGGCCACCATCAAATGTAGATGGATAGTCGGATGATCCCACCCATGGACAGACCATGGTACACATATATTTACACTAGCATGTCGCTACAGTGGGACAACCACCACCACACTATTACAAACTCCTCACCGCCAGGTAACCACTGTTATTAAAAACCACGTAATAAAAACAGGTAACCACTCACCTCCACGTAATTCAAAAAAATTCCCGCTGCGCAATTCAAAACACTTCACCACATGTCGCTACAGAGATGGTCGTGTTTTAACCGAGGATAAGTCCATGACTTGCCCCGTTGTCTTGATTTACACCAATCGTAATTCAAAAAATTATTTTGTACAAATTTATTTGTAATATTAATGACATTACATTTTTATAAGCAATTGAAGTTGAAGATTTAAGTTTTCAAAAAAACTTATAATTATTATTTTTTTTTTTCAAGCAATTTCTAGATATATACGGTTAGTAAATACACATGGGAGAGGTAGGTGCAGCCCATAAGTTTGGTACGATTTCAAAAAAAGTTTGAGGGAGTAGTTCAGTTACAACACAGACACTCCACAGATACAGTGCCGATAGAAAATCTGCACCCCCTTTCAAATTTTTATCTTTTGTTGCCTTGTAGCCTGTAATTAAATTGCATTCAATCAGACTTTTTTCCACATTTATTTACACCGTAACCCACAACTTCCAAGTGTGAAACTAAATTCTACAAATTTCAGAAAATTAATTAAAAATACAAAACTAGAATGTCTTGGTTGCATAAGTGTCCACCCCCCTTATAATAGCAATTGTAAATTAGCTAAGATGTAACCATTCACCTTTAAATCCCTCAAGTGAATTGGCCTCCATCTGTGTTAAACGGTGGTGATTCTGATAATTTCAGAATAAAATCAGCTGTTAATCTTGGTTGACTCTGCTGGGTGGTGCATTTATTTATTTATTTATTTATTTATTTTTTGCATACATTCGCAGCAAAGACTCAACTATGAACACCAAGGAGCTTTCAAAAGACCTCTGGAATAAAGTTGTGGAAAGTCACAGATCAGGGGATGGGTATATAATATTTCAAAGGCCTTGAATATACCTTGGAGCACAGTCAAGACGATCATTAAGAAGTGGAAGGCGTATGGTACCACCAAGACCCTGCCGAGATCAGGCCGTCCTGACAAAATGGGTGACCAGGCAAGGAGGAGACTGATCAGAAAGTCCTCCAAAAGGCCAATAACAACTTTAAAAGAGCTACATGCTTTTATGGGAAAGATTTGCCACTGTGCATGTGACAATATCCCAAGCACTCCACAAGTCTGGCCGAAATGGTAAGGTGGCAAGAAGGAAGCCATTACTTTAAAAAGCCCACCTTAAGTCCCGTTTCAGGTATGCAAATAAACACTCGACAGATTCTGAAGCCAGGTGACAAAACGTTTTGTGGTCTGACGAAACCAAGATGGAACTTTTTGGCTTAAATACAAAATGTTACATTTGGTGCAACCCAACACAGCACATAATCCAAAGAACACCATCCCTACTGTGAAGCATGGTGGGCAGCATCATGTTGTGGGGATGCTTCTCATCAGCAGGGATTGGGGCACTTGCCAGGATAGGACTAGAAGGGAAAATGGATGGAGCAAAATACAGAAAGATCGAGAGGAAAATCTGCTGCCCTCTGCAAGAAAGCTGAAATTGGGATGGATGTTCACCTTTCAGCATGCAACTACCCAAAGCACACAGCAAAAGCTACACTGGAGTGTCTAAGGAACAAGAAGATAAATGCCCTTGAGTGGCCCAGTCAGAGCCCCGACCTAACTCCAATCGAAAATCTGTGGCATGACTTGAAGATTACTGTCCATCAACGCTCCCCAGGCAACTTGACTGAGCTTGAACAGTTTTGTACAGATGAATGGGAAAGATATTGCGCAATCAAGGTGTGCAAAGTTCGTAGAGACTATCTCAACAGACTCACAGCTATAATTGCTGTCAAAGGTGCTTCCACCGAGTATTAACTTGTGGGGGGGGGGATACTTATGCACGTGAAAGTTGTGGGTTATGATGTGTAAATAAAAGTGAAAAAGTCTGATTTATATGGAAATTAATGACAGGCTATAAGGCAACAAAAGGTGAAAATTTGAAAAGGGGGTGTAGACTTTCTATACGCACTGTATATATTACAGCTACTGCATGCATTGTTTTTTTTCTTCTCAAGTGCAGTATACACTTTGGGCTTTATAACTTCAATCCACTTTCTAGATTCTCATTGGGCAATCTCAGCATTGACTACCGAACATCATGAGAACTTGTCTTGGTCACCAAATGACTTGAGTGACATCTCTTAAAAGTGGGTTCCTTCACCAGGAAATAAACATGAGACTTTTATAAGTATTTGAAATATTGATGTATATAACTAACCATGGACTGCTTATTTTAGAGCATTGTGGGACAAAGGCCTCCCAAAACTGTCAGGGTGTGTTTGGCACACTTGCCAAGTGTGGGTTGGTGAGAGTGAGCAGTCATGAGTGGGAAATGAACTCTTACCAGCCAGTGAAGAAAGAAGAAAAAAAAAAACCCCATTCTTAAACCACTTGACCATGGAGCCAGCTTGTGTGTGCAGTTTACATCTGATTCTTTCAAAATCTTTATATTTAAGGACATTTTCGGGCAAAATATATATTTCGCTAAAAATACTTGATTTGACCATAAATTTGTGAACAAGTAAGCATACTTGGCATGCCTTGTTGAGAAAAAAAAAAGAAAAGAAAAAAGGAATGTATATATCGGAGGTGTGTGTGTGTGTTCGTTCGTTCATGTCTGACCCTTTCTCAGTCTCCACCAAATTTTGCATATGTGCCGGTGGTACTCAGGGTCAGGTCATGGGCAGTAAAAATAATCCCACCCACCCCAAGGCAATTCGCTGTTGTTGTATGTGTGTGCACATCTGAAAATTATTTAAAAGAAAAAACAAAAAACACACATTAGACAGGAGAAACTGAGCTCAAACAAGGAAATGAGGCCATATAGCTCAACATTACCGTGGTGCACTCTCGATTTAATATTTGCTACAGCTTTAAACAATCTTCTTGGTGGTTTACTGAAGTCTAAATATCCAGATCTTGATCAGGTGACCCAAATTGTCCCTGATAAGGTGAATGTTTCAGACGAATGGAACGTATTGGTAATTTGCTGAGTGGCACTGTAATTTACCCAGTCGACAACATGTGTTCTTTTGAGACACAGCCATACTACACACCTGTCCTGATTGCTTTATAATGGTGCACAACAGGTAGACGTGGAGACGCTCTGCTGTTGTGCCTGATATCTGCGAAGTGTTCGATATGTGTCTGAGCCCTTGTGTGAAATGTGTGTCTTGGACGTTGAAGGTGTTATGGTTTCTTTGTTGATTACTTCTTCCAGCTCCCCCGTCCTGACTGTCCCCCTAGCCCCTCCTCTATCCCAAGCAAATCTGCTTTCACTTCATCAGGCGGTTTCTGTTGACATCGATGATTTTAAAATTTTTTTTGCCTTACTGGGAATCTTTCAATTTGAGTAGACATTCACATTGTACAGTTTTACGTGACATGGTGTGCGTCAGCTCGTCTTAAAGATTTGTCAACAACTCCCCTTGTTTCGTTCTTTGACAAACAAAATGGTGGGGAAAACAAAACTGCAACCAGATGGCAAATTCTCCGGGCCAGACGTAACATGGACTTTGATCTGCAGTCTAATGGGCCCAGATTTAATTCGCAACAATGGTTAAAAACTGCCAATGTGCATTTGGGGGTGTTGTGCATGTCTCATTTGTTCCAACAGTGTGGAAATGGTCGAGACTCATTTAAAAGGCTTGCGGAACTCGCTTGAGATTGCTTTCCCGCATCAGAGACGATGATAAATTGGGTTTGAAAAATTTTATTTTTCTTCATTTCGTGTCTAAATGGAAACTTCTGTAGAATGTTCTTTCTCAAGCAATCTGTTATTGGGTCCACGGCGCGTTAATTTTTTTGGGGGGGGCCCTTGATCCAATGGTGTTTGTTTTGTATGCAGCCTCTGGCTGCTGGTTGCATCGCTTTTTTTTCTCTCGAAGCACGGCTGTGCCACCGATGCAGTGACCCTGTTTACCAGTAAGCTGGTCCTCATTTTGCCAAACTCGGAGGGATGACGGGCTGAGTCGACCCACCTGGAGTTATCTCAATGGCGCAACAGGGGCTCAAACTCAAGAACCTAAGATCTCAAGCCGGCCACCTTAACCGTGAAGCCAACACCAAGATTTGCACGGAGTTTGATCGACTGGGTTTCCTGCACACTGTAAGGATGCATGACGATTCTCACGGTTTGAAAGTGCAGTGGAGTTTTGACACCGCACATTCTTGTGCACGAGCCTCCGAGACCCGTGTGTGGCCTCGGTGGATGTGGATGCGGATGCTCGACGGTTCGAATGGAAAGGCATGCCCGCACCCATCCCCGGCCTAATCGTCCCACAAAGGGATTGTCAGTGAAAAGCTCATTTGTGTTCTCAAAATTGTGCGGTTGAACCTGATCCATGGTACTGCTGGTGTAATTATTTCCTGCTCTGGCCATTAACGACACTGTGCCTGGATTGTGTGAGACACCTTTAATAATGTGCAAGAGGAATTTTCTTTTCTCTTTTCCACCAAATGTGCCAAGTTTTGACCTTGTGTGTATTTCTTCTGAACACCCTTCTCCTCTCCCCCCCCCCATCTCCTCCTCCCCCTCTCCCCTTAATTTCCTTTTATTCTCGTTTTTTCCGTTTATTGAGCATTAGGGAAAGTAGGTGAGGGTTGAAAGAGGGGTTGGGGGTGGGAGACGGGGGGATGTGTCAAATTTAACTCTGCCTGTGCCCAAGAGGGTTCTGCTGGTCCTCTGACCATGGGTGTGCCATTACGCAGATTGCATTGCATTGTGTAAGAAGGTGAATAATCTTCAGTCAGTTGTACACCCTCCCTCCCTGAGAAACGTGGAATTGTCATTGTGCTCCTGCCAGGCTCAGTCCTGCCTGGCAAGCGATTGTTTGTTTTAAATATGATAGCGAGGTTAAACGTCGAGATGCGACACGGGCTTTGCCAACGACAAGATAAAGTGTGAAAAAAAGTTTGTTTGTGGATGTTTTAATAAAATATATATATTTTTTTACTTTTACTTTCTTGATCTGTATGTGAACTTTGTTTTGGTTGCTGATGAAGACCGAGGGAAGGTTTTGCTTGGGAGTTGAGGGGAGGAGGAGGTGGAGCGGTAAGTTGATTGACTTGTGAGTATGGAGGGTTATGGTTTCTAACATGAGGATAGCTTCGTCATTGATTTCAGGCCATCGAGATGCCTGCTGATGGGAAATGTGACTCACCCTGTGACTTGATGGGTGTTTGGGTTGAGGGGAAAAGTTATTTTGTTTTTTTATTCGTATTGTTTGGGATGCGTGTCGGTGCTGGTGGAGGAGGCGGTTGAATTGTCAGGTTGTTGTTATGCAAGATCCTCTGCTGTTTACTTGAGTTGATAATTTGGGAACAGGGTGCTGGGACGAGTTGAGTGCTGATGATTGTTGTGTGCTTGTTTCAGTAACTCACACATTCCTCGAGTAAAGTTTGGCTCCTTTGTGTCTCCTTTTCACATGATGCATGGAACTTCCATTTTGTGGTGACTTGAAGTGCATTTGATGAAAGGGGAAAGCTGTCTCTCTTCCGAAGGTCGTCAGACAATGGATGTCAGTGTGGCCGAGTTGTGGAACTTTGGTAGAGCACTTTGGTAGAGCTAATAGCAGATGCAGCTGCCAAGAGGAGGAGATGGGGGAGGGCTGCACGAGGGGGCATTTGGCATGTTTAGGCTGAAAGGTCTCCAAGGTGTCACGTCTGGTTGGACTGCTGCAGGGAAGGTGTGGGGGAGGCTCGGGAGGGATTATCCTTGATGGAGTGGGGAATGGAAATGAGAATGGGGGAGGGGTGGAGTGAAAGGAGCTGCCCAATGAAAATGGGTGTACGATTTGAACATGATGGCATTTACTAACCTTTAAAGTTTCTGACACTTTACTTTGTTAGCCTCCGATCGATAGAGGAAGATGATGCATTCTACATTAAAACTTTTGCAAGTTACTCACAAGACACACACAGCTCACTCTTCCTGCGCTCTCTGCCATATCACACACACCCTGTGACGGTCGATCGTCTCCACAACAATGGCCTTTAAAAAGAAATGTGTATTTCAAGCTTGCAAGTGACTTTAAAACTCATGCCTCATTTATTTATATTAGTTACAGACTTCTCCCAAGTTCCAAATATGTCTGTACAGCTGTCTTGGATTTCCACCAGGCGTTTTGGTCTTCGTCATGCTTGATGATCATTCCTGCGCGTTGTGAAGTCTAATCATGTGTTTGTCTTTGGAGCGACTTTATCAGACGTTTTATGGCCCGCGTGAACTCCAAGCCCTCACTAGCTCGTCGTAATAATGTAAAGTCTGTTAGACTGCCCAGTGCCTGCCACTGTATGCCAGTGTGGGTTGGCTTTGGAAAATCCCCACGTTGTATCAAGCAAAGTCCACCCTTAATTTACGTAGCAATCCATATTTCAAGTTATTTTCAGGAAGCGTGAGTTTGACGTTTCTGTGTGCCAGCATACATACTTTGAACCACTGTTGCCTCTGGGAGTGCAGGAATGATGGTTACATTGGTTGGACCGCTTTATTTATTTAATTTTTGCAAGTGTGATTATTATTATTTAAAAAATTTATTTTATTTAATTTTAATTGTAATTTTCTTTCTGCATTTCATGCGAGATGGCAGCACAAAGTATTTTTTTATTTTATTTTAATTTTACTATTTGACGCCATGAGGCAGGCAATGTCGAGGTGACTGCATAACCACTCGGTAGGGTGTGAAGTTGATTCTAAGGCCTTACCAGCGGGTTTGGTGTCTGTTCATTGGAGGCATTTATTGTGACCTTGACCTTGTGAAAATGAGCGAATGAAAAATGGTCATTTGGGTCTATTCCAAATGGTCCCCCAATTTGTTTTTTTAATCCCTTTCATTTATTTTATTTTATTTTGCTTTTTAACTTTGAAGCATTCGGTGATCTTCTTTGGAGCGTGCTTGAGGGTGTTTTCAAGTATGAACTTGCCTTTCCGAGCTGCTTTCTATTACGCGAGGTCCAAAAAAATAAATAAATGTAGATTAAAAGTTTTGTTTGTTTTGATGGCCTGGCACAAGATGGAATTTTCATTTTCCTGTCGAGCTGGTTCTTTACGAATTCACATTTGTTTGATTGAGCATCTTGTCGAAACAAGTATGCATATGTCTGTGATTTAATAAAGACATCTTGAAGGTCGTCTTGGGCCAACGTTGCGCTAATTGTCATGTGCCGAGTAGTACTCGAGGAACAAGAGCTGCCGATTTGATGTGCAGACCTCTGTGTGCATTGTTTTCAGGGCAGTGTTTGTGTTGCAGGTAATTTTTATTTTGACATTTATTTACTTCCTCAGCTATTTATAATTGGCAATTTGTGGAATTTGAACCATCGGTCCTCATCGCTACCGTTTTTCTTATCACACAATGGAATACGTGATGATGGAGGTTTTTGTTGTTTGATGTCTTTCATTTTTGTCTTTTAAATGCAGATGTCAAGGCTCATGGAAGAGCTGAATGATGCAGGCTGGGGCTCAATGGATTGATGGTGTTGTAAAGCAGAAACGGGGATACAAGAGCACACAGATGCACCACAGGCTGTGGGTGGAGGTGAGGGGATGTTAGGGAGGGGGTAAGTGGGTGTAGAAACGGGATAAACCATAAGGTGGTGTTCGTCCGCATTCTTGAAAGAGTGGAGGAACAGCACCACACAACAGACTTGGAAAGGTTGTGATAAATATGACGAAGATATCTATGTTTTTTTGACCATTTCCTAAATATTTTGACCTGGATTGTTGTTTGCATACCTCCTTGGTCTTTGTGCTAGAACATCATTGTAATTAATTAATATATATATTTTTAAATTGGATCGTCTTTGCTTCTGCCAATTAAAACTGGTTCATATGACAGCGTTTGTTGGCGTGTTGTTGTTTAAAAAAAAAAAAAAAAATATTTGCAAGGTCCACCAATCTCAGCACTTATGGACATTCCGCTTAGTAACGCCAGTGTGGCTGGCTGGCTCCAGCAGGTCACCCTGTGGGCTACTCGCTCGAGGGAATGTTGCTACCGCCTCATAATTGCAGGTTTTCTCTAAGCGTGTCGATTTCGTGAAAGGCTGCTTGCACTCGCCAACCCACTGGGCTGCATTCTTTCTTACCTTTTGTTTCTTGATGAACAAAGAGTTAATATGAGTTGCCTTGGCATTAGTAAAGGGTGGGTGTCTGAAGATGAAGCTATTGATTTTTTTTTTTTTTTTTTTGCCTTTTATTCCCATCGCCACTTAATCCCTCCCCTCGCCATCAGCACCCTCCCTTAAAACATGTCTGGGGTCATGAACTCCACGAGTCAACCCGGCCCTGTGGCACAAACGGGTGATGAAATGCCTTTGAAAGGCCCTTTTGTTTCAAGGGCGTTGAGCTAATGTGGACCCTGTCTGCTACTCCAGGCCTCATTTCTAGTCGTTGTGTTTGAAATTTTTTTTCCCTTTTTTTGAGCACCCATCTCCGGTATGGGACATCACATGAATTGTAACTTGCAGTATTTTATCCATTGCATGCACGTGCTAGTAGTACCTCTAAGCGCTCTTCATCCCTAAATATTTTATTCACTGCTGACTGCATGCTATAGCTTGCTGGGTGCTTGCTCCACGCCGTCATGGCAGTCATGGTGGAAACCCTTGGCATTTGTTTCTTTTGATTAGGTACCCAAGTACCTGTTGCTGATTAGTGCTTGTTGGCTCGAGTTTTGGAGTGCTCCGTGTTTGTTGAATCGTCTGGGCATTGGTGCAAGGCCTTTATTTTTTGTATACAATGTTGAGGCTCGTGCAGCAGCTAGACCACAGAATGGATGAGGATGTAACGGAATGAAAAGAACAGCAGAAATAGAAGGTGTTGGCTGGGGACACTTACCAACACCAGGGTTGAGGGACAAAATAGAGGGAGACTTGGAGAAATAAGGGATGTTTGAAAGAATGAGGGCATGGGGGAGGACACAGGGGGTGAACAAAATGGTTACAGAAGCAAACTCTTCATCACAGAAGTGGAAGGAGAAACTGCAAACCTGGAAACAAGGTGGGCTTGGGGAGGGTTAATGGGGGTCGAAAAAATGTCAATTTTCGATGGTGGATGGTGTTGAACAGCTGTCTTGAAACCCTGCAGGGAAGAATGGGATTGAAGAGAATGTGGTATTAATTCCAAAGGTGAGAGAAAAAGAGGAACGAATGAGTGGAGGTGAGCGGTGATTCATGATTTTGGGAGTTTGACCAGATGGGAGTTCCTGGCAGACAGTCGAAACACCCTGAAGAAACCTGGGGTGTGGGGGAGGGTCGGTGGGGGGGGGGGACAGAGTTTTGGAAAGGGCAGAGGGTGCAAGACCAGAAAGGAGTCTGTAGAGGACAAATTTATTTATTGCCTCAACGGGCTGATTCTTGCCTTGGCAGGAGTGAAAGTTCGTTGGAGGGTTTTGATGGAGCTCCCCATTTTTCAGCATGGTGTTGTGGAAATGGTTAAGTTCAAAAGCGGTTATTTATTTATTTGTTTGTTTATTATTCTCAAATGATATGGTACTTCAGCACGAGCTCGACCTTACCCCGTTGTTCAAACTGAACGTAAAATGTATTTGTCATCTTGTAGCATAGGACGCTTGCTTGTGGTTCTTGATGACCTCTAAGATGCAAATGTATTGATGACTCATTGCCTGCATTGTCATTGAGTTGATGGCTTTTAAAATGGCTCCATTTAAAGTGTGTGCTGAAGTCTGAGTTTGATCTGTTTTTATTTATTTATTTATTTTCCCATAATGTAGCTTCAGACGTTGTACATCTCCTTAAGTGGGTATGACAAGGCAGAACGAGGCCCTCCAGGATGCAAAGTGCTCGTGTTTTATTTATTTATTTTTTAAATTGTGGAGTGATTGGAGGTGTTGAATTTGAAGGACAAAGCTGTGATGTTTTCAAGCAGCATTTAAAACATTCCATTTTTTTTTTTTTCATTGTGCTCTTTTCAGAATTGGCACCGAACCATGAGCAACTTCCATTTAAATAGCTCGTTCATTTCCTGGTATCTCTTTTGATTGTTTTATCACTCAAGTCACTGTTACGGGTAGCGGCGCACTTACCTTCGAGCTGGCTCGTTTGAGTGTGATTCCTGACCTGACTACAAACTGTCCGATTGGTGTTTCACAGGCAGGGCTCCAAAGGCAACCAGTTAACGAGCAGGTGGTGTAATCAACATCACAAATGTTATTCTGGTAATCCTGTCTGCTAGTTAATTTGTTGTTGGACGTTAATAATCCCATAGTGTCTTTCATGGAGAATAGGTGAGTTATCTCCAGCATCTTGGTGAAATTATTCCAAATTCCTGCCACTTTCAGTGGAACGTCAGGCCTGGCATCATGTTCGTAAAAGGCCTGGGACAAAAGCTTTCCCCGGCCGCCCCCCCCCCCCCCCGACAAGCTTGGAATAATTGGGACATTAATGAAGTAGTCACTGATTGATACTGGTGTGATGCCAGTTTTCTCCACTTTCAGAGTTCATGTCTGCTTTAGCTGCTTCTGTTTTATGACTTTTCATGTTGACCATTGCTTTTGGAATGACATTGACCCAACGTTATTGTGTACCAATACTTCGGTTAGCAATGCCGCCATTTCATCTTTGTTTCTGACAATGTTATACCGGGTCACAGTGCCTTGTTTTCAATGCTCACGTGAGATGGGACGGTCGTGTCACGCGTGAGATTGCATACCGAAAGAATATGACTGATGCTTTGGATAAAGTCGACTTTGCATAACCTGAATTTGTCCATTTAGCAATGTGCTACCACGGCCGTTCGTTCGTGTAGTGTCCTTGATCATAAGCATTCGTCTCGTTCTCCATCCCGATTCCGCTGCTCGCTCCGCCATATCATTAGCCTTTCTTATCTATTTCCGTTGTGTGTTGCAGGGGAGCAGTCTCCTCTAAGCAAGGATGAGCAAGTGAGTTTGGCTCTCATCCAAACTTAACCATGGACTTTTGATGGGAGGTATTTCTCGAAAGGCGACATCTCTAAACATTAGCTTTTGTGCAAAATGGGCGTTTTGCATACCTGG
>CM068959.1:83952208-83967250 GCA_035128595.1 Eptatretus atami | reverse complement strand
CAACAAATGATTGCTTTGTTAACTTGTTGAATAGTTTAAGAAATGTGAATTCAGAACACATCTTCCACTTCTTGTATTTCACCATATTCCCCTCGCAGGTCAATGTGTAAGACGTTTTATTTATTTATTTATTTACTTTTTTTTGTGAAGGCTGAAGGACAATGTTGCACGTGTGTGAAGGACAAGGACATGAAAGTACTACAGACAAATCATATCGGGGCCATGGGATTACAAGGTGCAATCGCTTCATCTCTCGAGGCCCAACCAAGCCGACAATTTAATTTGATCGAATATTTGTTCCTTATTTATTTTTTATTTGTTTCTTAACAAAACAAAAGACTCTTTTGGACAATGAAATTGGGGCAGAAATGAAGATTGTGTAATTCTGCCTGTAGCATACGTCCATAATGCTGGCACAACCACCGGATACATGCATTACATATTTCAAGAAATTTTCATACAGCAGGAGGCCTTTTGGCCCATCATGCCTGTGCTTTGTTCACACCCAATTAATGTGATTTGTCAAATTATTTTCCATAAGTAGTGGCCATATTCTCTCACCATGACCTAATTTCCACCTCCCGTTACCAATCCCATTTGATATTTCGGCAGCGAATTTAACCGGGGCACAGACACACATTGGCCTACTCTTTTCAAGTGATGCAGTGGGATGTCTAAAGTCCACAACATGAATGTAGATGGGCTAGCTGGTTTCAAGCCCCCCATCCAAAGGGCAGCAGTTTTAGTCCGATTCGACTCCACGGGGGAACGGACCAATGACGCGATGGCTCCCTCCTCTGAAAAGCACTGCACATTAACGACTGTTTGGTTAAGCACAGTCTTTTTGGGGATCAAATCATTGAGCAGAGACAATCTGTCGGTTAAAAACACGACCCTTTGAGCTATCTTGCCGCTAACGATGTTTCTCATTTTGCCTTTTTTATTTGTAGATTTATAATACAAGCTACTTTCAACGAGCTTCAATGCAGGAGGAGGCATTGGTAGGCCCATCAAGCCTGTGCTATGGTTGTTTGTTCATGCTCTATCCTTTTTAAAGGCTGAGCATCAAGCAAGGAACCAGTACTTAACATTTTTAAAGTCTTTGGTATGACTTGGCCAGGGCCCGAACCGCCGACCGAGGCCCGGAGCGGATGTTCTAACCATTATGCCACCGAGTCTGGATAATTTCCCTATAAATTTAGTTTATTCAGTGATTAAAGGGGAACCCAAACGCTCAGACCACCTCGATGCTCATCTATCCATCGATACCCTTAAAAATAGAGATGAATGTGTCTTTTTGCGATTTATAAAGTTGGTCATTTTGCGATTAAAAGTCAAAATATTCTTCATGTTTCGCCGTGACGTCGCACCCGAGAATCGACCGCCATATTCGTACTGCCTACGGGTTACATTGCGGTACGATTTAACTCAAACGACGAATGATTTTCAATTTTATGCAAATATGCCGAGTCAATGCATTATTGTTTGTTGTGTAGTGATGTAAACCGAGGTGGTTTCATGCTACACCAATGGCCGAACTACCTTAAGTTTGCCATAATTGGACGAGGTTGGTCAGAAATACCCGAGGCCCACAAAATGTTTGCTTTTGTTCTCTGAACATTTTACAGACCACTGTTGTGAAACGACAGAGATGGCTAGATATTGTGGGTATCCACCACGATTGAGAGAGAGGGGATGTCATCCCCACGATTATGTGGAAGAAACAGCCGTCGCTCAAAATCATTACCCCATTTCTACCCAGCTACCAGCACATGTACATGGGTGACTGCTCCTCTTCCACCAATTCCCCTAATTTTTTCCCCCCCCCCCCCCCCCCCCCCACAGCACCACTCCCCCCTCCACTCGGGCAGGACATTGACATGGCACGGACACTGCATGGCCACAGACACAAATGGCGTCCAAGGAAAGTATGAAACAGGATATCTCAAACATACAAGACACCTGGTCAGCCTGTGATGGTGGGACAAAGCACTAGTCGGCCATTTTATCTGCGGTTGCCGTGCCGTGTTTCTGCTGGAGTAGTATAATCAATTTATCAATTATTACAAAATCCCTTATAAGTTGTCAATGAATGGAAAAACAAAACCTGCTCATCTGTAGTGAACATGCAACCGGTGTTTTCATCTTCACCAACACTTCCATTGTCGCCATCTTTGTCTGAATTGTTCGCATGAGGCTCGGGATGATTCTGCTCCACAATTCTCCCGAAAGCGTTTCCATCACTAATTTTGTCTCCAATGGCTTCTTCAAAATCCCACTGATCAGATTCAATATTCTGATGACCTTCAGAAGTGCTAATGACGGTGGATCGATATCGGAATCCGAGCTCGAAATATAATGTTTCTCTATGTAAGCCACCATTTGGATCGAGGTGCGTTCAAGCTGTGATGTCACGAGCAAAATTGAAAGTAGACACTTTAGGGATTTTTTTCAGCACTTTGTGATTGGCAAAAAACAAAATTGAAAAATTTTTTTTTCCTTCAAATTAGACCATGACGAATGATTTTCAATGGTTTTCAGATATTTTTTTTTTGAGTTTGGGTTCCCTTGGTGTGGTCATTAAAGCCATATATATATATATATATATTATATACTGTATAATATATATATATATATATATAATATTTAACCTCCACCATCGATATATGGACGGAGGTTACTGTTTTCACCCCTGTTTTGTTTTTGTTTGTTTGTGAACAGTATTACGGAAAAACTCCTCGACGGATTTCGACGAAACTTGGTGGGGGGATTAGGTATGGTCCAAGGATCATGCCATTAGATTTTGGACTTGGTCCAAAGTCCAATATGGCCGGTATGGCGGCCATTTTGAAAAAATATTTGAATTTTTGTTTTTTCATTTCTACATGTTTTAAGTGATTTCAACCAAAAAAAAAAAATTGTTAGAGAAAAAAAAACAAAATTTTGCAACTTTTTTTTCAAAAAAAATTTCGATTTTATTTGAAAAATATTTGATTTTTTTTTGCATTTCTACATGTTTTAAGTGATTTCCAACCCCCCCCCCCCAAAAAAAATTTGTTAGAGAAAAAAAAAAATTTTGCACTTTTTTTTCAAAAAAATTTCGATTTTATTTTTTGGGCATTTCTACATGCGCGTCGACTAGTTTAGTTTATTCAATCGTGGTTCATTAGAGTCTGATCGTTTTGACCTACAATGAATAGGATATCAGGTTCACTTAAGTGACCCAAGCCATTAGTATTGGCGGCGGAGGTTTTGCACTCTTCCGAGTGCTCCCCCTCTAGTTTTCCTGATGTTTCACAATGGATGTAGTAAAATGTGTGCACAGATGCATGCATGCATGCTTGTTTTTGTTTATATTTATTTATTTATTTTTTGCCTCAGCTTTGGTCGACATATCTTGTGTGTACATGCATCATATACCAACCAGTAAGGCTTCCGCACACTGGCGAATATTTAACAGTTCGTTTGCATAGCCTTGAACTGGCAGGTTAACTTAGAAGTATGTGTACTCACATTTGAGCTGTCTAGTCTTGTCCGGGTTCGAATCTCAACCCAGTTCTAAACTGTCAACCTGGTGCTTGGCATGCAGGGCAAGGCATCGATGTGTTGACGATAAGCCATAGGACCCATCCATATACCAGCACTGATCCTTGGTGGACCTTCAAAATCCCATGGTGTCTTTCACGGCCGAGTAGACGAGTTATCGCCGGCATTCTGAACAAATTCCAAATTCCTGCTAAAATTCTCCCACCAACCTGCACATTGCCAGCATGATGAGTATGCCTCTGTCCCCAACGTGAGTAAGAGTGAGCTGAGGATTTCATCCTGTGGAGGACTAAAAAGATGATGATGATGTATCCATAGGCAGTGATATACTTTATTGTTTGAGAAATTGGGGAGTACCACCTTAAATTCATACATTGAGCCTTTAACAAGGAAATGTAAGACATAAAACGACTCGTCGAAGAACAAATTGTGCATTATCCCCAGAGTGTTTTTGAAATTTGGCAAATTAGTACCGAAGTATCCTTCTAACATGCTGGTAAAACATAAAATTTCAGCCATTTACATCAGGATGACTTTTAACATGAGAAGTTGGTTTTTGTTTATTTTATTTTATTTTTATTTTATTTTTCCATCGTGTGGTTTAAACTTACCCTCTCACCCCCTGTCTTAATTTTGATTAATGTTAATGTCTTGACATTGTGGTTAAAATTTTTTTTGTTGGAGCATTCTTGCACTTCTCTTACATCATGGTCATCCTTCTGTCTGCAGCCAGTGGCTGTGTGATCTAATGAATCCGCTAGGATGTTAAGAAGGATGCTTCTGTGGTTCATTTACATATTTTGTTTTCAAACTGGGCAAAAATGTAAAATTCCACCCAATCTTCCAACCGGACGTCCTTTTCTCTCTCTTTTTTTTATTTTTATTTTTATTTTTTTTCTTTCCTTTTAATTGTTTGTTTTCTTTTTGAAACGAGTGTGGATGGGAACATACTCTGCTTACAATGTATGTTTGAGATGATCCTGATGGAGGAATAAATTGGTCATCGTTCCCAGAGAATAGTTGAGCCGAATGGATCCAGAGTTGTTGAGAATGTTTATGAAATGCTCATCCAGCACTTACCACCCACCCTCATTTTCTTTTATTTATTTATTTATTTATTTTGCAGCTGTACTTTCCTTTTTGCTTCTTTTTTATTTTTAAAACTTCTCCCACATTCTTGAACTGTTGTGATCTCTGTGCTTCCTTCTCCATCTCCCCCATTTATTTATTTATTTATTATTTATTATTTTTTAAAGTCTCATTGCCGCTGCACGGTTTCATTCTGATCGATGCTCTCATTGATCATCGTGGTCGTCGTCGTGCTGCTGCTTTGCTTGGGCATAGTTCCTGGAGCCATTGTATTATGGGACTGTTCGACCTCTTGTTGAGCTAATCGCCACACGTTTGGGCCTTCCTTTGGAATGTGGACCTGTGCAGCGGAGGTCACACCCACCGGATCACCAGTTCATTCTTGGTGCAGCATAACAACCTGGATCAACCATGCCACAGCCCCTGTTGTGCTTTATGAGGCAGAGCTAGCTGCAGTGCAGATTTAATGACATTTTTGTATAGGACTAATGTGACTTCTTTTTTAAAACCTTAAGTACAATCGTGCTTCAAAGACCTTTGGTGCTCATTAGCATGACAGCCGTGCTGGTTTCTCCGTAGGGTGGTGCAAATCCTATTCGAAGTTTCCAAATTTTAAATGATCTTTCTTTCTCCAAACCTTTCGCTTATTCTTTTAATCTTTGCTTTAATTCATCTCTCTTTGTCCTGTGGACATCTTGAATTTGAGCTCATTATAAGTTTAAATGGAAATGTTTTTAATAGTAGTAACGGTCTTTGTTATCGGTCATTAGTGGAGACTCTCCTGAAAGAGTTGAAAGGACGCTGCTGGGCTTGCATGACTATTTGTCTTGGCTGCATGGCAGGTATGGTGGTTGAGTTTAAGTAATTGCAAAGTATTCTCCCTTGGAATGGTTTTCAAGGCGAAATGTAAGTGGGAAGTTTGAGTTTGGTTTTTCTCACTGCACCACCTCTGTGGCACCTTTGGCTATTTGAGATGCCGTTTGCCCTTGGGATTATTGTCGTGGTAGTTAGCCAGGCGGTGTGGCATCTTTTTGTTTCCTTACTTGCTTGGGACCCTTGGCTGTAATTAGGCACTCTGGGGTTGCTGGGTTACCCAGAGCTGCTAATTAAGAGTCTTGGAAGCTTGAGGAGGGGGATTATTTCTCAGACGTGGGCAAGGTGCGGGTGTGACGTCCTTTGGCCTGCAGATAATATCGTAGCTTTTCCAGGCGTCAGGCCCGGACTTGCCCTGCAAGTCTCATCGGTGGTTCACGGATTACAATTGGTCGCCTCGCTTCCTTTGTCGACAATTATGCTGTACATCATGCTGTGCTTTGATTTGTGCAAATGCTTGGCACATTTTGTTGTTGGTTTTATTTATTTATTTATCTATTTATTTATTTTCATGGATTCTCAACTGTTGACTTCCTTCAATGACTTGACTCTGAAATTACCTCCAATTTTACTCTGCTCTCCACATTTGAGCTTCATGTTTTGATGTATTCACGAATTTGGAACCGATGTTCTGAGCGTGCAGAATTTGGTGAGATTATTATTGTTATTTTGACTTGGTTTTAATTTTATCCTGGGAATCCCGTCTGCTGTGACGTCCTATCTTACACACAGTTTTGATTTCCGTGTTGAGGAGCAAAAACACACACACACACACACACACAAAAAACGTCTTCATTACGACGCTTCTCATGTCGAGAGGACTTTCAGAACAAATTGGGTACGAGTATGCCAACATCAGACTCGCCTCACAACGCAGTCCCACAATACACTCCTAAATACTGTCCCCACCCCCTCCCACTGTCCATCTCCCTGCCCATCCCCTCTTCCCCAGCAGTCTTGCAGCTGTGACCAAATTTAGCAATTCTTCTGGGACATGCAGCATGGAAACTTGGTTGGCCGTGTCGCAGAGGTCCGGTTGGACAGCCGTCTCTGGCCTTCCTGTTTTGTGTGGGCCGTGAGAACAGGTCCGGCCCGATCCTAGCCCGGCGGCCCAGGCCGGGAACAACGTGCCATTTCTGCATCCGGTTTGTGGAATTCGGGCACACGCCTCTTTCTCCATCACCCCTGAAGCTCCTCACACTTCCACTTCCAGCATGGAGAAAATTTGCTTGGCCTATATCCTCCTCTTTATATAATTGCTTGGTGTTTGGAGCTCGTATTTAATTGTCTTTACGACCCATCTTTTTATTCTGGCTTGAGGAATTTTTATCTCCCTCCAACGGGCTTTGCCGGAGGGGCCTCAATGCCACTTTTGAATGTGATTTAATGGGGCTCCAGATGAGATTACAATTAATCGAGAGTTTTGGCTTTTCTCTGTCAGGATATTTAATAATGAGTATCATTCCTTGTCATTATTTAATTAGGACATAACAGGAAAGGGAGAAGGCTGGTGCTGTTATATCGGGCACGGGCTGGTTGTAACATTGAAGGGTAATTAGTCGAATATGTGCTTGGTAATAACAAGATAGACTGTTGTTTATTTATTATTTTTTTTTTAAATGAGCAGGAATTAGGTTTCTGTAATCACATTATCACCGATTTGGGGCAGCCTTTACTCTGTGATAAGTCGCTTTGCCTTAATTGATGGCAATGAATTGATGTATGTTTTATGAACTGCCTTGGCGTGATTAATGTTGTTTTTTTTTTATATATATATATATATATGTTCCTTGTAAGTCATGTCTGCGTTCCATGCATGTGATTCAACCCGTTTGCTTTTGTTATAATTATTAACAGTTCTCCGTTGCCTGGCCATTTGCCAACGGCATGGTCTGACCGAAGCTATGCTATGAGCCCACGTTTGCCGACCGTTGCAGTCGAGTCGCAGTGGGAGACTGATGACCCTCTGGGCAGGCATTTGTGTGCACTTTGCTGATCTCAGGACAGTGCTAATAGTACCTGGAATGGTTCTGCCATGCTGGTATACATTTACAGGAGCCAGCTATAGACACCGATACTTTTTGTCCCTTTGTATTTTCCAAACCTCCTCTTTGCAACGCAACCCATCTCTTATCTCTCCTCCCTAATGTGAACTTTTCTTTTGATTGGTGACAGTGTGAAGCAGGTGCAGTCAGTCGCCTCTCTGCTGGCAGCCTTCTAGTGCGACTGCCATAATGCGTCTCGTTGTTTCGTCCTGAGTGCGTTGGCAGGCGGTTTGGTAGGACAGGGGCAGTTTTTGTGCCCTTGTGGTGTGCCGCCCCCATCTCCGGCATGTGCCACATCTGTGCAAAGAATGATATTTGGCTCTACTGGCGCCATTCGGCAAGCAGGGCAGAACCCTAGGGCCAAAGCCCTCTGCCACATGAGTGATGAGGCCCTGTGCTTAAGTAGAAATCGAGACGTAGCATATTGCGGAGGCAGCATTAAATGCCTTTGAGCACGGCGGGTGGAGGCCACTGGCCAAATAAGTACAGCTTTGCTCTTAATTTGCAACCCATGTGTTTCCAGGCCGTGTAATGCGATTTCTGCATCTCACATCAGAGCTTTTCGTGGAGTGCCTTCATAACGACTGCCCACATTCGTGGTGTTGCTGGGGAGCTAATGGCTTTTTTGCACTTGACTGCAGCATTTTCTTCCATATACTTTAATAATCTGTGCCAAATTGTCCATTGGTTGGCTTTTCGGCCACCTCATTGCCTGACACAAACTGTGCTGCTTGGTCATCGGTCAATGCATGGTGGGCACTCTTGTTTTATTGGATACCCCGTGTCATTGATATGACAAGCATGCATTACTTACAGCTGTAATGATCTTATTCCTTGAGGAGGGGGCAATAAACAAACATTTAAATTATCAAAAAAAGCTTTGAGGTTTTGTCTGGTATGTTATTTTTTGATGACTCATGCATTTGATGTAATTGACTGGGATGTATAGAAGTTTTGCTTGAGTACATTGCCAAAGACAAGTTAACCAATTAACATTTTATTCGTAACTTTGAGCTTTTCTTTTGCACAGGACCTCTCTCGATGCCCTGAGATGATCATCATCTTGCGTGACTGTCATGGATATGCAGGATGGCCCGCCAGCTGGTGTGGATACCTCAAAGAGCATCCAGGCGACTGATGCCGATATCAGTCGTGTGACCACCCCATGTGTGGTCGCTATGGAATCTCCTGAGAGCCAGACAATGCTGTCGGCCTCAGAAGAAGAAGAAGAAGAAGAAGAAGAAGAAGAGGAGGAGGAAGAGGAAGATTGTGGGAAAAGTGAGAGTACTGGATGGGTGTGGAGTGGAAACAACCAAGAGTCACCAATCCCATTGCTAACAAAAGATGCATCCAGTCAATCTTCGGTGGAATCGTCACCATTTCTGGGCGATGGAAGCGAGCCGTCGGATGGTGAGAGCGATGCGGATGACTTTGTGGACCATGGCGATACTGCCATTGCTTCTAGCTGCAGGAACATGGATGGCATAAGACGTGGCACACCCAAAGCTAGAGAGCAGGTCTTTGGTTCTGAACACAGCATAAATCCAGCACGACTGACGACATTGCTGAGCAGTTGGAGGAACCGGGGCACAACTTGTGGAGGACTTCTGGCTCAGTACTTCAGCCCAATATGCCATGCTTTCCAGGTGTATGATGTGCGGCAAGATGCAAGCAGCACTTCAGCTGATCAGGAAGCGGGCATTGACCAGGATAAAGAAAAACAGCAGGGAAGTGAGTGTTGCCAGGACAAAGGAGGCTCTCTAGATCTCTCAGAGTTTGATGACTCTGGCATATCTGATGCCAAGAGCAAGCCAGTGCTCATGTGTTTGCCTTGTGAATTAACATTTGGTCACATGCGTTCCTTTGTGACGCACGCAATCCTTGACCATCGGATTTCACCCAACACTGAGGAGCGTCGTCTTCTCTCTGACAAGTGCACCTCGGCCATCGTACAGTTGTATGGCAAAGAGCGCAAAGCGCTCATCAGCTTTTTGCGCCCTTGCCTTCAGAGGCATGCACGCCGCATGGCAACCCACCAGTTTGCTGTTTCGGGCAGTTTGCCAATTATGCCAGATTCTTGGGACCACTCGGATGTAGACGCTGAGTCTGGAACTGAGGAACTGCTTCACAGACTCACTGCATTAATGCCCACTGTGTCTCCCTCACCACGGCTTCTGGCAGAGCAGCAAAGTGATGTGGACGTGCATTCAGTGAGCAACGGTAGCGACCGTGGCTCACTTGGTGAGCAAGAAACCAAAGAGTGCAGTGAGAGTTCAACTGATGAGCAGATGGGGGAAGACGAGGGGGAAGAACAGGACAACGATATGGATGACTCAATTGTTGTTGCTCAAGCACAACAGATGGAAGAAGAATCTGTGATGGGAAATCACGCTGTATACCAAAGAGCTCCTCTCTCTGCAGCTTCAAGGGATAATGGTAAGTTGACCCCTTGCAACTAGTCATTTGGCATCAGAAGTCATGGAAAGTCAATGAGGGCTTATCTTTGTGCTTGTGATGCAAGTAGATATATCATGCGAGTTTATTGTTTGGTGGGTATAGAAGTCTCGGAGACCCAAGACCTGTTGTGCACACACCATAGTAGAGCAATGACGATGCTTCAAGTGCTAGGTATCAATTAGTCCAACATGCAACTTTAGAGCACACTCTGAAATGGAACTGCTGGTTCGTCGGCAATTTCGGGTGGAGGGGATGTCCTAGAGGTATGCACACTCACCACTAAGCTGTCTCGCCTGGGTTAGAATCCCGACCAAGCTATAAACTGTCATCCCGATGTTTCACGGGCAGGGTGATTCATCGATGTGTGCGTCGTCCCCTGTTAAACGGGCGTCCCCTCTGCCAGAATTAGTTGGTGGACGTTAAAGATTCCATGGTGTCCTTCACGAAGAGTAGGTGAGCTATCGCCGGCATCATGAACAAATTACTGCCTTTACCAACAGAGAGAGAGCATTGCATCAATGGCACAGCCGTGCCCTCAGCCAATGATGCTACCCCCACAGCCTTGTGCTGCATACGAACGAAGAAGTAGTTAAGCAATCTGAGGAACATCTGGATTTGAATCGTCCGCATGAGCTTGCACCAGGTCAACACAATACACAGGGTGACCTCGAAGCAAATTGCAATGACGACGGTGAAAAAGTCTTCCGTACCAACGCGTTGTGTGTGCTCTTTGTTGCGTCTCTCGACTTGGAGAATCATGGCTCTTTCCTGAAGCAGGTTGCCCCCGAGACGAGACTGTGACTGATGGTTTGCCACTTCACAGTTCATCGAATAGTCTTGGCCAGGAAGCTTGCCAATCGTCCTGCGACGTAGACAACTGCAGCTGACTCATATTGGGAAGGTAGCTCCCAGACGAGGACATTTAAAGGTTCCACCCAAGATTGGGGATGCGAGCGGAATACTGAGTGACGGCTTCATTTTGATTCGTTCCTCTGTAAGAGAGCAGTGTACGTTTTTATTTATTTATTTATTTATTTTTTGAATACATTTTAAAACATTTTTTTCCCCCCGTTGGTCCAGCTGCCATAATTTTGGATTTGACTTTCTGCTTCGCAGTCGTGGGTTTGGGATTGTTACCTCGTACAACTGAAAGTGCAAGATTTCCCCATGGATCTACCTTTTGATGTGGAGTTCGTACATTTGAATGAATGCAAATTCATTTTGCTGAATAATAAGTAGTCTCCCCACTCCCGCCCACAAAAAAATGACTCGGTCTGAATATTTCATTTCGTGATTTCTAAAATGTCGTTAAATAGTAGTTTCCTCGGACAAATTGGTCCTTTTTACAAATAATAATAATAATAATAATAATAATAATCAATCCTTGTATCGACAGTATTATGTATAATTATGGAAGCTGAGGAAAGACTGGGTATAAAATGCAATTATAACACTTGATAGAATCACATCTCGTGTCTAAAAATGAAATGCTCCGCAGTACAGTCACATGTTGATGTTGTTTGCTGTGATTGGTTGTCACGCAAGCAATCAGAACGTGCCACACCTGCACAAGGACTATAAAGGTACCAAGGTGGTGTGATGTAGTACGTGGTGAAAAGTACGGCTCCTGGGAAGGAAATATCACATGACAAGTGTGTAGAAATGAAAGCGTTAGGCACGAGTAGTGAAAGGCTACTGAAAGTAGCGGCAAATTGCATTCCGAGTTCATGTTTCAACAGGAGTTGCATGTCGGACTCTTAAGGGGGGGATACATGAAACGGATACTGCTAACGATGGAAGCTGTCGAGGAAGAAAACCCCCAAAACTCTCCAAAAGTGATGTTAAGTACCTGAGAGCAGGTTCTCTGCGTGATCGGTGAGGATCCAGTCGAGATCTTGCGAAGGATTTTGCTGAAGTCGAAGTGTTGATGTTTCTTCAAGAACAGTAAGATGCGCATTAGTGCACATTTTGATAAGTGGTCTCGGTGGATGTGTTGCTGCCTGAAAACCGTTACCGAGGATAAGCAAATGGAGAGGCAAAGGCTCCTCAGTCCTGCATACTGTCCTTGCCGAAACGCACCGTCGGGCTGCAACCGACAGTGTGGAGTTGCCTTCACGAGCTACGACCTCTATTTCTATACATTTGTCATGTGATATTTCCTTCCCAGGAGCTGTTATGTAGTATTCTCCACGCATTCACCCCCACGGGAATGATATCGTCACGTCTACTTTAATAGTCCTTGTGCAGGTGTGGCACCTTGGGTGCTCACATGATGACCAATCGCAGCGTCATATGTCAACATGTGATTGTAATGTGGAGCATTTCATTTTTTTTTTTTTAATCTCACCTGGACTTTAGGCAGGTGAGCTTATGTGATCCAGCAGTGCCCATAGGTGATTGAGTGAGTGAGTCAGTCAGTCAGTCGGTCAGTCCGTAAACACTTCAGTCATTATCGCTTGAAGCACACAAACAATTTTGATGAAACTTGGCCCCAAGCTTCATATCTGATGCCCTAACGAAGGTGTAATGATCGCATCAAAATCTGTGCTCCATTAAGGGGGCTTAAGGGTTGTTTTTTTCTGACCCACTCAAACCTATTTGCTCTCCATCAAAACTACACACATGATTCCGATTAATCTTTGGACCACAACCTTCATCACCTGTAATGTACTGAAGTGTATCGACCAAATCAAAATATGCACACATTAAGGACTCTATTGGGGGGGAGGGTAGGGGTGCTGGCAGGGGGTTGAAACCTCCCAGATAGGTATTTGCTCTCTTCTCCAAAACTACACACACAATTTGATGAAACTTGACCACAACCTTCACCACTTGTGATGTACCTAAGTTTCTTCACGGCATCAAAAAAATTATGTCCAAGGAAGTCTGGCGGGCCGGTGTCTCGAGCTGGACTGTTGTTCCTGATCCAGGTGAGCTTCAGGACAGGTGGTCCTATTTTTTTTTACACATGAGATGAGATTCTATCACATGCTGTTTGCATTTTATACCCACTTTTATCATAGGCTTCCATAATTATCATACACATACACAAGTATTCAGATTTGGCTATGACTCGTGCCATTTAAATACAACAAACACTTTTGAATTGTCGAACATTTGACCCCCAATTAACCCTCCCCCCTACCTACCACCAAGGATCAAAAACCCCCCACAGAAATTCCTCAATTTAATCTTGTGTAGGGTTAATAATAAGAAAACACCTTTATCGGGTCAGTGAGGCAATCAGAACATATGTATATACTGATTAGGTAAGTTATGCCCACGATTGGCCTGATGTTATGATTGTCAAATGATTTGTTTGGGAAATCTACTAATTGGAAAATCATTAATGTATGAGTTCACCTCCCACCCCCCCCACCCCTCCTCACTGTTCCACATTGAGAGTGAGTCATTCTGTTCTGTGAAGGGTTGTGTGACAGTGCGTTTGCTAAATGTAAGCTGCCTGATGACATTTCTTGCCCTTAGGACGGGAAACCATCCGGGATGGAACAATTGCTGGGGAGACACCCGGGTAAGGAGAGCCGTCTGGTCGCACATCCATTTCAACACGCATTTTAAATGGAACTTAAAGGGACAGTCTTTCTTTTCGGTCATTTATGTTCCAAACCATTGCATCTAATTGTCGCCATACTAAAGTGGTGCCTTCTTGATGAGAGTCGTGCAAAGCAGGGTTTAAAAAATTTATTTTCTCTCTGCAAATGGTCATTTTATTGGACTCAGTGGTGCAATGGTTCACGCGTCCATTCCGAGTCTTGTAGGTCGGTGGTTCGAACCACGACCGAGTCATACCAAAGACTTCAAAAGTGGTACGTGCTGCTTCCTTGCTTGGCGCTCAACTTTTAACAGGACAGAGCACAGACAGACGACAATATGTTGGCAATCATTGTGGATTTTTGATGGGTCTAATGGCCTGCATTGAAGTTCCTTGTAGATGAACTCGTGTTATCATAATATTAATCCAATTGACTTGTTATAGGTGGAAATATTTTTGTTTTGTATTTGTCACAGGAAGTGATCAAGGTTAACTCCCCTTCAACATGGGTTTTATGATCTGGCCCAAAAGCTCACACTGTTCAGTGTTTGTGATCTGGCCCATAAGCTCACACTGTTCAGTGTTTTTGATCTGGCCCATAAGCTCACACGTTCAGGGTTTGTGATCTGGTCCATAAGCTCACACTGTTCAGGGTTTGTGATCTGGCCCATAAGCTCACACTGTTCAGTGTTTTTGATCTGGCCCATAAGCTCCACACTGTTCAGGGTTTGTGATCTGGCCCATAAGCTCACACTGTTCAGGGTTTGTGATCTGGCCACAGCTCACACTGTTCAGGTTGTGATCTGGCCCATAAGCTCACACTGTTCAGGTTTTGATATGGCCCATAAGCTCACACTGTTCAGGGTTTGTGATCTGGCCCATAAGCTCACACTGTTCAGTCTCGAGAGAACCGAGGATTGTATGTTCTCAATTTTGCGGTCTTTGTGACTCGAATAGAAAACGAGTTTTTTTTTTCTTTCCTCGTGGAGAGTGTGCTGTGACCTTGTTGTCCGTGAGCACGGGCGTGTTGGCCTCCGTTCGTACATCTGCCTGTTTCCTGTTGTGGTTTGGCACACCCTCTTACATAGTTTTCAATGTGCTGTAATTAAGAGCTTCACGGTTTCTATCATAAGCAAAAGGCGTTGATGATGTGTATATTTTGTTGTCACTGCTGTGGCTTTCGGCACAGTTGCTTCCTCATTGTTTTCCCAGAGTAGTGGGGTTCTTTAGCACCGTTCCTTCGCAACTGCACCAGCTGATGTTTTGGAGAAAGCTGGTAGTAGGTTAAAGCGATGGGGGTTTAAAGTGATACATGACCGTTGTTGCTTTATACTATGACAAGGAAGTTGTAAAATGGATAATGCATCCACACACGGGCTTTGCTGGAAACCTGCCAGGAGAACAGGCAAGTACAAGGAGAAAATTTGGGGGTGGGTGTGAGGCTGGGAAGGAGGGAGGTGAAGATGGACGATGGAGGAG
>CM068959.1:83950379-83951573 GCA_035128595.1 Eptatretus atami | reverse complement strand
TGTGGGGGGAGGAGGGGAGGGTGGAATGGGGAAGGGGTGGGTGGGGGATGTTTTTCAGCTGCATTTATTTTTCATTTTGAGGGAAGCTTGTGCTTTTATATTTGTAGAACAGGGATTATGAAGAGGATTTGTCAAAGAAAACCGGTTGGCTTTTTTGATATTAATATCTGAACCAACAGCAACATGATGTTGGGATCCTGGGTTCAAATCCCATATATGTCCAGTTATACTTGTTCCTATCTACTGATGTCTTTTTAATCAAGTTAAAAGTACACTGTTGTCTTCTAATGTCCACGCCCTGCATGTGATTGAAGTACAAGTTCCTCCATTACTTAACCTTTGATGACTTTAAATAAAATTCAAATTAAATGGGAGATCCTTGTTAAAAAAAATACAAATAAATATATTACACAACCAAACTAAGGTCTGGCAGGATGGCCTCCAAGCTGTCTAGCTAGCCATCGTGGTGTTTCATGGGCAGGGTGAGCCATCAATGTGTGTTCCGTCCCTCGGATAGACGTTAAACTGGGCGTCCTGTCTGCCAGCTTTGGTTGGTAGACGCCAAAGATGCCACTGTGTTCTTTGCGAAGAGCAGGCGAGCTATCGCCAGCACCCTGAACAAATTCCAAATTCCTCTCCTGACTTACTGAGTCGGAGTGGTGATCCAGCCAGAATTTTAGTCTCAAATCTGCTTCGGCAGCAGCAACGCTCTGTATAGGGCATGGCACATGATGATGATGATGATGATGATGAAACAATACAGTAGCATTAGTGATGCTGCATAATTCAAACCTTATATAAGGCTTTTCTGACCCTCCTACTCTCCCCATCCCCTCACTCCCCACCTGCCTCACTCCCATGCCACCCCAACTTCCTTAAATGTTGTATGCCAGCTGAATTGTATAAAATAATTTCACTTGTAATTTTTAAAGCCTGGTTCTGTCATCCTTCCCTCGAAGAGCTATCATACTATCTTGACTGGTGTGGTTAATCGTTACCCTGTGTCGACACCTTTGGTAGGGAAAGCAGTGTCAGGTTTACGTTCTCACATTGAGAGTGCATTGCAACAGTACAATCCCACCTGATTTTTCTCCCGATTCTTCATGACCAACTCTGATGTGTTGCTGGGTTCCATCGCTGTGAATCACCTATCACTTGAGGTTCGACTTCACGTTGGACTTGAAAATTAATGGT
>CM068959.1:83940379-83945379 GCA_035128595.1 Eptatretus atami | reverse complement strand
GAGCTGAGGGATAAAATGCCGAGGTTTTTGCATCGAGAACAGGAAATGCCTTCCCTGGTTAATGCCTATTTCATGTGGACTTATTAAAAATGCCTCAAGACCAGCAGTGTTTTGCTGCCGCGGTGTGTGTACACGTGCATGTTTAGAACGTGTTAATATTTTTTTCCTTTCATTTTATAAAGCCGCTCGTTGGGCTTGTTTATTGTATGAACAACGCCAGTATGTACGACGAGTAAACCAAAGCGTGACATTTCTTGCATTCCCGAGGATTGTAACGACAGTGGATGTGCTGGCCAATTCATTCTATTTTATTTTGAAGGTAGAAGTGGGCGTTCGAACATGACTTCGGCCTACCAACTATTAACAGAGAATGCGATACCACAACCAACATTCGCTGTTGTTAAATAAAGCAGATTGCCTTCGTCGGGGACAAACCCTGGTGAAGACAAGTGCGCTGAAACGTTGCACTTTACAGCCCTTGTCTGTTGACCAGACCTTGAGTTTGTCCTGCACTCTTACACTTTTGGTCATTATATAACAAATGAAACTGCACTCGGTAGTGTGCATACCTCAGCCAAGCAGAACAGTTTACGTTTTGTATCCCACAAACGGGGCGGATCTGCATCCCGACACGAACCCAAATCGAATCGTCGTCTTGTTGTCACATTCCCAACTCATCCACCACGTTTTGTCCGAATCTGTCAATAACTTTTTGAGATATCGTATTGTACTGTGTATCAATTTTGGCCCTGTGTCTCTCAGTGGTGAAGACTCAAAAATTCTCGTATCCAGATTCGGATCTTCACCAAAATGTAATCAATTCACCCAGATGTCACTCACCCAACCTGTCCACCAAATTTTGTCCGTATCAGTGCACCATTTTTGAGATATCCTGCTCGCAGACAAACAAACAGACGCACAACTAGCGGTGAATACATAACCTTTGTCCACCTTCGGTGACGGAGGTAATGAATGCTACGTGCCTATAGCTTCCCATCCTCTTCCAATATTTATGTGATGTGATGTGTATTTATTTTTTTATTTTTCCCCAACATTATTATGCTGTCCTCGATATGAAAGCTTGATGG
Organism: Eptatretus atami; assembly: GCA_035128595.1. Classification (NCBI taxonomy): domain Eukaryota; kingdom Metazoa; phylum Chordata; class Myxini; order Myxiniformes; family Myxinidae; genus Eptatretus; species Eptatretus atami. The sequence goes on along the minus strand of CM068959.1, from coordinate 83,944,291 downwards.
TAAGAAGTGATGACACACCCCTTGCTGCCTAGACCGTCATGGAACCTGATTTGCAAATGGATACAAATAAATCTATTATTATTATTGTTATTATTATTATTATTATTATTATTATTATTATTATTGTCAGAGCAACAGCAGTAGGATGTGAATCGATAGGATCACCAGTGAACCAAACCAGTGCTGCAGCAAAAACATTGAAACTGCAAGTTGTTCTGTACTCTGAATCTGTTCATACCTGGGATATGGAAAACCATCATCTCCATTGTCGAGTCAGTTGTGTATTGTTACCCTTCTCCTTGACTGCAGGGGATTTAAAAAAAAAAAATACAGTTCAATCCAAGTAAATGGCTCAGCAGGTAGGTGAATCGGGACAATCGTGCTGGCTTCTAAAAAGATTGAGCTGTGGGTCGTCATTCCAAACTACTTATCATGAGGATTGTATCATTACCTACCCATTCCGTTCAGCCCCAGTCGTGGCCAAAGCCGATTTCCACCACCATTTTCTGGCTTTGTTACGGGTTGTAAAGCCTTGGAACTCGATCTGTGCGATGTGCATGAGTGACAAAATTGATGCTTTTGAAAGTGGTTGATTTTACACAGGTTTACCAAACACCTACAACGAAAGCAATGCTTTCTGGGTAAATCTGTGCAATGCTGTGTACCTACTTTGGGCTACATCCGTGCACTCTGTTCTTGTTGTGACCCGAACGTGATAAAATTTGTTCCCGTGGGCAATTTAGCAGCCCGAGCAATTCCAGCGTAAGATGGGGCCCTGCTCAACTCCTCTTCCGCCCCACTGCAATGTGGCCGCATCTGTTGCCTATCGGTTACACTGCTTGGGCGAATCCGCATGCGGGCTGTGCCAGCACTGCCCGTGCTCTGGCCCAATTAAAATTTCAGACGCTCCAGACGTTGAAGGCTTCACTACGTCTGCGCACATTTTCGCCCTTCGCCGTAAAACATCGTGCCCGCCTTGTTTCTGTGTGGAGCCGTTTCCTGGCGCCTCGCTTGGGCCTTGCACGGAGCCTGGCTTGCCGGTGGCTGATTGAGCTGTGAGGCTCTTTAAACGGCGAGTGTTTTTTCCATCATGGGGCGCAGAGGCCCAGGGTGAAGGCAACAGCGCTGTGGCTGACTGGATTCCATCGAAGTGTTGCTGTAGACGTTGGGGTGTAAAAATAATCGCAACATAAAGGAAACTTTTGTTCTACGCTTTTGAAGAAGAGGTTGCTGTATTTGTGAATTTCTCAGGCATGGTGAGTTCCCCTGCGTGTGAATAAGTGAAGCTGGTTAGGCCTTGAACTGTGGTTTTTCCATTAGCACGACGGGGTACCTCACTGTACCGTTTTGTTTGCAATTTGTAATCTGCTTTAACTGAATTATATTTTTCATTTTGTTGCATCACATATCTGCTGTTACTTCTGCTAGTCCTTCATGCACCCCCCCCTCTTGCCCCCCAATTTCTCTGCCACCGGCTTCACCGTCTCCCCAGTCTTGTTTACCTTACTTTTCCCACAATCCAATCTCGCATGTCTCGATTCACCACCTTTTTCACTTCTCTTCCTGCACTTTTTTTTTGTGTGACTGCTGACCACCTCCTTTAAGTTGCCACCTGGTGTACAGTGGTGCGAGCATTCCTATCCTCAGCAGAGCAGGGGCTTTTATTAAACAATTTTGGCTCGAGTATGTAAACAAGCATTTTGACTGGTGTCGTACTTGTAGTACCTGTATTTTTAGCTTGACTCAGTTGAAGCAATTTGTTAAGGGCCCCCAACGTGACAGCTCCACGCAAGCAGCTTCCACTATAAGCCATGATGGGTGAAGTGCTTGAAAGAAAAATCAATTTTGAGGCCATCTAGGCCCAAAGCCTGTCCATAAGGTCATGCCCCTCCCCTCCCTCTTAATGATCGTTTGTCTTCTGGCTAAAGCCACAATGTTATCTTCATTCGCGATGCTTTTTTATCTATATTTTTGGTATGCCTCGTTGTGGAGGTTTCCGACTGGAATGTTCATCGCTTTTAAAGTGTCTAGTCATTCCCCTTGTTGATTTTAAAATATTTCTTGAAAGTTTTATCTTTTGTCATTGGGCGCATTCACATTTTGTTGTTCATTCATGATGGAGCATGTTGTGAAGTCTGGAAACAGTTCATTAAGCATTCTGAGGCTGACTTGGCATTTTAATGCACAATGAGATTGCTGCTTTTTTGTTCTCTCTACCACAGAAGTTGCGCAGTGCAGAGCGTGCCGCGTACCTGTCGGCACAACCACTCCCAAACGGGCTGCTTAGGAGGGACGTCACTTTGGGACAGTGCCCCGCGGACTCTGGTAAGCAGCGTGGTCGTGGTGCAGGTTTTCACTCTTGACCCCCCGAGCCCAGCGAGGTGGTCTTCTTTCCCTTCTTGTTTACTCTCCGAGCACGAATCGTTGCTAATGCCATCTTGCGAACAATCGACGACACGTTTCGAGAGAGCTTGCAACGACGTTAACGTCTCCATCTTCTGTCATCCACCTTTTCTCTCGCACTCGTTTTTTGCTCTTCACACTTACCCATGAGCTTTGGAATGCTATTTAAAATGTGAAATCACCTTCTCCTTTTATTGCAATCTGCCCAAGAAACTTTTACTTTTGGTGACATCTGCAAACTGATTGAAAGGTAACAGGAGAAACTTTTTGATTGGATTGAGTAATTCGTGTTATTTGAGTGAGCCTTACCAGACAGGTGGCCTTTTTTGACGTTGTGATTTATTTATTTATTTATTTATTGTATTCCAATGTAACCTCCCTACATATGAACAAATGTTATGACGCATTATGGTAAAGCTTGGTTGAGTGGTTAGTTTCCTCTGTTCCGTGTCACCGAGACTATTGAGCAAAAGTTATCAGGAATAAATAAGACTGATTTGCAACAGCCTGGTTGTCTCCGTATATTGTTGGCTTGATGGTGGCAACAACCCTTTGTAAGGATAGGTAACGTGGTTTGACAAATCCACAACTTCTAAAAGGTTTGGCTATGCAACTGCATGGATGTACTTGGTTGGTTTCCCTGTGTCACCTGTGCAGGAAAATATTTGTTGGATGGTTGTTTTTCAAAAAAAAAAAAATTCCATCCTTGTGACAGGATTCCAGATCCTGCTGTTTAAATCTAACAAGGCTTCTTACAAAATCCAAGGCTGATGGTGAAGGTAACGTGCAGGTCGAATGAATGATAAGGACATTGATGCAATGGCCATTGAAGAAGCTGTGATTTCAACATCCTTTTTCTCCATCCACCAAGCCACATTTGGGGGAGTGGGGGAGTGGGGGGACACCCATATTATTTGATGATGCCATAGCCATGCAAAATGACAGCAGCGGACAGCCAGTGCCTACAGCTTAATCTTGATTGGACAGGGTTGTTGAAGGGTGGATGATTTTCCTTGTAGTTTGTATGCTACATTGTGATATATTTCTCACTATATATATGTATATATGTATATATATATATTCTAACAGTCACCGCCCCCCTCCCAAAACCACACCAACCCCTCTCCTCTCCCACATTTTAAGTCGTTGCTGCTCTGGGGCTCTTCTTTGAACATGATGGACCTGTTGTGTTAACGATACTACCTTTCGGGTTTGTAAAGATTGAGCCCTTTTGGGAAGCGTGTTGGCCATGTTCTTTGTCGTCGTCAGAATTATCATCTTTTCTTGGAGTTGTTGTCATTGAGGTTGTGCACCATTTGCTTGAGTGTGAAGGAAGCAGGAGTAGTGTGAAGGAAGCAGGAGTAGTGTGCGCCTGAGTTCCTTCGATCCTTGGCATCATGTTGAAGTAAAAGTTAAATGTCCTCTCCTTGCTGGATCTTTGGATTGTTCAAATGTATTTTGTTTTTATCCCCATGCTTTAAAAAAAAATACGATGGGGGAGGGTTATTG
>CM068959.1:83929907-83940369 GCA_035128595.1 Eptatretus atami | reverse complement strand
TTTCTGTCAGTCTGTGTCGGTCTGTCTGCCCGTCCGGCACGCTATCTCCTCCTAAACGGTTGGGCAGAAATTCACCAAATTTTGTAGATATGATCACCACATGGCAAGATAGTGTGAGAGCAGTATCATTTTTGTTCTCCCCACCCCCTCCACCCCCTCATCCCCCTACTGGGGCCTTGTGGTCAGTTCAAAAGGTCAAATACCAAAAAATGAATTTCAAGCCCATTATAAAACATTTTTGTAATGGAAACTTTGTGTGTTTAATCAATTGGGGTGGGGGGGGGGGGGACACATTAAATATGTAAGGTTTTTTTTTTTTTTTTTTTTTAGATTTGACCCCTGGTTCATGCCCCAATGGGTGGGAACTTACGATCACAGGGGTCAAACTAGAATATACATATATTTTTTTAACTCAAAATTTGATGTTGGGTCATTCCTGGTGGAACTTTTTCCTTCTTTCAACCTTGCTTTAGGTGGGAAGTGAGGGGATTTGCGATGACATGCCATGGACTTCGCTCTCGTGTATTTATACAGATCACAAATCCAGTCTGACTGGCCCAACTCAGCTACAATAAGTTACTTTTATTACAAAAGTCTTTAATGTTTGGTATAAAAGCCTTGTCTGTGAACACATTTTTCTTTCACGTTATTAATTTTTTTTACTGAAGCAACACATAATAATCGAATGCAGAATAACCACATTACCTATTTTGTTTACCGTTTATCTTCCAAACAATATATACGAGGGTCGGTACAAAAGCAATGCCTCGTATTTTATTTCTCACTAAATATAATTCCAATTACAATGAGATATTCCAGAGAATATGCCTTTCAATAAAGTAGACATTCTCAAAGCTTTTCGAGTTGCACTCCTCAGGATAAAACCACAAGCAGATGAAGAAGAACCAAACTCTCGTTTATAAAGTTACCATGTAATGTCCTCACCGTTGATTGGTTGAGAGAAAGAAAGGATGAGATTACCTGATTGTTGGAACCATAGAGCAGCATGGATATAATGAGTCGGTGGAAATGAACCATCAAGAATAATGTTGAGGCGGAAATTAATCACCAAAGTACTGGCGGAAACATAATGCTAATTAGCTGAGGGCTAGTTGTGGGGATGGGGGGGGGAGGGTGGTTTTACGATGGCTCAACATTGACTGTGGTGCAGTTGTCACACAGTCAAGCCATCAGTCAGAATAGATATAAAGTTCGGACAAATTATTTCTGTCGACAAAGAATAGGATTGGTTGACCTGATGAATGTGGCCTCCATTGCATGAAGGTGAGCTAAACTGCATCCTCTACTCAGGATTTTAAACCGGCCAATATGATATTGCTCTGCACACTGAGGATTATTCAGTAAATGATGACCAATTGCAGAGGCACAGGGAGTGGTTGTCGTACGGTGTACATTCTTACAAGCCCGAGTTGATTGTCTCTGTTCAGTTGACTGACCACATCTAATCTCCAAAGGGACTTGTTGTTCAAGACGATCCTTCAATCTCAAAGATGTGAGGCCCACGTACCTAGCATCACACTGGCACTGAAATTCGCAAATAATCTCACTTGTATGAGAGCCGGCAGAATCGTCTTTTTAGATTGACGGAAGCAACTGACGGGTGGTAAAGTCACTCATGATTGAACAGCATAGTAAGAATGGGACACTTGTCTGTTTGATCTAGTTTTCAAACTGTTGAGACACTTTGCCTTAACAAGGTAGACGTAGGTATACCGGACATTTATCAGTTCTGATTATAGGCTTCTTTGGTGGGTTCAGGAATTTGTATATATATCTATTGATGATCTGTTCAGGATACCCATTATCAAGAAGAACAGTCTTGATGGTTTCAATTTCAGCATGGAGTTTATCTGTGGAACGGATCTTTCTTGCTCTATTGACCAAGATACCACTCAATCCAATCTTGTATCTCGAGGAACTGTAAGAGTCCCACCTAGTATACTGTCCTGTGAAAGTAGACTGTGGTTTTCTCAACTAAGACGTCCAAGAAGGGAAGTATGCCAGAGCATTCCATCTCTAAGGTGAACTCTAGGGATGGATGGAGAGAGTTCAGGTATGCCAAGAAGATGTTACATGCTGAGGTTGACTCAAAGACAGCAAAAGATGTCATCCACGTACTGATAATAGATGGAAGGTGGTTGAACTCCATAATGTGGATCTGCAAAGGCAGTTTTTTTTTTGTTGTATACCTTGTCAAGGCTCATATGAGAGCTAATACACAACGCACAGCATGGGGGGCATGAGACAAGAGGGGCGGGAGTGGGAAGGACAAAACAGTGGGGAACAGAGACATTAGGAGATCTGTGGAAGGGAGAGGGATGGGGTGCATGGGGAATACAAGATGGACATTACAGGGACTTTCAGAAAGGAAAGCAGGGAATTTAAAGGAGGTGGGCTTGGGTGGATTATCGGGGTAGAAAAGATCGAGGATTTGGATGGGGGATGATAAGAGGTGGTGGTGAACAGCTGTTTTGAGGCCTGCAAGGAAGAATGGGAATGAATAGAGTGAGGGAGTTTATTCCAAAGGCGGGGAAAAAGAGGAATGAAAGAGTGAAGGTGAGCAGTGATTCGTGATTTTGGTAGTTTTACCAGAAGGGGTTTGTTGGCGGACCTTGAGCGCCCTGCGGAAATGTGGAGGGGAACAAATCACAGAGAGAGCAGGGGAGGGGGGGTGGCGAGGCTGGAGAGGAGACGGTATAAGACAGAAAGACCACTGACCAGCCTGCGGTGAGACAGTGAGAGGCCCAAAGACTCAGCCTCATCGCGGGAGATGCCAATGATTAGAAATGCCATGGTTTCCACAGCGTGAAGCCGAGAAAGGTGGGTGGCAGGAGCACCAGCCCAGAGGGGAGAGCAGTACTTCATCAAGCTGCAGACGAAAACCTCCAAAGTAACCTCCAACGATGTTTACCTATATGGGGCCGAGAGGGGATCCCATTGATACACCATCGATCTGAGTATACATTGAATCATTGAAACTGAACTTGACAGAACAGGTCGCCATATTCATTAATTCAATGAAGACATTTAGAGATCCGGGGAGATGTCAAGTCACTATGATACAGAGGTTGTGCGCAGATTTAGACTTTATAAACGAGAGTTTGGTTCTTCTTCATCTGCTTGTGGTTTTATCCTGAGGGGTGCAAGTTGAAAAGTCTTTGATAATGTCTATTTTATTGAAATGCATGCAGCAAATATTAAATTATTTTCCACATACGGTGCTTATTCAAGTGTATTCTCCATCAACTGCAATGCACTTGAATAAGCGCATCAATCCAACTCTTGTTTTTTTCCGGTGTCACCGCGGTTGCAGGCCGACTCCAGCGAGACTCGTCGATATCAGTTTGCCCGCTCTTGAAACGCTTGCCCATTGTCTGACGGTGCTCACATCAATGGTGGAGTTGCCGTACACATTATTTAAACGCGTATGACCATCCCCTGGAGGAACCTTTTCAGCAGTAAGAAATTGAAGAACTCTTCTTTGCTACATATGCACATCTAGTGGGGCAGCCATTTTTAAAGCATGGTGCGATGTCGGGTAACCGATCACAGCGCTGCTCAACTTAAAATGGGTGGGAAGTACAAACCTTTCGTTGTGATGTCGCTTAGCTTTCCAACGATGCTTTGGTTACAAACTGAAAAATAGCCCCGTGGGAGACTGGCGGCAATTTCCCCAACAGGTGGGGTGAAAATGAGGGATTAGGGGGAAGATGCCATTGCCCCCCTTCCTGACATGTTACGGCCATTGGGAGCACAACTTAAGTTAACGGCATGGTCCTTATGTTTCATGAGGAGTTTAATCTGCATCTGGCTGTCGGTTTCTGAGAAGATTTTAAAATAAACAAGTCTGAAGACGACGATGGTTCACGAGCGGTATTTGACGATGTTAGATTGTTTTAGAAGTCAAGGATGAGACAATGTGATAATGTTTGACCAAGTTATAAAAATGATCAAATGATGTGGTACAGTGACAGGTTATTAGCTGCAAAATGTCGAAAACCGGTTTCGTTCAACAATTTTCAAAATTTGACCTTTGCATAACTTTAAAGGTCACAAAACAATGTTGTGGACATTAAAATAAGGAAACAGGATACGTGCTATAGCTTAATGGAGTTAGTTCGTGGAAGAAGGTCAAAAACCCGGTTCGATTCCCACAACTTTGAAATTTGACCTTTGTGAACTTTAAAGGGCAAAGGTCAAGGATTATGACCTTTGGTGCAAAACTTCCTCTGGAACATTCCAGGAACAATATAACGTCATATAGGCTATATGGCATTTCACACTCCTCGGATTATATATCCATACTTTGATGAAATCAGCGTAAAAACAAACTTGAAGGGGGCGCCACGGGCAAGGTGTTTCGAGACAGAGCAAAATGGTTTCAAGACTTTAGGTGGGGAATGACCTCAAGATTATGCATAAAAAATATTGTCATCCTAGCTCTCAAAATTTGGGCGGTCGTATGATTTTTATGTCAAAATTCGCAATTTTCTAAGTTCGTGACCTTGTGACCTTGACCTTGGGACAAAAATGAAAAATCGAGCTCCGTGGGGCTATGCAGGTGCCATTGGGCTAACCAAATACCGAAACCCCTGTCAGATTCGACAAACCCCCTAGGAGAAGATGCAAATTGAAATTGGCTACCCCCTAAAAACACGTTTTTTTGGGCGTGGCTCCGCCCATAATGGGCGCACCACGCCCATTCTCAGGAAAACACAACTAGATCATGATATAAACCTCCCACCAAAATTTTTATCAGGATCGGATCAAAACCCACGGAGCTATGCTCGGGACAGACAGACACACAACAATAACGAATCTCGTGGTCACTTATTTTTTTCGTGAAAATATTTTTTCGTGAACCAATTACCTGAATTTGAGATGAAACCCTCCCCTCCCCTTTCAGCCTCTTATAGGGGGCTGATCCGGTTGGGGAGCACAACTCCATGAGACTGTACTGTTTTGATGTATCATACCAAATTTGGTCCATATCGGGTGGTCATGTAGTTTGTGAGGAAAATGTGCTTTAGTGAATATGAGGAATTAGGGGAGGGAGGCTGTGGCCCCTTTTCCAGGGGAGATACGGCCATGAGGAGCACAATTTAAGGCCAGGGCATGGTCCTGATACCTTGTGGTAAGTGTGGTCTGGATCTGTCTTGCGGTTTCTGAGAAGATTTTTTGAATAAAATACCAACATTTGGGGCAACCCCTCCCCCCCCCCCCTTACCCCCTCTGTAGGGGGTGCATCCAGTTGCATTTTACCACATTTGGTCTATATCGGTCAGGTAGTTTGTGAAATCTTTTAGTCAAATGAAAAAAAAACCCCAGAAAACAAAACCCTTTTACCCCCTTTCTCTTATCGGGGGCACATCAGGGTGGGGAGCACAACCACATGAGACCTTACTGTCCCGATGCATCGTACCAAATTTGGTCCATATCGGTCGGGTAGTTTGTGAGCTGTTTTAGTGAAATGTCAACCTATGTATGTATGTATGTATGTATGTATGTACGTACGTACAGCCGTACACCTACGTATGTCGCTGTGAATTTAGGCAGACTTTGCCTATTGACTTGAAAGGATGCTAAATTAGAACAGGTGGAAAGTGCATGAAAGGATCGCACTTGTACAATGGACAGGGTTCGCCGAATCGGCCAGGGTGACCTGGGATGTAATTGGAGAGATTTGCTTCAGGTGTTGTTTTTTTCTTTTTTTCTTTTTTCTTTTCTTCTCCCATACACTGTACATGAAGAGGTAATGAGATTCCACAACACCGTATTGCAAAGCATTCGTGGCGAAAAGTTCTGTTCATTAATTATTTGCATCCTTTTTGGGAGCACTTTTGAGTGAAGCACGTGAATGTATGTTGGCTTTTCACAAATATTGCATCATAAACATTATAGACGGCTGCTTTACTGTTGCTCCACTGTTGGCATCGATACAGACAAAACGTCTTTTTCTGATGGTATTGCTGAGTTCTCTGCCGATTTGTGTTTCTGGCAATAATTTTCCCACCATGTACATCTTGGAGGTGTTATGTTGGGAATTTGATCTGAATACATTAAATATACCATCATGTTTGGAGATGGATCCCGATTGACTTTCTGTCGTGGTAATTTCTTTTCTGGGAGAAGTAACTCTGGAATGTTTTGCCTCCAACAAATGTTCAGCATGATTCCAGGAACATGATGGAACATTTTCAAACAACCACCTTTTCTGATTCTATGAAATCTTTAACAGTTTATCATTCAGATCCCTGATACATATTAAAAGGGCCAAAAATGAGCCAAGTAGAAATGAAGATTTTTTTTTTTCCTTTGTTAAGAACTTTGCTTGGCAGGTGTCATGAAGATTGGGCAAACTGTGCCAAGATATGTGCACTTGTGCATTCCTTTATTATCATCCATCAGTCTCAAAAGCAGCAATTGCGTGCAATGGAGACAAAATGCATTTAAACGTTTTAAGAATCATCACACATGACATAACTTAAAATTTTTATAAGCGTGTTTTTACAACGCGTATGCGCGTCTCCCGAGCTGCCACTTTCCAGCTTTCTTTTGCACTTCTACTTTCTTTTTAACATGCAGTTTCAGATGATGGAACTTCCGATTCAGAACAGCTCGGTTTTTGGTTGAGAGAACCTCATTCCCAATAAGCGGAACAGTCGGCTTGCTAAACACAGCATGCCGTCAAAAGTAATGCCTCCTATTCTTTTTCTCCAAAACGGGTAACGATATTCAAATGAAACAGACGGATACTAACATCTGCATCTACAGTGCTGTCGGATCCCGCTATTTGCGAGGGACACGTTCCTTAAAAATGCCACGAATGTCGGGGCTTGCAAATGTTGGGGCATTGTTAATAAAAAAAAAATAAAAAAAATGTATATATATATATATATGTGTGTATGTTTTTTTTAACATGGTGTGGGCTCGTAGAAGAGCGATTACACAGAACAAATCAAGACACAACATAATAAAGGGAACAGCAAGAAAAAGTGGAAACGACAGCAGGGTGGAGGGAGAAAGTAGATGGAGACGGACAAACAAGGGATGCAGGTAACGATGAGGGGTAAGGGAGAATGCAAAGGGTGGACAATATGGATACAAAAGCAAAATTGTGTTTGGCCAGTTTGTGATTTTTTTTTGTCAAGGTCTGAGGAGAGCGAAGAGGCTGCTGCCTGTCTGTCAGAAGGATGAGAGATGCCACGGCAGAGTGTGGAGTCATCAGAAAATAGATAACGAGGATTTTTCAGTGTCAGTGAGATCATTGATGAAGATTGGGAATAACATGGGGCCGAGAACACTGCCTTGGGGTACTCCACCCTTGACTGGGAGAGGAGATGAAAGGGTTCCGTTGAGAGCATCACGTTGTTTACGAGAGTGGACGAAGTCAGTAATCCAAGAGTGGAGTTGGCCTTGTATTCCATAGGCAGACAGTTTGGAGAGTTAGGCAGGATAAAAAGCTCGAGATATGTCCACAGAGATGGCCCTGGTCTCATGTCTGATATTGAGGGCTTCCACCATTGTCGGGAGATTCGAAGCAGCAGTGTCCAAGGTAGAGTAACGAGGTCTGAATCCAAATTGATTATCTGAGATGAGGCTGTTGGAGAAAAGGAATGATTTTATGTCATCTGCGATGATGGATTCCATGACCTTGCTGATTATTGGTAGTAAGCTAATTGGCTGTAATTAAGGCGATTTGTGTTTACACTTTTTTAATGTAATGCTGTGGTGTTGGCTGATTTCAATTTCCCAGGTGGATAGAGGAGCCAAGGTCCTGAAGTGTAAAAATAAATACATAAATTTTAAAAAGCGCAAATGTTGAATTGGGTCACACTTGAGACACGGGGTCCAGGAATAGTGGGGTCCGACAGTATATAATAATACTCTTCGTCATTTGTCTATCCGTATGTAATGCTTAGGATCTGCCCATCAGTGCAATGACTGACATTTATTCTGTGTTGTTTCACAATCACCATGCCCTTCCCATAAGTTTTCCGTTCAATGTAAAACAACCAAAGCAACTTAAAAGGATCATCAAACATCTAAATTTTGGAACCGATAGGTGTCATGGGCCTTAAATGAAGGTGACACATTACTTCAGCTTCAGGCCTTTGTCAGCCTATTGGCCAGTGCAATTGGAATCTATCCGAGCTATATATCCGTGATGTATAACATATGCACATAAGCTGTATGCATGTTGTGGCTTCATTGCCGTAACCTGAGTTTTTATTTTCTGGAGCAATTGAGGCAGCGGTGTGTTGCCTTTACACCGCACAAATAGATGGTGATATCATGTAACCACCTTAAATGACACTCAAGAGGACTTCTAACTTTATGTACATTTGAAGACTGAACGTGTCTTCTATCACGAAAGAAATGTAAGTTTTGATGACAACACATGCAGAGGAAGGAAAATAGCCTTTTTGAAGTAATGCATGTTGGCATTCCATCGCATATATTTATTTATATATATATATTAATATATATATATATATTTTTACATATATATATTATATACATATAGATATATGTACAGTATGTATGTATGTATATATATATATATATATTTGAAGTTTTTAGATCCTCGTGGAGGATCTCTAAGTCTTACTCACGTTGTTGTTCTTGTGGACTTTTTGTTTTCACAGCCTACAGTTTTCATCGAAACTTCCTGAAACTTGGCGTATATATGTAAAAATTCCCTGCGCAGACAGTAACCATCTCCGATTTTGAAAATTCCTCCTAGAAAAAAAATCATGCATCAAAATATCTCCGCTAATGGAAATCGCCTTAAAAAATTATCTCCGAAACTAGGCAAGCTTTTTGAATTCTGTTTGCGGGAATCGAACAGGGCATTAGCAGAGATGAATTACCGCGCATATGATACATCACTATGACGTCATATCAATTTTATTGACGTCATTCCTATTTTTTGACATTTTTTGTTTCACAACCCAGATTTTCATCGGATCTTCGTGAAACTTGCCATGTATATGCAGAAAGCCATGCACAGGCAGTAACCATCTCCGATTTTGGAAATTCTTCCTAGAAAAAGGTTGACGTCATAAAATCGCCGCTAATGGAAATCGCATACCATTATCTCCAAACTAGGCAACTTTTTGAATTTTGTTTGTGAGAATCAAGCCGGCATTAGCACAGATAATTTATCGCAAACCTGATGCATCACAATGACGTCATATTCGTTTTTATGACATCATTAAGAGGCGAGGATCTCTAGCTCATTCGAGCTTGTTTATAAAACACCTCCAACCCATCATTTTGACTGTTTATGCTGTACACTCAGGAAATAAATGGATTTTTAATATATATATGTATATATTTTTTGTGTTTTCACTTTTAACCTGTTTTTTTTCAAAGCTGAATAGTGTGAAAATACAGAAGGGTTGCTTGTCATTTTGACAGACTTTTCTGCTCAGCACAGACTGACTGATGCGTATTTTGTGTTGTTCTAGTCACCCGATTCTTGGATAGATTCATCATCTGATTTCTGTTTCCAGCAGATTCTGATTTCCAGCAGAATCTAATTTAATCCCTGCCCTAATCTAATCGGTCTAAGATTCAGAATATAAGGCATTGCTAGAATTGGTGAAGGAATGGTTTACAAGATAATTAATGTTCCGATACACTCTGTATACTCGATGACATTCAACAAGGCTCAAGGACAGAAATTGGATTTAAGGTTGGCATTTACCTACCTCAACCTGTCTTCTCCCATGGCCAACTGTACACGGCATTCTCTCGATCAAGGGAAGTTACCACAGGTGTTCCGCGGGTTTCTGCTCATCAATCTTTATTCTACTATTGTGCATAGTGTTACGGCTGTGGAAATTCGCAACCACCATTCAGGTCCCGTAGGTGAGGTATTTCTGAAGTACAACATGATGTAGTTAGCCCCAAACCGTTGTTTAGAGGGAATTAATCGTGAATTCAATTCGGGCTGCGACACTTTGAGTCAGTGTTTTTTCTGTATCTTCTTTATTTTTGAACCAACCACGTCAAACCCAACACGCCTCCCACCACAAGCGCCGACCGCGCTGCGGCCGGCGCCGCGCCGCCTCCGTCATCTGCGGCGACCTGCATCTTCGCCACCCGCCATTTCTTCTTCCGCGCTCGGTGTGGGGGAGTGCGATCCGAGCCGGGGTCAAAGGTGAGAAAGTGGGGGCCTTTTGGGGGAATAATTCCCTGGGCCCGGAGCCAAGACTGACTTTCCCTCGCCCCCCACGGCGCAGGGAGGGGGGGAACGAGGAGGGCACGCCCCTTTTCGGCGGACCCTCTCGAAGGAGGTGGAGACCGAAAACGGGGCGGAGTGGAGGGCGGAGCCCCCGCTATAAAGACGAGCGACCGGCCGGGTGCAAGAAGCTCTCGGTCTTCTTCCCTTTCGTCGTGGAACTGGTGGGGGGAGCTGTGAGGAGTCGTCGGT
>CM068959.1:83917336-83929882 GCA_035128595.1 Eptatretus atami | reverse complement strand
TTTATATAAGCGTGTATTTGTACAACGCGTATGCGCGTCTCCGAGCTGCCACTTTCCAGCCTTTCTTTTGCCACTTCTACCCCTTTCCTTTTTAACATGCAGATTTCAGATGATTTGAACTTCCATTCAGAACAGCTCGGTTTTTGGTTGAGAAGAACCTCATTCCCAATAAGCGGACAGTCGAGCTTGCAAAACCACAGCATGCCGTCAAAGTATGCCTCCTATTCTTTTTCTCCAAAAACGGGGTAACGATATTCAAATGAAACAGACGGATCTAACATCTGCATCTACAGTGCGTCGGATCCCGCTATTGCGCAGGGACACGTTCACCTTAAAAAAATGCCACGAATGTTCGGGCTTGCAAATGTTGGGGCCATTGTTAATAAAAAAAAAATAAAAAAATGTATATATATATATATATGTGTGTATGTTTTTTTTTTAACATGGTGTGGCTCGTAGAGAGCAGTTAACAGAACAAATCAAGACACAACATAATAAAGGAACAGCAAGAAAAAGTGGAAACGACAGCAGGGTGAGGAGAAGTAGATGGAGACAGGACAACAAGGATGCAGGTAACTGATGAGGGGGTAAGGGAGAATGCAAAGGGTGGACAGATTGGATTACAAAAGCAAAATGTGTTTGCCAGTTTGTGAGTTTTTTTTTGTCAAGGTTCTGAGGAGAGCGAAGAGGCTCTGCCTGGGTCTTTGTCAGAAGGATGAGAGATGCCACCGGCAGAGTGTGAGTCATCAGAAAATAGATAACGAGATTTTCAGTGTTCAGTGAGTATTGATGAATTGGGAATAAGATGAGGCGAGAACCTCCCTTGGTACCACCTTGACTGGAGAGAGGAGATGAAAGGGTTCCGTTGAGAGCATCACGTTGTTACGAGATGGACGAAGTCAGTAATCCAAGAGTGGAGTTGGCCTTGTATTCCATAGGCAGACAGTTTGGACGAGTTAGGCAGGATAAAAGCTCGAGATATGTCGCACAGGAGATGGCCCTGGTTCTCATGTCTGATATTGAGGGCTTCCACCATTTCGGAATTCGAAGCAGCATATCCAAGGTAGATTTAACGAGTCTAATCCAAATTGATTATCTGAGATGGGGCTGTTGGAGAAAAGGAATGATTTTTATGTATCTGCGATGATGGATTCCATGACCTTTGCTGATTATTGGTAGTTTTAGTAAGCTAATTGGGCTGTAATTAGGCGATTTGTTCTGTTTACACCGTTTTTAACCTGTATGCTGTGTTTGGCTGATTCCAATTTCCCAGGTGGATTAGAGGAGACAAGTCCTGAAGTGTAAAATAAATACATAAATTTAAAAGCGCAAATGTTGAATGGGTCACACTGGAGACAACGGGGCCAGAATAGTGGGGTCCTTCGACAGTTATATAATAATACTTTCGTCATTGGTCATCCGTATGTAATTGCGTTAGGATCTGCCCATCAGTGCAATGATGACATTTATTCTGTGTTGTTTACAATCACCATGCCCTTCCCATAAGTTTTCCGTTCAATGTAAAACAACCAAGCAATTAAATGGATCATCAAACATCTAAATTTTGGAAACCGATAGTGTTGCATGGGCCTTAAATGAAGGTTGACACATTACTCAGCTTCAGGCCTTTGTCAGCCTATTGGCCAGTGCAATTGGAATCTATCCGAGTATATATCCGTTATTGTATAACATATGCACATAGCTGTATGCATGTATGCTTCATTGCGTAACCTGAGTTTTTATTTTATCTGGAGCAATTAGGCATGCGGTGTGTTGAGCCATTTACATACCGCACAAATAGATGGTGATATTCATTGTAACACCTCTAAATGACACCTCAAGAGGACTTCTAATTTATGTACAATTTGAAGACTGAAACGTAGTCTGTCATATCAGCGGAGAAGAAATCGAATGTTTTGATGAAACACCATGAGAGGGAAGAAAATAGCCTTTTGAAGTAATGCATTTGTTGGGCATTCCACGGCATATATTATATATATATAATTTGATATATATATATATTTTTTTTCATTATAATAGTATAATATAACATATAGATATATGTAAGTATGTATGTATGTTATGATATAGTATATATATTTGAAAGTTTTTAGATTCCTAGTTGGAGGATCTCTAAGTCTTATCTCAGCGTTGTTGTTTCTTGTGGACTTTTTGTTTCACACTCACAGCCTGACCAAGTTTTCATCGAAACTTCTGAAACTTGGGGTATATTATGAAAATCCCGCTGACAGGAACACGTAACCATCTCCGATTTTGAAAAATTCGCTCCTAGAAAAAAAATCATTGGCTCAAAAATATCTCCGCTAAATTGGGAAAATCGGCCTTAAAAAATTAATCTCCGAAAACTGAGGCAAAGCTTTTTGAATTCCTGGTTTGCGGGAATCGAACGGGCATTTTAGCAGAGATGAATTGAACCCGCCCTTACCGCCATAAACCCTGTTGGCGATGAGCATCACTATACGTCCATATCAAATTTTTATGACGTCATTCTCCTAGTTTTTTGACATTTTTTGTTTTCACAAACCCAGATTTTTCATCGGATCTTTCGTGAAACTTGCCATGTATATATGCAGCAAAGCCGATGCACTAGAGCAGTAACCAATTCTCCGATTTTGGAAATTTCTTTCCTAGAAAAAGAAAGTTGACGTATAAACATATCGCCGCTTAATGGAAATCGCGTATTACCATATCGTCCAAACTAGGCAAGTCTTTTTGAATCTTTGTTTGTCAGAGAATCAAGCCGGCAATTAGCACAAGATATTTTCGCAAACCTGATGCATCACAATGGATACGTCATATTGTTTATTTTATGACTCATTAAAGGCGAGGATCTCTAGCTCATTCGAGTGTTGTTTATAAAACACACCTCCAACCATCATTTTTGACTGTTTACGTGCTGTGCAAGACCACTCAGGAAATAAATGGATTTTTAAAATATATATAGTATGTATAATTTTTTGTGTTTTACAACTTTTAACCCTGTTTTTTTTCAAGGCCTGGAAATAGTGTGAAAATACAGAGGGTTGCTTGTCATTTTGACAGACTTTCTGCTCAGCACAGACTGACTGATGCGTATTTTGTGTTGTTCTAGTCACCCGATTCTTGGATAGATTCATCATCTGATTTCTGTTTCCAGCAGATTCTGATTTCCAGCAGAATCTAATTTAATCCCTGCCCTAATCTAATCGGTCTAAGATTCAGAATCTAAGGCGTTGCTAGAATTGGTGAAGGAATGGGGTTTACAAGATAATTAATGTTCCGATACACTCTGTATACTCGATGACATTCAACAAGGTCAAGGACAGAAATTGGATTTAAGGTTGGCATTTACCTCACCTCAACCTGTCTTCTCCCATGGCCAACTGTACACGGATCTCGGTCTCGATCAAGGGAAGTTACCACAGGTGTTCGCGGGTTTCTGCTCATAATCTTTATTCTATATTGTGCATAGTGTTACGGCTGTGGAAATTCGCAAACCACCATTCAGGTCCGTAGGTGAGGTATTTCCTGAAGTACATGTGTAGTTAGCCCCAAACCCGTTGTTTAGAGGGAATTAATGTGAATTCATTCGGGCTGCGACACTTTGAGTCAGTCGTTTTTTCTTTCTTTTTTTTTAACCAACCACGTCAACCACAACACGCATCCCCACCAACAGCGCCGACCGCGCGCTGCGGGCCGCGCCGCCTCCGTCATCTGCGCGACTGCATCTTCGCCACCCGCCATTTCTTCTCCGCGCTCGGTGTGGAGGGTGCGATCCGAGCCGGGGTCAAAGGTGAGAAAGTGGGGGCTCTTTTTGGGGGAATAATTCCCTGGCCCCGAGCCAAGACTGATTTCCCTCGCCCCCCACGGCGCAGGGAGGGGGGAAGAGGAGGGCACGCCCCTTTTCCGGAACCCTCTCGAAGGAGGTAGAGCCGAAAACGGGGCGGAGTGGAGGGCGGAGCCCCACGCTATAAAGACGACACGGCCGGGTGCAGAAGCTCTCGGTCTTTTCCCTTTCGTCGTGGAACTGGTGGGGGGAGCTGTGAGGAGTGTCGGTTGGTTGGTTGCTCCCTTCGTCTCGGGTTGAAGAGTCATCGCCGGGTCGAGCCCGAGGAGCTCGTTGAAGTCGAGCTGTGTCGTCGTCGAGTGGGTCGAGTCGGCAGTGGAGGACGGCGAAGGAGACGGAGCTCGGAGTTGAGGCTTGTGGAGGAGACTCGACGGCCCACCAGGAAGTCACCCTTTTCTTTTCTTGACAAAGACAAAACTTGATGGATGAGTTGGGTCAGTGACAAAAACAAGCCGATTAGATTTTGGTTATGGTGATCCGATGCAGATGCAGATCCGGCCTACCAATGGGATACAAAATGTAAACTGCTCAGCCAGGTGCAGGTATGCGCTCTACCGAGTGTCATTCTCATTTTGTGAGCCGTCATGATCGAACTGTGCATCCTGCCGACTGAACTAGTGCTTCACAGTGGCCTTGGCATCATCGTCGGAAGAGAAAATGTTCACAGCAAAGGTGTTCCTTAAGTTTTGGGAAAAGATGAAAAATCTTACGGAGCCAAGTCTGGGCTGGTGATCTTTTGTGGCGGTACTCCATTGACCGTGTCATAATCTCAGGATCATAATGGCACACCCACCTCTCATCTCCAGTCGGTCATCCCAACTTTCATCTCCAGCGCTTCACAGCACTGACAACACTGCCCTGCCCTCTGCCATCTTGATTAATGTAGCACTGAGTCATCCCATGTCAGAGTGATGAAACTTAAACTTATTTGTCACTATTTTGGTGCTGTGTATTGGAGCAGGGATTCTCAGCCTACTTTGTAATTGATGGCCATAGATGTAATTTGGTGCTGTCGATGCAATTCTTATGGCCTGAAGTTATGCTTGTCTTTTTGAGCCATACATGGCATTGACAGCCCAGTGTCACAATATAACTGTCGCGAATCCCTGGGTAGTTAGGTTAATTTCCCGACCTAACATTGTCGTGGGACCGGGCGGTTAAACACCGACCAGACCGGATCGCCGAGCGGTTTTCCTTGGAGGCGAACAGCCGAGTTTCTCGGAGATTATTGCGCACGTGGGAAGAAAAAGGTGGCACAGACAGACGGAAGCACAATGGGGTTTATTTCAAACCCATGACAAATAAACACACACGCAACTTAAACATGGGGGTTTAATGATTCAAATAGATTAACTATTTACAATGGTAATAAGTTAAAGTGCAATCGTAAAATGTGAGGTAAATTAAAGCCTAAAGTCGAGGTGCCTCTATACACAGACTTTAAGACAGACAAGGGGAAAATAAAAGAAAAGAAAATCCTCCCTTTATTCTGGCACTTAGCTTTGTCCAGAGATGGTCTCTATTGAACTTTGGGGTCGAGCCGTGTCATCCTGCGTGGGAAGATGCGCCCAAAACGGCGCCAAACCACTTTCTGGGTGGGAAACGTAAATGAGGTCATTCGTGAGGCAGTATTCAACGCCAGGGTTCACCAACCGGCGTGTGGCTGCTTCTCATGAACGAATATGCCAAAGGTTCCTCTCTCACACCAGGTTCGCTCACAACAATTGCCCACCTTCCTCCTCGACCAGACGACGAGACGATCTCTGAGGCCCCCGTGAAAAGGCTACGAGGAACGCTCTTCTTCCCTTCTCAGAAACGTACACACTTCAAGGCTCAGCCGAACAGTCAATGACTAGCATCTTGCCTCGCATGCGGGCAAATTTACAGCACAACACGAGAATTGTGTTGCTGTATTTCGTCGTGTCCAGACGTAAGTCAGCCAGCAAGACCCCCTTACTAGATTGTGTCCCCCCCCCACAACTGTGTCCTCTCCGTTTTCCCGCTCCGAACCTCACTTTTCTTCGACCGGCTTTCTGTCGTCACGCCCATTAATCATCCACTCCAGGGGTGTGGTTTTGCCAGCAGTCACCTCCTGGAGGCAGTGCTTTCTGCCTGCTTGGACGTGCAGTTCGGTTGTTGCTGTTTTTAGGACGTGATCCCTTTTTCTCGCCGGTCTTGAAATTAGAAAAAAGCATTGGATAAGGTCACAGGGGTCAATTACATACTGGGGGGAATTGGCCTTAATCCCTACCTAATTCACACAGCACCACTCCCCGTGTGGTGACAAGTAACACTTAAGCTCACAGTTTCCCTACTTAATTTACATCGAGATGTCTCCTACACATCCCCGGACCAAGAAACTCTATACAATCCTAACTTTGTTATGAAATTCCTCCATCTATCCCCCACAACCAGAACAATACGTTATTATTACATCCACATCAGATATTGCTTGTGTCTGGACGGGCCATTCAAATTTGCTTCATGTGACCACACTTTTGGCAAATGCCCATTTGACAACCATTGAACTTTGCAAAAACGTTGCTCACGAGACGGTTGTGCATTTCCATCAATCAGACATTAACAGTGTGGAAGAAAAAAAAAAAAAGGACCACTGACCTGTAGTTCTGGCATAATTTTGTAACCCAAATTTGGTAGTATTCTAAATGTTGGGTCTGGAGAGGAAGTTTTGATGAAATTTATGTGATTTTCCCAAATATTTACGAAGTCCTCCATTTTGCCACACTTGCGGTCATGTGATTGGTATGACCTCCGCAATTCAACATCCTTACCCTGGCCTAATGTTACAACCCAAATTTGTTAGCATTCTGACTGGTGGGTCTGGAGAAGAACATTTTTCAAGGAATTTACACAATTTTCTAAAAAAAATTATCGAGTCCACCATTTTGACACACTTGCTGTCACGTGGTGGTGGTGGTCGTATGGCAGCTTAGCTGCCGGGGTAGCTATCATTTCTTGAAGCGCGACTGTGTCGCTGATGCAGTGCCACTCTACCAGTACACACACTGGAACTGGTACTCATTTTACCGACCTCGGAAGGATGACAAGCTGAGTCAACCCCCTGGTGTATTAATTCAGCGGCCGTTGGGGCTTGAACTCAGGAGCCTAGGATCCCAAGCCGCCACCCTAACCACTGAGCCAACACCAGGCTTGCTGTCACGTGATCGGCATGACCTCCGCAATGTAACATCCCTATCCTGGCCTAATGTAACCCAAATTTGGTAGTGTTCTGACTGGTTGGTCTGGAGAGGAAGATTTTTGAAAAATATTTGACTAAGTCGGCCATTTTGACCCACTTATTCATGTGACCAGAACGAGCTTTGCAATTTCTGTTACCAATCAGGAGAGCAACGTTGCTGCCAAATTTCAGCTGGATCGGCCGAACGGTTTGACTGGAGAAGTCGAAATTGGAGAAGGACGCACGGTGCACGATGACGATACCTTATCTGTAATTTAAATTCCAGATAAGCTCAAAATAAGTACCTGCTTTTTGTTTTTATGCCTTGAAAAAAAATGTATTGAGGCTTATGGACGAACAAAATAACAAAGGACAATGGATCAATCGACAAAATGGGGCAAAGGAAAAAATGGTACAACAACAAACGGATGCTCCGTGACAGAAAGAGAGGAATTGCAGGAGAATGGTGGAAAAGGGGTCTCAGCGGGGGTAGTAATACTCAGTAGTGGAAATTTGGAGACCATGGGCTGGTCGTAGGCAGCATACTGAAATCCCGTATGAAAGAGCTCAAGACCATGGACTAAGGAATACGGCTTCACAGGTGAGAAAAGAGGTGAAATGAAGGAATGCTGATGTGTATCGAGGTTAGACTTTGCGAGAGTAATAAGGAAATTGTTTCTGGCAGAACTTGTTTGATCTGGAGGGGAAGGGTCTGGACGAAGTGGTGTGAAGGCAGGAGGAGCAAAACCAAAATACAGCTGGTTAAAAGGAAAAAACAACAAAACAATTGCAGTGCCACTAACCTGCCAAAAGTGAGCAAGGCAGACCCTGCTTCCTGATGTGAAATTCTGACAGAGAAAGCCTTGGATTCCAAGGTCTCAAGTATGATGAGGTGGGAAGAGTAACAGCACCAGTCCACATTAAGGAGCCATATTTCATGACAGTGGATGAAGGCTTTGTACAAAATAAGGACTTGGCCATGTGGAGAATCCTGGGGTGATGGCCATCTTTGAGATATGATCTACCAGAGAGATTGTAGCTGATAGTGAGGTCTTGGAGCTCGAGTGACTGTGTTTCTCCCAGAGACTTATCACATAAATGAATTGGGGGATTTGCTTGCTTGCTTATTCATGGACAAATTAAAAATATGGGTCGATCTTGCATTCGAAGATGTTCTAGGTAGATGACCATTTGCTTATTTATTTCATCCTGGTAAGCAGAGAAGGATGCTGCTAAATCCTGCCTGGTGGAGGAGAGAAGTGGGAGGTTGGGGGGAGGGGGGAGGGGCAGAACTACTCCTCACATCATAGTGGGTCTGCAAAGTGATTTTATTTTTTCTTTTTCTTTTTCTTCGTCTTCGTCACTCAAGAATATCAGGAACAGGAATGGTTCCAGAACACTACCTTGAAGGACATTGGCCGCTTTCGGTTCATCATGGGATAGTGATTGTTCCAAAGTAACCCACTGCTTGTGAGAGCACTGAAAAATTTGAGTCTTGGAGGGAACTCTGGACACCACGAGCTGCCAGTTTTGAAATCAGGATGTGCTAAACAATCAAATATATGGGAGATGTCTCGTGAAATATCCCTAATCTCTTGTTTCAGTTAAAGGGTGTCCATCAATTCTTTACATAAGAAGCAGCATTGTCCAAGGTGGAATGACCTGGGTGGAAGACAAACTGATCGTCAAGATCATAGAGTTAGAGAAAAGATGTCCAGATGTCTATGGCAGTTATCCAATTCCATCAAGATGTCCAGATGTCTATGGCAGTTATCCAATTCCATCACTGTTTATGATGGGAAGAAGTCTGGATGGTTGATAGTTTAGAGGGTCAGTTTTTGCACCAATGTAATGAATTGGGGAACCATTGGTGATGTGTATGATGCAGGTTGAGGTCGTCTTCAGAAAAAGTGATTGTGCAAAGCAGATATTCTGGCATTGATGCTGTCACAACTAATAATGGTGGAGGAGTTCAGAGAATCGGAAATTTTCCACCTTTTAGGATGTTTCCAGTGAGCCGGTGAAGGATGTGAAAAGGAAGAAATGGATTCCAGGGACCTTGACTTTTTCTGCAACGATAAAGTTAAGGCAATGAGCCTTAACATGAGTAGTGCCCATTGAGACTCCATCCTTAAAGAGTGAAGGAACAGATGTGGAGCATGGTACAGAGACATACTTGACCAACTGCGAGCAAATTTTTGTGGACAGTGACAAGACCTGCAAGTTCAGACCTCAGGTGGGCCTAATGTTGAAGTCTGGCCATTCTGAGGACAGAAACAATGGTAACGAGCTTTGTGATGAGACTGCAGGTTCCCAACAGTGGGGTGGCTTTTGAGGAGGAAAAGGCAAGCTACTTTGTTGCACTTGCATATAGTGGGGGCAGATAACAGCAATTTTTGAGAGGAATCGTGCAAATAGATTGAGTCAAGCTATCAAATTTGGCACATTTGTTCTCCAGGGATTCTAATCAAATCTGCCTGATTGGCCATTTGAAAATCCAAATTTTGAAAAATTTGAAAAAAAAAAAAAAACTTCAAAAAAGTCAAGATCACGAATCAATGTTGGATGCTGGCTGAGATTGGTGAATGTTTCAGAAACATCATCAAAGACGTTCCAAGTCTGCCATGCAGTTTTCTTCCCTTTACCGCGGAAGGCAGACACGACGTCACATCCACTGAATGCTTGGAAGTATGGGATCCCTCTAGCTTTCTCAGCGGCCCTAGCAGAACTCCTCATGGACTGGGATCCATCGCGCCTTGGCTCCTTGGCCAAAGGCAATCCAAATGTTCTCAAGACCTAGTTCCTGTAAGGATGGCAGTACAGATATTGCTATGACTAGTACGTCCGTGTCATTGCCTTAATGATTGGACTTGCCACCATCCGTCGTTGCATCCCTCGCATGTACAAATATTCGAGTGTCAGCTTCTTCATGACAACATGGAGACACAGCATCAGTGACTTCCTTGTGTTGCTAAGCACTTGTGACAATGACTGTGCTTGTCGTCTGTGCTTCACACATCTTTTCCGCAAGGAAGTGAAACAGCTCAGTGTTGTTGCTGTCATCTCAAAGAAAGCTTCTCCAGTTACTTGGGTCTTACTGGTTCCTGTCACTCTTCTTCTGATTCCTTGCCCCTTTTCGACCTTGCCTCGGATTCAGACTTGACTTCTTGTACACATCAAACACTACGTCCACCCTCTCGTACCTGCACCATAGGATTCCACCTTTGGGATGATTTCTTCTTTAGCATAGTCATCAAATATCTTTGAAGTGCGTGGAGTAGTGCATTGATAAGTGCTGAGCCATCAATGATGACTGCATCTCCCCTTGGTCTCTGTCTGGATGTTCACTTGCGCTTCAAGAATTTCAGCCAGCTGTGACTTCAATTTTTTTGAATTTTTTTTTTTTCAAAGTTTTCTAAATTTGGATTTTCAAATGGCCAATCGGGCAGATTTGATCAGAAAGCCCTGCAGAACAGAAATGCCAAATTGATGCTTGTATCGTAATTTGAAAACTATTTTTCTACTCTCTACTACACTAATACTGCATGAATCATGTAGGGGACGATATGTTAGTCAAGATAGCTGGAGGTGTGAATGTATATGATCTGTGAATGTTATTCCCCTTCACCCTTCATGACCTCTTCTTCCAACCTTATTTCCTTTAATATATTTTTCTTTTTCTTTCCTAACTGAACCAAATTTATTTTTGGATTTCTCTCTTCTATTTCTTGTTTAATTAGGGGGCATTAGGTGGTGCTGCTAATTAAGGCAGTTTCATTTGTGTTTGCCAAGCTCCTTTGAGGAGATGAAGTCATATAAATAGTGGAAGCCAGATTAGGCAGAGCAAGTTAAAGGTGATTTTAAAAACGAAATTAGGTTCAGGTTGAATTAGTAAAAAAAATAATAATAAAAAATATATATATATAAATAAAAATTATTCAGTGGGAATTTTATTTGTCCATTTATTTTTTAAAGGGAGTCAAAGTGCAAATTAATCTTCTCTAATACCTTGACTGTTACTGCTCCTCAAGCTCTTCATTGTTATTTCCATTTTCATTTTTGGCTCCTTTCTGATGTCTCTGCTTGCTTGCTCGCCACCTTACTCTCGCCAGCCACCCCTCTCGCCCGCCACCTCTCTCTCTCTCTCTCTCTCTCTCTCTCTTCTCTCTCTCTCTGCTCTCCTCTCTCTCCCGCCCGCCAAACTTGTGGAGTGCTTGGATATTGTTGCACAATGCACACAGTGACCAGTCCTTGCCATAAAGGCCTGTAGGTCTTTTTAATTTGTCATTGCCTCTTGTTGGCCTCTCTGATCAGTCTCCTCCTTGCTTGGTCATCCAGTTTGGAGGGACGGCTTGATCTAGGCAGGGTCTTGGTGGTACAATTATGCCTTCCACTTCTTAATGATCGTCATGACTGTGCTCCAAGGGATATTCAAGGCCTTTGAAATATTTTTCACCCATCTCTTGATTTGTGCCTTTCCACAAGTTTATCCCGGAGGTCTTTTGAAAGCTCCTTGGTGCTCATGGTTGAGTCTTTGCTGTGAAATGCATTACCCAGCAAAGGAAACCTACAGGAACAGCTGATTTTATTCTGAAATAATCAGAATCAAAATAATTTAACATGTGCTGTGTGATTTGAAGGTGATTGGTTAAACCTGAGCTAATTTACAATTGCTGTTATAAGGGGGGTGAACACTTATCCAACCAAGACATTGTAATTTTGTAATTTTAATTAATTTTCTGAAATTTGTTTTTCATTTGGAAGTTGTGTGTTACGATGTGTAAATAAAGGTGGAAAATTCTGATTTAATGCAATTTAATTCCAGGCGATAAGGCAACAAAAGGTAAAAATTTTGAAAGGGGGTGTTGACTTACTATAGGCACTGTATGTGTGTTTGTACACTGATGAGCCAAAACATTATGACCACTGACAAGTGAAGTGAATAACATTCATTATCTTGTTACAATGGCACCTGTCAAGGAGTGGGATATATTAGGCAGCAAGTGAACAGTCAGTTCTTGAAGTTGATGTTGTGGATGCAGGAGAAGTGGGCAGGAGTAAAGACCTGAGCGACTTTGACAAAGGGCCAAATGTTATGGCCAGACAACTGAGTCAGAGCATCTCTGAAACGGCAAGGCTTGTGGGTGCTCCTGGTCAGCAGTGGTTAGTACCTACCGACAGTGGTCTGAGGAGGACAATCCACAAACCGGCGACAGGTGTTGGGTGCCCAAGGCTCATCGATGCGCGAGGGCAACGAAGCTATCCGTCTGGTCTGGCGAACCGACAGAAGGTCTATTGTGGCACAAGTCACAGAAAATTTTAATGGTGGTCACGGGAGGAATGTGTCACAATCCAGTGATTCGCACCCTGCTGCGTACGGGGCTCCGTAGTCGCAGACCAGCCCATGATGACTTCTGTCCACCGTCGAATGCGCCTACAATGGGCACGCGAGCATCAGAACTGGACCTTGGAGCAGTGGAAGAAGGTCGCCTGGTCCGAT
>CM068959.1:83895886-83910011 GCA_035128595.1 Eptatretus atami | reverse complement strand
TAAATGTGATGCGTTGAGAAGGGTAAAGAATAGATCCCTCTCTTATGGGAAGTTTTATTTTTCTTTATGACAGACACGTTTACACACATTCTTCCATAGAGCTCGACGCCGCCCGTATTTTTCTCAGCAACGTTTATGCACATGTTCTTCGTGAGCACCGACCCCACCTTTTTTGAGAGCGCACGGGTCGTCATGGTAACCGTGCGCAAGTGGGGCGGGGTGAGCTTGGGGCGGACTGTGCCCGCCGAGACGGCCCGCAGATATAAAACGAATTGGGAGTCCGTTCTGAGGGAGAAAAAAGCGAGGCGAGAGAGTAAGAGGAGGGAGGAGAAGTAAGCACGATGAGCGAGCAAGAAAGTGAGAGCTGAAGCGCACGAGGGAAGAAGTGAACCAGAGAGCTAAGAGGAGGGAGGAGAAGTAATCACGATGAGCGAGCAGAAAGTGAGAGCTGAAGCGCACGAGGGAAGAAGTGAACCAGAGGCTAAGAGGAGGGAGGAGAAGTAATCACGATGAGCGAGCAAGAAAGCGAGAGCTGAAGCGCGCGAGGAAGAAGTGAACCAGAGAGGAAGCGTACAAGCGAGGAGTGTGCAAGCCCGCAAGTGAGCAAGCAAGCGTGTGGTGCGCGTGTGGGTGTCTGACCAGTGCCAACTTCCCACAGATGTTCAATCGGCTTGAGATCTGGAGAATTTGGAGGCCAGGGCAACACCGTGAACACTTCATCATGTTCTTCAAACCATTCCTGAACAATGTGCGCAGTGTGGCAGGGTGCATTATCCTGCTGAAAGGGGCCACTGCCATCAGGGAATACCACTGCCATGAAGGGGTGTACCTGGTCTGCAACGATGTTTAGGTAGGTGCACGTGTCAAATTTATGTCAAACATGAATGGCCAGACCCAGGGTTTCCCAGCAGAACATTGCCCAGAGAATACACTCCCTCCACCGGCTTGTCATATTCCCACAGTGCATCCTGGTGCCATACTTCCCCAGGTAAACGGCGGCACACGCACCGACTACCTATCCAGTGATCTAAATAAAACGGGACTCATCGGACCAGGCAACCTTCTTCCACTGCTCCAAGGTCCAGTTCTGATGCTTGCGTGCCCATTGTAGTCGCTTTCGATGGTGGACAGGGTCATCATGGGCGCTCTGACCGGTCTGCGGCTACACAGCCCCATACGCAGCAGGGTGCGATGCACTGTGATTGTGACATTCCTTCCGTGACCATTAAAATTTTCTGTGACTTGTGCCAACAATAGACCTTCTGTCGGTTTGGACCAGACGGGATAGCCTTCGTTGCCCTCGCACATCGATGAGCTTGGGCACCCACACCCTGTCGCCGTTTGTGGTTTGTCCCTCCTCGGACCACTGTCGGTAGGAACTCACCACTGCCTGACCGGGAGCACTCCACAACCTTGCCCTTTCAGAGATGCTCTGAACCAGTCGTCTGGCCATAACAATTTGGCCCTTGTCAAAGTCGCTCGGTCTTTACCCCTACCATTTCTCCTGCATCCAACACATCAACTTCAAAAACTGACTGTTCACTTGCTGCCTAATATATCCCACTCTTTGACGGTGCATTGTAACAAGATAATCAATGTTATTACTTCACCTGTCAGTGGTCATAATGTTTTGGCTCATCAGTGTGTGTGTGTGTGTGTTATATATATATATATATATATATATATTATATATATATATTATATAATATATTATATATATATTATATATACATATATACATATATACATGCATACATAAATAGATTTTTTGTATGCAAAATAATCTAGAATCTCTCCAACCGAAGAAAATGTCACATTACACCCTCCTCTGAAGATAGAGTGCTCAGCTTGCTGGTGTTATTTACAAGATAATTAAATAAACTTTTCTTTGCACTCAGAAGACAAACATAGGAGGAAAACATACTGAAAGCAACAGGTTGTACATCAAAGTTATTAACCATGATGTTATGTACAACAAAACAAGCTTTACAGGGGTCAATGCAAGGTTATACAGAGGTCAGAGAAGGTAAATAAACAAAATGGCTGCTGTGGTTCTGCTTCGAAATATTATTTGCTTATATTCAAATCCATCCAACCTTGGTAAGGACGTCATGTGACAAAAACGTCCTAAATGACCAGTCCATTATCCCCAACACACCCCAACGGAACAAAGCTGTTGGTTCAAGATACAAACGTGCCATGGCAAAAGGTATCACTCAATAATATGGATTAAGCCAAATAATACGAGTTCCCTTACAATAAACTTCAATGCAGAGGAGGCCATTGGCCTGTCACGGCTGCACGACGGTCATAAACATATTGTTGTTTGTCCTCGCTCTATCCTTTTTAATGCTGAGCGCCAAGCAAGGAAGCAGCACGTAACATTTTTAGGCTTTGGAATGACTCGGACGAGGTTTGAACCGCCGACCTCCCAGACTCAGATCGGAGACAGCCGACAAACTATTATGCCAACGAGTCTGGAAGGGAAAGCAGGAGGTTGTGAACCTATTAACATTGGGTTCACGCCATGTAGTTTACTGGTGATGCCAAGTGATCATACACAGAAAGATTCACATTGAGGAAAGGCGGGCAAAAGTACTCAACCAATCCAGTAAATCCGAAATTCGATCAGAGTATTGCTCGAAAGACCTAAATCTTATCGTGAGCAAGACACCTTGAGAGTTTGAGCATCCAACAGTGGAATTGTGTGAATAGGCTTTTAGATCAATGAAGAAAAGTATCAAAGCTGTTTTACTTAACCAACAAGTTGCACTAATCAATGTAGAAAATAAAAAGCTGAATCGACAATCACCATCATCGGCATCATTAGCAAATACCTACATTGTATGTATTTATTCATTATTGTTATGCTTTTAGACTATTATGCGTTTAAACTATTGTTATGGCATGGAGGATGTGGGCAGGTGCACCGTTTTTTTAATAGGCAGCATTTTTTCCTCTGGAGGAAATTAGAGTTGACCACAAAGTGTGGAGTGGAATCACTACAAGCTAGAACATGCAGAAAGAAGTGGACTGCATTCTACCTGACTCACAGGTCATTATTGGGTCTGCTGGGTTTTTCACAATCCAACATGTCCACCAAGTTTCAGCCAAATCAGTCCACAACTTTTTGAGATATCTTGCTATATATTAGTTCACCCTATCTCTCAATGGAGGAGAATCACTGAAAAAAAAAAAATAAACATTATCAGATCTGGATCGGATCTTCACTAAAATCTCATCGGTTCGTCATCGTCACACACCTAACCTGTCCACCAAATTTCAACCGGATCTGTTCACAACTTTTTTGAGCTATCTGCACACAAGACAGAGAGAAAGGGTGAAAACATAACCTCCTTCACCAAGTGTACTCTTGGAGCATCAAAACAACTGCCTCCCCCAACCACCCCAACCCCAGCAACCCAACCCCGTCTCCTCCTCCTCCCAAGGAAAATGGACTACTAATGCAGTATAATCATCGATTTTAAACGAGGAGTACACAGTGGCTGTCTCACTGCCGAGCTTACATTTTGGAATGTGCTTTGCTGCACCCTCAGATGCAGCTGACACAATTGAGCATACTGCAAAAATGAATGTGGCAGTGTTTCACTTCATTAGAATAGAAGTTACATTGTGTATTCGACAAACTTTCTGCCTCCACACAGACCTTTTGCATAGTGCTGCTCTTGTTCTTCCTCGTTCCCAATTAAACTACCCTCAGGATGAATTCACGGCTCATCTCTGTTTACAATCAGCTGGTGACAGGTGAGAAACGTCCTGAATAAAATAGCACACATGTAATCTTCATCAACAGCCAAGAGAAACACCACACTCATGCGGTAATAATTCCTCCGTTTCACCTTTCACTGGGACATGCTTTTAGGGCCACTACTACATGATAATTATGCAAGTATATATGGGAATGACGTTGATACCTCATGTCCTTGCTTTAAAGAAACAAGAAACTGTTCACCTCAATTGATTACTACCAGATTTACCAAGTATTTCTCAGACAACCGATGGTGTATGATCAGGGCACTGGCAGTGAGTATATTTTACGAAGCATAAAAAGAACTGGTATGAAGTTATTGGAATTAAATTAATTTATTATCTCAACCCTAATGGATGTTCAGATCTTGAAGCTATTAATTAATACACTGCAGGATTTACCAATTTTAGCGAATTAATAGCTATTACTATATTTGTGATACCAGAAGCACCGCTCCCCTGGAAGCAGCCTGGGGAGGTGGAGGATTTGTGGTTAGGGTGGATTATGTTGTGCCAGTAACCTGACACAAGGTACTCCCAGCACGTATGCAAAAATTGGTGATCAGCTAAGCCGTTTTCGATTTTGAAAAGGTTCAGACATCACCACATACACCGATGAGCCAAAACATTATGACCACCTGCCGCATATCCGTTGGTCCTCCGTGTACCGCCACAACAGCACCGACCCGCCGAGGCATGGACTCCACAAGACCCTGAAGGTGTCCTGTGGTATCTGCACCAAAACATCAACAGCAGATCCTTCAAGTCCTGTAAGTTGCGAGGTGAGCCGTTGTGGATCGGACTTGGCGGTCCAGCACTTCCACAGATGCTCAATCGGATTGAGATCTGGAGAAATTGGAGGCCAGGGCAACACCGTGAACACTTCATCATGTTCCTCAAACCATTCCCGAACAATGTGTGCAGTGGGGCAGGCACATTATCCTGCTGAAAGAGGCCACTGCCAACAGGGAATACCATTGCCATGAAGGGGTGTCCCGGTCTGCAACGATGTTTAGGTAGGTGGACACGTGTCAAATTGACGTCCACATGATGGCCGGACCAGGGTTCTCCAGCAGAACATTGCCCAGAGCATCACACTCCTCCACCAGTTGTCATATTCCACAGTGCATCCTGGTGCCATCACTTCCCCAGGTAAACGGCGCACACGTACACGGCCATCCACGTGATCTAAAAGAAAATGGATCTCATCGGACCAGGCGACCTTCTTCCACTGCTCCGGTCCAGTTCTGATGCTCGCGTGCCCATTGTAGGCGCATTCGACGGTGGACAGAAGTCATCATGGCTGGTCTGGCGACTACGGACCCGTACGCAGCAGGGTGCGAATCACTGGTTGTGACACATTCCTCCCGTGACCAACCATTAAATTTCTGTGACTTGTGCCACAATAGACCTTCTGTCGGTTCGGACCAGATGGGATAGCTTCGTTGCCCTCGCACATCGATGAGCCTTGGGCACCCAACACCTGTCGCCGTTTGTGATTGTCCCTCCTCAGACCACTGTCGGTAGGTACTCACCACTGCTGACAGGAGCACCCCACAAGCCTTGCCGTTTCAGAGATGCTCTGACTCAGTTGTCTGCCATAACAATTTGGCCCTTGTCAAAGTCGCTCAGGTCTTTACTCTGCCCACTTCTCCTGCATCCAACACATCAACTTCAAGAACTGACTGTTCACTTGCTGCCTAATATATCCCACTCCTTGACAGGTGCCATTGTACAGATATATGATGTTATTCACTTCACTGTCAGTGGTCATAATGTTTGGCTCATCAGTGTACAAACACACATACAGTGCCTATGTAAGTCAACACCCCCTTTCAAAATTTAACCTTTTGTTGCCTTATCGCCTGGAATTAATTGCATTAAATCAGAATTTTCACCTTTATTTACACAATCGTAACACACAACTCCAAATGAAAAACAAATTTCAGAAAATTATTAAAATTACAAAATTACAATGTCTTGGTTGGATAAGTGTTCACCCCCTTATAACAGCAATTGTAAATTAGCTCAGGTTTAACCAATCACCTTCAAATCACACAGCACATGTTTAAATTATTTGATTTTGATTATTTCAGAATAAAATCAGCTGTTCCTGTAGGTTTCCTTTGCTGGTAATGCATTTCCAGCAAAGACTCAACCATGAGCACCAAGGAGCTTTCAAAGACCTCCGGGATAAACTTGTGGAAAGGCACAAATCAAGAGATGGGTGAAAAATATTTCAAAGGCCTTGAATATCCCTTGGAGCACAGTCATGCGATCATTAAGAAGTGGAAGGCATAATTGTACCACCAAGACCCTGCTAGATCAAGCCGTCCCTCGCAAACTGGAATGACAAGCAAGGAGGAGACTGATCAACAGAGGAGGCAAATGACAAATTAAAACCTACAGGCCTTTATGGCAAAGACTGGTCACTGTGTGCATGTGGCAACAATATCCCAAGCACTCCAACAAGTTTGGTGGCGGGAGAGAGAGAGAGAGAGAGAGAGAGAGGAGAGAGAGAGAAGAGGAGAGAAGAGAGAGAGAGAGAGAGGAGAGAGAGAAGGTGGCGGCGAGAGGGGTGGCTGCAGAGAGTAAGGTGGCGAGCAAGCAAGAGAGACATCAGAAAGGAGCCAAAATGAAAATGGAAATACAATGAAGAGCTTGAAGGAGCAGTAACAGTCAACGGTATAGAGAAGATTAATTTGCACTTGACTCCCTTTAAAAATAATGGACAAATAAAATTCCACTGAAAATTTTTATTTATATATATATATTTTTTATTATTATTTTTTTACTAATTCAACCTGAACCTAATTTCGTTTTTTAAAATCACCTTTAACTTGCTCTGCCATAATCTGGCTTCCACTATTTATATGAACTTCATCTCCTCAAAGGGAGCTTGGCAAACCACAAATGAAACTGCCTTAATTAGCAGCACACCTAATGCCCCCTAATTAAACAAGAAATAGAAGAGCGAAATCCAAAAAATAAATTTGGTTCAGTAGGAAAGAAAAGAAAAATATATTAAAGGAATAAGGTTTGGAAGAAGAAGGTATGAAAGGGTGAAGGGGAATAAACTCACAGATCAATCACTTCACACCTCCAGCTATACTGACTAACATATCGTCCCCCTACATGCATTCAATGCCAGTATTAGTTGTATAGAGAGTAGAAAAAATACGTGCAATTACGATACAAACATCAAATTTGTCATTTCTGTTCTGCAGGGGCTTTCTGATCAAAAATCTGCCCGATTGGCCATTGAAATCCCAAAATTAGAAAACTTATGAAAAAAAAACAAATTCAAAAAAATTTGAAAGTCACCGAGGCTGAAATTCTTGAGCGCAAGTGAACATCCCAACAGAGAACCAAGGGGAGATGCAGTCATCATTTGATGGACTCAGCACTTATCAAATGCACACCTCCACGCAACTTCAAAGATCATTTGATGCTATGCTAAAGAAGACATCATCCAAAGGTGGAATCCTAATGGTGCCAGGTACGAAGAGGGTGACGTAGTGTTTGATGTGTACAAGAGTCAAGTCTGAGTCAGGACAAGGTCGAAAAAGGTGGCAAGGGATCAGAAGAAGAGTTGACAAACCAGTAAGACCCAAGTAACGGAGAAGCTTTCTTTGAGATGCAAGCAACAACACTGAGCTGTTTCACTTCCTTGCGGAAAAGATGTTGTTGAAGCACAGACGACAGCACAGTCATTGTCCAAAAGGAGCATTTAAAATCCCATTAGACATGGGGATGGGGCTAATCTGAACATGCATTTAAGAAAATAACTGTCTGAGCATATATATATATATATATATACTTTTCACGAGCATGCATGATTTGTAATGAAGTTCATCTTTGGTTGTAATAAATGCATTTTCATGCCATTACATACCGACCAAGTGCTGGGCTCAAAGGTTTCGTCTTGTCAAATCGTTTTTCTCAAAATGCCTTGCATGTCCATTTGGAAGGCTAATTAATGTTGAGGGCTTACACCAGGTGTTTGTCTATGGTTGTTATGCCCTCGTCCACTTGGTTTGGTTTGTCTGAGATCCTCATTTTGTCCATTCTCCATTTGAGCTAATTGGTTTCAAGTCTTCCCAGAGTATATTCTTCCAGTTTGAGATCTTGTCATTTCTAAACCATGCCTATTTCTGCTGTTTCCAACTTGTATTTACTTATTTTGACAACCCTCTTTGTGCTTCTCTGAAGCAGATCATCTTGTATTGGTTGCACTGGAGCAACACGGGAATCTTGTATCTCCAAGTGCGTTCGGAGACTGGACGTGTGAATTTTCAGACCTATTGGCTGCCGTTTGTTTGGCTGACAGACTTGCTTTTCTTAAATACTGTTTTGTGTCAGTAAAGGTAGAGCATCCACAAGAGTGAACGAAGGATGACGATCATAAATACATGGGGGCAATGGCATTTTATTTTGGGAACTTGCACAACTGAGTCGGGGAGGACACATCGTGAGTCTTTCACAGTGACTGGAAATAATATGCTCCGCACCGACTCCTGCTGTGATCGGTCATTCTGCGGGTTCATAGTCGGTGCATAGCAGTGGACATGATCAGAACATACTAATGGATCAGTGGAGTATAAAACCATGATGGGGACATTAAAGTGGAGGGGACATCTATACATTGCTTTCAAGGGATTGTGGGTGGGGAGTGGGGTGTAAATTGAGGCAAAAAGGAAAGAGTGAGCATTATTGGAGTGTCAGAAGGGAGTGGAGAGACTATATTCTGATCGTGTATAATACCTGTGTGTACTTGGTGTGAGGTACAACTGGCTGAGCTCAGCATCCCAAACTTGTGGGCTTTTACCCAGTTGACACGAGTGATTGAGGCTTGTATTACAATGTGGGCAATCCTGGTTGCATTATTTTATTTTGGGTTTAATGTGCTTGTGGCAAAGGAGGTTTCTCCACACGGTAGGAGTTAAACACTTAAAAAAATATATATATATATAGCACAAATGATGGACTATCTGTGCAACTCGGTTAAGTGAACAGTTTGCAATACAATACTGTGCAAAACTTTGGGTTATTCCAATGATATTCATACTTTAACATAAATTCATCAAATTACCAGTGATAAGTCATCTGTGTTTATTATTGCAAACTAACAGCTTTTATAAATGTGTATGAAACAAAGTACTTAAGTAAATAACAAGTGTCATTTTATGGTATCAGTCAATACTTTGTGTATCTGCCCTTTGCCTTCTTGAGTGCCATCACTCTTTTACCCATGCTTCCTGTATACAACTGAAGCACTCTTACAGGAATATTGTGTCAAATATACTGCAGTAAGGTTAGTTGGGTTCCTTGTTTCCAGGTAATTCCACACGGCCTCGATTGGACTCGTGTCTGGACTCTGGGGTGGCCATTCTAACACTTGGAGCACATCAGCTGTAACCTAGCTCTCCATATACTGTTTTGCTATGTTGGAAGTGTTTCGTATCATTATCTTATTGGAAAATTAATCCTCTGCGTATTTAATGATTTCCACTCGGGACTGTGTGGTGCTGCAGTATCTGCTTCTACTTATTTTTGTTGGCGTCTAATTGATTTTAACAAGTTTTCCTTCACCAAAAGTTGAGATGCAATCCCAGACAGTTACAGAGCCTCCACCGTGTTAAACAGTAGGCTGCAAATGTTGAGTGCTCTAACATTCTCCTGGTCTTCGGCGTACGAACTGGAATATCTTTGATCCAAAAAGTTAAAACTTAGATTTATCAGAACAGAGTACCCAATTCCATTGTTCAGTTGCCCAATCTTGGTGTTGCCTTACAAATCTTAGTCTTTTCATCTCTTTCTGTGGTCTCAGCAGTGTTTTTTTTTTTTTCTTCTTCTGTATCTGCCATGGAGACCTGCTGCAATGAGCCTTCTACACAAAGTGCTGGATGAGATGTTAATGTTCAGGCCTGCTCTCATTTCATTTGTCAATTACTGACTTGATTCTCTTCTATCGCATAAACTGCACAACTTCAAGTGCTTGTCTTGCCTTGGGGAGGTTCTTCTGGGTCTTACTGAACTTGTCTTGTACTAAGTCAATTTGTTTTGGGTGTTGCAAAGTTTACCTCACACCATTGTAGATCTTCAGCTTTTCTGCTATTTTCTTCATAGTATGCCCTTCTTCTTGCAGAGTTTGGATCTTCACACACTGTTCTGTTGAAAGTTGCTTTCTTGGTGCCATTCTGAACCCACTCGTAGACTTTCAAGCAAGGGAATAAGCTGATGAAAACTAATTTCACAAATTCATTAATTTGCAACTTTTATTGTGGTTTCTTCTAATTTGCATTCATTTAACTGGTGTTGATTACTTCAATAATTTATTATTATTTACTCTACAAAAATCCACAAACTTTCCTGCATATTTTATTTGTGATAAGTAGATATTACGAGGACATGATGATATAATGTCTCACAAAAATAAAACTTTTTCAATTTCCCTCAACACAGACAGACACCGTGGTTCGTAATATATTGTTGCGAATTCGCGCCCGCCGGCATGCGAACGGCCACGTGACTCGAATCGCGGCACGTCGCCCACGGACGGACAATCTGTCGTGACCCTCTCGGACTAACGCCGGGAGCTAGTCACGGGTGGGCCTTTCGGCCTCACCACGATCGTGCCAATCGGCCACCCGCGTGGGATAGGGTTGTTCGCCAAACTCGACCTACCTAAGTACCCAGGCGGATGGTAAACCGGGCGATCGCACTCGCCGCAGGTTGACTCCGGACGCGAGCCGCTTGGCGGCCCGTTCCGTACTATCGGATAACCGAGCGGTGTTATCGTCGGCCTCGACGTTCCGATTAATTATCGGGCGTATTAAGCCCACTACGAACCCTTTACGTGAAGGAGGATGGAGATTCAATTAAAGACAAGACGAAGCGAAACGGGAAAACAGTTCAACACAAAGCACATTTATTTCACACACAGACCAGCACGGAAGGCACGTATATTACAGTCACAATAAAAATGCACATATAACAATTAAACAAAAACAACAATGCAGAGCTACTACCGAATACGTGAACACACGGCAACACTTATACAGTTCTACTTTACAAGACACGGCGCCA
Organism: Eptatretus atami; assembly: GCA_035128595.1. Taxonomy (NCBI): domain Eukaryota; kingdom Metazoa; phylum Chordata; class Myxini; order Myxiniformes; family Myxinidae; genus Eptatretus; species Eptatretus atami. Next base: position 83,899,154 of record CM068959.1, on the reverse strand, counting down.
CAAGATCCATACAAAAACAAACCCTGAAAAGAAAAAGGTGACTTCCCTTTTGGGCCGTCGAGTCCCTCTCCGACGTCCGTCGACGTGGTCCCGCCTGGCCGCGACTCCTGCCCTGGCGTGGTAGGCGAGTCCTCTCCTGCGTGCCTCGCGCCGGCACGTGTTGGCCGCTCGACGCCACGGACGGAGTTTTCGGCGCTATCCCAGCGCGGATAGAGGGGGGGGGGAAACGTGGATGCCCGAAGTCGGGAGAGGGAATGGCGGACGCTCCTTCCCGCCAGCGGGGTCTTGGAACCGCACCACAGCAGACCAGGCCAGCGCCACCACGACGAGGAGACAAAGAGGAAAAGGCGGAAGAGCAAGCCAGTGCGGCCGCCGCGTGTCCGTCTTTATAGCGCGGGGCTCCGCCCTCCACTCCGCCCCCGTTTTCGGCTCCACCCTCCTTCGAGAGGGTTCTCGAAGAGGGGCGTTCCCTCACCCCGACCGCCTCAGCTGGTCATCCACCAATCGGCGGCGGGCTGCCCTTCCCCTTCCTTCACACCAAGCGCGGGAAAAAATGGCGGGAAGAACAGGCGGGAAAAGCCCACCGAGCGTCCTTGTTGGTTTTTGTTTGAAATAAAAGATAGAAAAAGAAAAACGACTGACTCAAAGCGTCGCAGCCCGAATGAATCACATAATTCCCTCTAAACAACGGGTTTGGGGCTAACTACACATGTACTTAGAGATATCTCCCCTACGGGTCCTGAATGGTGGTTTGCGAATTTCCACAGCCGTAACAATATAATCGATGACTTCCCTTCAAAGGAATTTCAACACAGAAAGAGACCATTCGGCCCATCAAGCCTGCACAATGGTTGCCAACATCGGAAAATTTTTGTTGAGGCTCGTGGAAGATCTAGAATACTGGACGGATCAGGACACAACAGGAGAAAAGGGCAAAATATCCTGGTTGTGAAATAAAATTTGGTATCAACATTGTTCATACCTGCTCTCCCATCATTTCAAAAGTGAATGTTGAGCTTTTCAAACGCAGCGCAGGAAGGGGCCGCCATAAATGGGAGACTGACAATAACACGGACAAACACCACGGCCCAGATCTTATCTTAACGCATTGTTCAACAAACTGTGATTCCATGTTTTATATATACATTTAAAATGTAAATAGTTTCATACAATGCTCTTCTTCTGGATTAATGTTGAGCTTTGCCTGCGTGCGGAGCTTTTTTCAAATGCATCACAGGAAGTTGCCTCTGGAAACTGCAGACAGCTGAACATACAAACATGCATCATGGTTCACATTATATTTATATATATATATATATATGAAAACGAAAAGCACGGTCGGTGAGGCGATGAAGCCATCCGTCAGTCCATGAAGACTATTTGCCTTTTAATCACGTCCTGTTTGAACATTAATTCCCCAAGGAATCCAAAAACCCCAAGGACCCTGAAGACCCCAATACCAAAGAATACCACAAAGACCCAAAAAGACCTTGAATACCATTTTGACTCTTTCGACCTTCACACCATTTAGACCCTTTACACCCTCAGACAGCTTACTCTTGACCATTTCGACCACTTGGACCTTCTTTTATCACAAATTAATTTCAAATAAATATAATATCACCAATATTAGAAATAAATTTGTGGAAAAGAAATGTTTGTATTATGCTTGATGTAAATCATGCTAACACAGCACCTCTGTGACGTCAATCTCTGCAACGACATGTGGAGAGGCAAGCATGGAGAGGCGAGCATCGCGAGCCGATCTACGCTCGTATAATATATTACACACTTCAAACTTTCCCTCAATGTTTAACGGGAAATAAAAATTTTTGGGAAATAACTGCACCACAAAAGTGACAATAACTCAATCTTTTTCACAGTACTGGAAACAAAAGACCCCAAATTCTTTGCCCGACCTGGGCACAAATCGGATGGGTCCTTGCACAGGAAGACGCGACACACATAATATGTGCACTGTGCAGTATATTCTTAAGCTATACAGTGCCTATAGAAAGTCTGCACCCCCTTTCAAAATTTTCACCTTTTGTTGCCTTATAGCCTGGAATTAAATTGCATTAAATGAGACATTTTCCACCTTCATTTGCACATCGTAACCCACAACTTCCAAGTGGAAAAACAAATTCTACAAATTTCAGAAAATTAATTAAAAATAAAAATCTGTAATATCTTGGTTGGATAAGTTTCCACCCCCCTGAGTTAGTACTTGGTGGAAGCACCTTTGACAGCAATTACAGCTGTGTGTTGGGATAGGTCTCTACCAACTTTTCACACATTAATTGGGCAAAGTTTGCCCATTCTTCTGTTCAAACTCAGTCAAGTTGCGTAGGGAGCGTTGATGGACAGCAATCTTCAAGTCATGCCACAGATTTGTGATTGGATTTAGTTCGAGGCTCTGACTGGGCCACTCAATCACTTTTATCTTTTGATTCCTTAGACACTCCAGTGTAGCTTTTGCTGTGTGCTTTGGGTAGTTGGCATGCGGAAATGTGAATTTCCATTCCAAATTCAGCTTTCTTGCAAAAGGCAGCAGGTTTTCCTCGAGGACTTTTCTGTATTTTGCTCCATCCATTTTCCCTTCTGTCCTGACAAGTGCCCCAGTCTCTGCTGATTAGAAACATCCCCATAACATGACGCCGCCACGACCATTCTTCACAGTAGGGATGGTATTCTTTGGGTAATGTGCTGTGTTGGGTTTGCGCCAAATGTAACGTTTTGCATTTCGGCCAAAAAGTTCCATCTTGGTTTCGTGAGACCACAAAACGTTTTGCCACATGGCTTCAGAATAGGCTAACCCCTGCTTTAGCAGGGAAAATGGCCTTAAAATGCTTCTTGTTGTTGTACATGGCTTCAGAATCTCCAGAGTGTTTTTTTTGAATATATCAAATGGGACTCAAGGTGGGCTACTTTGAGTAATGGCTTCCTTCTTACCACCCTACTGTACAGTCCAGACTTGTGGGGTGCTTGGGATATTGTCACATCCACACAGTGACCAGTCTTTGCCATAAAGGCTTTTACCTCTTTCAGAGTTGCCATTGGCCTCTTGGTGGCCTCTTTGATCAAGCTCCTTGCTTGGTCATCCAATTTAGAGGGAGGGCCTGATCTTGGCATGGTCTTGGTGGCACCATATGCCTTCCACTTCTTAATGATTGTCTTGACTGTACTCCAAGGGATATTCAAGGCCTTTGAAATATTTTTTATAACTATCCTCTGATCTGTGCCTTTCCATAACTTTATCCTGGAGGTC
>CM068959.1:83883553-83895234 GCA_035128595.1 Eptatretus atami | reverse complement strand
TAGAACTGCCACTTTATAACTGCTGGCAGTGATGACCGGGTCCCAAGACCTCCCGCTTTGATTGAAAACCTGACCCTGACCCATGACCTTTTTCATTAGTGTTCATTTCAATTTAGAATGGGATTCAATTCAAATCAAATGGAAGACCAAATAGGTACAGTCCTGCATTGGAGTAATCAGAAGGATTTGCATTTAAGCTGCTACTCCTCTTACCCCGTACCCATCCAGGAACACCCAAGTGAGCCTTTTTCAAAAAAGAAAAGAAAAGAAAAAAACCCCCAGATCAAAAAATTAAATAATTCCGGCTGCCAGACCATGTGTCCGATCAAGTTGAAATTTAAAACATGCATTTCCCATCACTACGAGATCATAATTGTGAAGTTTCACGTCGATTGATTGAGCGGCTCCAGAGAAAACATTATTTAATATTGTCTTCAATCTAATATGGCTGCCAAACCATGTGATCTATCGATTATTCCTGAACAAACTTGTAATCTCAAGGCTTGAGGAACATTTGCGTAAAGTTTCCCCTTGATTTGTCCAGCCTTTATTAAGAAGATTTTATGGGTTTTTGGGTAAATCCAATATGGCTGCCAAACCATGTGACCTGTGGCTTTATATGTGTGAACGTTTTGTTCCTCATGGATAGGCGGTCATTCGTGTGAAGTTTTGCCTTGATCTGTTCAGCGACTTCGGAGAAGATTTTTGAAGTTTAAAATTTTTTTTTAAAAAACAATATGGCTGCCGACTCACGTGACCAATGATGTCATGAATTTTGTTTGTTTTTGTGGAACATTTTATCCCTCTGACCCTCAATTTTCATACTGATCAGATGCAGCGTTCTACATATGCAATTATGATGTCATTACGAAGGCACCTATGACGTCATAAAAAAATCATCTATTCCCCATGAGGAGTACTTGCCGTGTGCCGAGTTTCAATTTTTATAGCGCGGCGACATCGCGCTGTTATATAATTGGCTATTCTGTCCTGTGTCTTCTGTCACACTTATGGCCGCGTACGTCCCTTTGATCTGAGGGCTATAAATATAAATTTGTCCAACGTCACAACTCTTCCCATCATGCATGCTAATTCACCGTGTCTACATTTAAATTTTATAACTGCAAAATTGTTTCATCATTCTTAACCTAGACTTTTACTGCCCCCAGCCGCGTGATATCGAAGTATTCGCTTCTTGTTTCCATGGTGATAGAGATACAGAGGTCCAAAGTATTTTTTTTTCCCCCATTTTTCTAACATGGTTACCACATCACGTGACCTATGACATAATTATGATTAAAACATTCTACATTCATGAGTAGTTGCACCTATGTTGAAAATTTCGTTTCAATCCAACAAGCGGTTGTGGAGAAAAACACAAAAGTTCTGGAAAGAGACAGACAGACAGACAGACAGACCCAAACGCAATACCCTCTCCTTCGGTGAGGGTAATAAATTGGGTGGCAGGGGTCTGACCATCAAGGCCCACAAAAACCCACACTACCTGTGGCATAATAGGTCAGTCATACTGGCTGATATGGAGTGAGGAGCACATAGGCATGCTGGCTGGCAGACTCGCTGGAACTTTACCCCCACTCTGCTTGCTGTGCAGCACCTGTTTAACTTTAGGGCTTTAGGCCTGCTTTAAGGGTCCTTACAGCATGGTCTCCAGCAATAGACTTTCACTTTCTCAACCCATCTCAATTCAACTCTCTGCTTCCTCCTGCATGTAATTGTTGCTCTATCTATAGGCATGAAGGGGAAAGGTTCTGTGGCAGCACTTTTCTTCTGGGGGTATAGCTGACATCAGCCTGATGGTGAATATAACCGTCCTTGCCAACTTGTAACTGTGTCGTGGATATAGGTGGTTGGGTATTGGTAGGGTGAAAGGGTCATGTAAGGAAGAATAATCATGAAAAGGTGGTGAAAGTGGAAAAGAGTGAAACAATGGCTTTTGGCCTTATCCGCGGCTTCCCTGGACTCTCCGACTCCGTGATCCAGCACACTTGGCCACAAGATCCCTTTACACCCACATTCACCTGACATTAAATCTACAGAAACTTTTCGCATGTGTCGTCGTCTATCCGGACGTTTTCCCCTCCCCCAACGCACGTTACAATACATATGTCTGGTATGTAATGAAAATTAATTCTGATGTAAAAATACAATAACGGTGATTGTTTAGTTTCAAGTTTAGATCAAAGCTTTTGTTAAAAACAAATTAATTGGTAAAAAAAAAAATCGTTTCACGTCGAAGGACAACACTCATTCATGGAGCATTTCTTGGCCAAGGAATTTTCTCTGTCTGGCATTGATTTTTTTTATTATTTTTATTTTTTTAACAAGGCTCATGGAAGAGTTGTCAAAAATTGTCTTCTGTGTAATTCTTGTGACTGGTGTGTAATGTAAATACTGTGCTGTACATTCCTCCCAAACCACACCCAGGTCAGTCAATGTCATGCCTGTCTTTACCTCTCATGAAGGTGGATGGAGGTTGTGTTTCACCCCTGTTTGTGACTTGGTGAAAGTATGTTGGTCTGTTTGTCTGTATGTCTGTCACACGACTTTTGTCCACAGTTTTGAAGCAATCATTCTGAATTTGTTTTGTATGTGTGTCGGTGGCCGGCCAAAGACAGCAACACACATTTTTGGTCAGGATGTGGAGCCTGATGCTGGAATTTTTAAAATGCCTTTTCACCATCGAGAGATGGGGCCAAAAACGATAGGTGGCAAGATATCTTAAACCGTTATGGATGGACTAAGAAAAAAAACAAACTTGGTGGACAGGTTGTGTGTGTGACGAAGAATCGATTCAATTTTGGTAAAGATGCAGATCTGGATACGAGTGATTCTTTTTATTTTTATTTTTCTCAAGTGATTCTTAAGCATTGAAAGATGGGACCAAAAATGATAGACAGCATATCTCGAAAAGCTTGACGGCTGTAGAGGAAACTTGGTGGATGAGTTGGGTGTGTGCTGAAGATAAATTGATTCAATTTTGGTGAGGATTCAGATCCGGATTGGAGAATTTTTTAAATGATTCTTTACCATTTGGAGATGGGACCAAAAACGATATTCAGCATGATATCTGAAAAAGTTTGACGGCTTCAGACGAAACTTGGTGGTCTATGTTGGATGTGTTACGAGGACGAATTGATTCAATTTTGGTGAGGATTGGGATCTGTATCCGAGAATTTTTTTTATAATTTTCTTTTCCAAGTGATTCTTCCCCATTTAGGTATGGGGTGAAATACGATATACAGCTTGATATCTCAAAAAAAGTTGTGGACTAGTTGTGACAAAACTAGGTGGATGAGTTGGGTAGGTGACAAGAACAAGCGGATTTGATTTTGGAGGTACGGATCCAGCTCCGACCTATCGGTTGGATACAAAACGTAAACTGTTCAGCCTGGTGGAGATATGCGCACTACCTTCGCCGAAGGAGAGGGTATTGTATTTGGGTCCGTTTGTTTATTTGGGTCCGTTTGTTTGTTTGTTTGTTTGTGCACACAGAACTTTCATGTTTTCTCAACAACCGCTTGCCGGGTTGAGACGAAATTTTCACCATTGGTGCGACTACTCATGTGGAAGGCTTTAATGATAATTATGACGTCATAGGTCACGTGGTGTGAAAGCCATATTGGAAAAAGGGAAAAACTTTGGACCTCTATTTCTGAAAGCACATCAAGGAAAAATTGAAACTTGGCTCAGAGCAAGTACTCCTCATGGGGAATGTGATTTTTTTTTTTGGTGATGTCATAGGTGCCTTCGTTATGACATCTTAATTGCGTATTAGTGGGGCAGATAATAGCAATTTTTGAGAGGAATCGTGCAAATGATGATACAAGTATCAAATTTGGCACATTTGTTCTCAGCAGGGACTTAATCAAATCTGCCTGATTGCCCGTACTCGATTTTTTTTTTTTTTTTTTTTCGTTTTTTTTTTTTTTTTTTTTATATTTCATTTTTGAAAATCCAAATTTGAAAAATTGAAGAAAAAAAAAAAAACTTCAAAATACAGATCACGAATCATTGTTGGATTGCTGGCTGAAATTGGTGAATGTTCAGAAACATCATCAAAGACGTTCAAGTCTGCCATGCAGTTTTCTTCCCTTTACACGGAAGGCAGACAACGACCTCACAGTCCGTGAACGCATGGAAGTATGGGATCCTGTAGCTTTCTCAGGCCCTATTGCAGAAACTACCTCATGGACTGGAATCCATCGTGCCTTGGCTCCTTGGCCAAAGGCATCCACATGTTCTCAAGACCTAGTTCCTGTAAGGATGGCAGTAATAGATTTGCTATGACTAGTACGTCCGTGTCATTAGCCTTAAATGATAATGGACTTGCTACCATCCGTCGTTGCCCCTGCGTGTAAACAAATATTGAGTGTCAGCTTTCTTCATGCAACATGGAGAAACAAATCCAGGACTTCTCTTGTGTTGCTAATGGCATCTTCTTCTCTTTTGTGACAATGAACTGTGCTTGTCGTCCTGTGCTTCACCACATCTTTTCCGCAAGGAAGTGAAAGCAGCTCAGTCTTGTGCTGTCATCTCGAAGAAAGCTGTCTCCAGTTACTTGGGGGTCTTACTGGTTCCTGCACTCTTCTTTCTGATTCCTTGCCCACTTTCGACTTGCCTCGGACTGTCAGACTGACTTCTGTACAGCATCAAACACTACGTCACATGTCTCGTACTGCTGGCACCATAGGATCAACCTTTGGCGATGAATGTCCTTCTTTAAGCATAGTCATCAAATATCTTTGAAGTGCGTGGAGGTAGGGCATTGATAAGTGCTGAGCCATCAATGATGGCTCTCCCCTTGGTTCTCTGCATCTCCCCTTGGTTCTCTGTCTGGGATGTTCACTTGTGCTTCAAGAATTTCAGCCAGCTGTGACTTGGGAAAGAGAAGAGATCAATTTCAGAAAATTAATTAAAAATAAAAATCTGTAATATCTTGGTTGATAAGTTTCCACCCCTGAGTTAGTACTTGGTGGAAGCACCTTTGACAGCATTACAGCTGTGTGTTGGGATAACGGTCTTACCAACTTTTCACACATTAATTGGGCAAAGTTTGCCCATTCTCTGTTCAAACTCAGATCAAGTTGCGGTAGGGACGTTGATGGACAGCAATCTTCAAGTCATGCCCACAAGATTTGTGATTGATTTAGTTCGAGGCTCTGATGGGCCACTCAATCACTTTATCTTTTGATTCCTTAAGACACCCAGTGTAGCTTTTGCTGTGTTGCTTTGGGTTAGTTGGCAGCTGAAATGTGATTTCCATTCCAAATTCAGCTTATTTTCAAAGGCAGGCAGGTTTTCCTCGTAGGACCTTTTCTGTATTTGCTCCATCCATTTTCCTCTGTCCTGCAAGTGCCCAGTCTCTGCTGATTAGAAACATCCGCCATAAAACCACAAACAAAACAAAAAAACCAAAACAATACCCAAAAAACATTTTTATAACACAAAACACAAACAGTTCCAAAACAATAATACACAGAATAAACCAAACAAAACCAAAAAATTGACCTGCACGACGAACATCTCTTCACAGTAGGGATGGTATTCTTGGTAATGTGCTGTGTTTGGGTTTGCGCCAAAGATGTAACGTTTTGCATTTCGGCCAAAAAGTTCCATCTTGGTTTCGTGAGACCACAAAACGTTTGCCAACAATGGCTTAGAATAGGCTAACTACCCCTGCTTTAGCAGGGAAAATGCCTAAAATGCTTCTTGTTTGTTGTACATGGCTTCAGCATCCCAGAGTGTGTTTTTCTTGAATATATCAAAATGGACTCAAGGTGGGCTACTTTGAGTATGGTTCCTTCTACCACTCTACTGTACAGTCCAGACTTGTGGGGTGCTTGGATATGTGTCACATCCACAAGTGACCGTCTTTGCATAAGGCTTTACCTCTTTCAGGTTGCCATTGCCTCTTGGTGGCCTCTTGATCAAGCTCCTTGTTGTCATCCATTTAGAGGGAGGCTGATCTTGGCAGGTCTTGGTGGCACCATATGCCTTCCACTTCTTAATGATTGTCTTGACTGTACTCCAAGGGATATTCAAGGCCTTTGAATATTTTTAATAACTATCCTCTGATCTGTGCCTTTCATAACTTTATCCTGGAGGTCTTTTTGAAAGCTCCTTGGTCTCATGGTTGAGTCTTTGCTGTTGAAATGTCTCCCAGCAGAGGAATCTTACTGGAAAGCTGAATTTATTCTGATAATTATCAGAATCACTACATTTAACACAGGTGGAGGCTAATTAAACTTGGTGTGTGATTTTGAAGGTGATGGGTTACATCTGGGCTAATTTACAATTGCATTATATAGGGGGTGGATACTTATCCAAGCAAGACATCAGTTTTTTTTGTTTTTTTTGTTTTTTAATTAATTTCTGAATTTGTAGAATTGTTTTTCATTGGTAGTTTGTGGGTTATTGGTGCATACATAAGGTTGGAAAAAGTCGATTTAATGCAATTTAACTTCAGGCTGTAAGGCAACAAGAGGTGAAACATTTTAAAGTGGGTGTAGACTTTCTATAGGCACTGTAGCTACAGGCCGACACACAACACAAAGATTAAAGGGTTACATGGTATTCTGAAGAATTGTGTCAAGGTGATAAATGCGTAAACCACCATGAAAAGAATCATGGGAAGCAAATAATATAATGGAGGACAGTCAGAACTTAGTAAAGAGCAATCAGAGATTGGCAGACCTCCTCGCCAGAACTGTTTTTGTGTGGCGTTTGTGTACTGGTGTGTTTACATAATTATAAGAGACATAATTAGAACTGCCACTTTATAACTGCTGGCAGTGATGACCGGGTCCAAGACCTCCCGCTTGTTTGAAAACTGACCCTGACCCATGATTTTCATTAGTGTTCATTTCAATTTAGAATGGGATTCAATCAAATCAAATGGAAGACAATAGGTAGTCCTGCATTGGAGTAATCAGAAGGATTTGCATTTAAGCTGCTACTCCTCTTTACCCCGTACCCATCAGGAAACCCAAGTGAGCCTTTTTCAAAAAGAAAAGAAAAAGAAAAAACCCCTCAGATCAAAAAATTAAATATTCGGCTGCCAGACCATGTGTCCGATCAAGTTGAAATTTAAACATGCATTTCCCTCACTACGAGATCATAATTGTGAAGTTTACCGTCGATTGTTTGAGCGGCTCCAGAGAAAACATTATTTTAATATGTCTTCAATCTAATATGGCTGCCAAACCATGTGATCTATCGATAATTCTGAACAAACTTGTAATCTCAAGGCTTGAGGAACATTTGCGTAAAGTTTCCTTGATTTGTCCAGCCTTTATTAAGAAGATTTTATGGGTTTTTTGGGTAAATCCAATATGGCTGCCAACCCATGTGACCTGTGGCTTTATATGTGTGAACGTTTTGTTCCTCATGGATAGGCGGTCATTCGTGTGAAATTTTGCTTGATCTGTTCAGCGACTTCGGAGAAGATTTTTGAAGTTTAAATTTTTTTTTAAAAAACAATATGGCTGCCGACTCACGTGACAATGATGTCATGAATTTGTTTGTTGTGTGGAACATTTTATCCCTCTGAACCTCAATTTTCATACTGATCAGATGCAGCGTTCTTATCATATGCAATTATGAGTCTTACGACAGGCACCTATGCGTCATAAAAAATATCATGCTATTCCCTATGAGCGTACTTGCCGTGTGACCGAGTTTCAATTTTTATAGCGCGGGACATCGCGCTGTTATATAACTTGCTATTCTGTGTCCTGTGTCTTGCTGTCACACTTATTGGCCGCTGTACGTCTTTGATCTGAAGGGCTTAAAATAATAAATTTTGTCGCAAGTCACAATCTTCCATCATGCATGTAATTCACCGTGTCTACATTTAAATTTTATAAACTTGCAAAATTGTTTCATCATTCTTACCGTAGACTTTTACTCGCCCCAGCCGCGTGATATCGAAGTATTCGCTTTGTTTCTGGTGATAGAGATATTAGAGGTCCAACCGTATTTTTTTTCCCCCATTTTTCTAACATGGTTACCACATCACGTGCCTATGACAAATTAATTATGATTAAACAATTCTACATTCATCGAGTAGTTGCACCTATGTTGAAAATTTTCGTTTCATCAACAAGCGTTGTGGAGAAAACACAAAAGTTCTGGAAGAGACAGACAGACAGACAGACAGACCCAAACGCATCCCTCTCCTTCGGTGAGGTAGATAATTGGGTGGCAGGGGGTCTGACCATCAGGCCCACAAAAACCACACTACCTGTGGCAAATAGGTCATGTCATCTGGCTTGATATGGAGTGAGGAGCACATAGGCTATGCTGGCTGGCAGACTCGCTGGAACTTTACCCCCACTCTGCTTGCTGTGCAGCACCTGTTTAACTTTAGGGCTTTATAGCCTGCTTAAAGGTCCTTACAGCATGGTCTCCAGCAATAGACTTCACTTTCTCAACCCATCTCATTCAACTCTCTGCTCCTCCTGCATGTAATTGTTGCTCTATCTCTATGGCATGAGGGAAAGGTTCTGTGGCAGCACTTTTCTTCTGGGGTATAGCTGACATCAGCCTGATGTGAATATAACCGTCCTTGCAACTTGTACTGTGTCGTGGATATAGTTGTGGTTGGGTATTGGTAGGGTGAAGGGTCATGTAGGGAAGAATAATCATGAAAAGGTGGTGAAGTGGAAAAGAGTGAAACATGGCTTTTTGCCTTATCCGCTGGCTTCCCTGGACTCTCCGACTCCGTGATCCAGCACACTTGGCCACAAGATCCTTTACACCACATTCACCTGACATTAAATCTACAGAAACTTTTCGCATGTGTCGTCGTCTATCGGACGTTTTCCCCTCCCCCAACGCACGTTACAATACATATGTTCTGGTATGTAATGAAATTAATTCTGATGTAAAAATACAATAACGGTGATTGTTTTAGTTTTCAAGTTTAGATCAAAGCTTTTGTTAAAACAAATAATTGGTAAAAAAAAAAATCGTTTCATCGTCGAAGGACAACTACTCATCATGGAGGCATTTCTTGGCCACGGAATTTTCTCTGTCTGGCATTGATTTTTTTATTATCTTTTATTTTTTTAACAGGCTCTGGAAGAGTTGTCAAAAATTCTTCTGTTATTCTTGTGACTGGTGTGTAATGTACAAATACTGTGCTGTACATTCCTCCCAAACCACACCCAGGTCAGTCATGTTCATGCCTGTCTTACCTCTCATGAAGGTGGATGGAGGTTGTGTTTCACCCTGTTTGTGACTTGGTGAAGTAGGTTGGTCTGTTTGTCTGTATGTCTGTCACACGACTTTTGTCCACGTTTTGAAGCAATCATTCTGAATTTGTGTTTTGTATGTGTGTCGGTGGCCGCCAAAGACAGGCAACACACATTTTTTGGTCAGGATGTGGAGCTGATGCTGGAATTTTTAAATATGCCTTTTCACCATCGAGAGATGGGGGCCAAAAACGATAGGTGGAAGATATCTAAACCGTTATGGATGGACTAAGAAAAAAACAAATCTGGTTGGACAGGTTGTGTGTGTGACGAAGAATCGATTCAATTTGGTAAAGATGCAGATCTGGATACGAGTGATTCTTTTTATTTTTATTTTTCTCAAGTGATTCTAGCATTGAAGATGGACCAAAATGATAGACAAGCATATCTGAAAGCTTGACGGCTGTAGAGGAAACTTGGTGGATGAGTTGTGGTGTGTGCTGAAGATAATTGATTCAATTTTGGTGAGGATTCAGATCCGGATTGGAGATTTTTTTAATGATTCTTTACCATTTGGAGAATGGGACCAAAAACGATATTCAGCATGATATTGAAAGTTTGACGGCTTCAGACGAAACTTGGTGGTCTATGGTTGGATGTGTTACGAGGTACGCAAATGATTCAATTTTTGGTGAGGATTGGGATCTGTATCCGAGAATTTTTTTATATATTTTCTTTTCCAAGTGATTCTTCCCATTTAGGTATGGGGTGAAATACGATATACAGCTTGATATCTCAAAAAAGTTGTGGACTAGTGTGACAAAACTAGGTGGATGAGTTGGTAGGTGACAAGAAAAGGCGATTGCATTTTGGAGGTACGGATCCAGCTCGACTATCGGTTGGATACAAAACGTAAACTGTTCAGCCTGGTGGAGATATGCGCCTACCTTCGCCGAAGGAAGGGTATGTATATTGGGTCCGTTTGTTTATTTGGGTCCGTTTGTTTGTTTTGTTTGTTTGTGCACACAGAACTTTCATGTTTCTCAACAACCGCTTGCCGGGTTGAGACGAAATTTTCAACCATTGGTGCGACTACTCATGTGGAAGGCTTTAATGATAATTATGACGTCATAGGTCACGTGGTGTGAAAGCCATATTTGGAAAAAGGGAAAAACTTGGACCTCTATTTCTGAAAGCATCAAGGAAAAATTGAACTTGGCTCAGAGCAAGTACTCCTCATTGGGGAATGTGATTTTTTTTTTTTGTGATGTCATAGGTGCCTTCGTTATGACATCTTAATTGCGTATTAGTGGGCAGATAATCAGAATTTTTGAGAGGAATCGTGCAATGATGATACAAGTATCAAATTTGGCATTTGTTCTCAGCGGACTCTAATCAAATCTGCCTGTTGGCTCATTTGAAATTGATCCAAATTTTGAAAAATTTGAAGAAAAAAAAAACTTCAAAATCAGATCACGAATCATTGTTGGATTGCTGGCTGAAATTGGTGAATGTTTCAGAAACATCATCAAAGACGTTCCAAGTCTGCATGCAGTTTTCTTCCCTTTCACGGAAGGCAGACACGACGTCACATCCAGTGAACGCATGGAAGTATGGGATCCCTGTAGCTTCTCAGGCCCTATTGCAGAAACTACCTCATGGACTGGAATCCATCGTGCCTTGGCTCCTTGGCCAAAGCATCCACATGTTTCCAAGACCTAGTTCCTGTAAGGATGGCAGTAAAGATTTGCTATGACTAGTACGTCGTGTCATTAGCCTTAAATGATATGGACTTGCTACCATCCGTCGTTGCATCCCTGCGTGTACAAATATTCGAGTGTCAGCTTCTTCATGACAACATGGAGACACAGCATCCAGTGACTTCCTTGTGTTGCTAATGGCATCTTCTTCCTTTTGTGACAATGACTGTGCTTGTCGTCTGTGCTTCACACATCTTTTCGCAAGAAGTGAAACAGCTCAGTCTTGTTGCTGTCATCTCGAAGAAAGCTTCTCCATTCTTGGGGTCTTACTGGTTCCTGTCACTCTTCTTCTGATTCCTTGCCCACTTTTCGACCTTGCCTCGGACTTAAGACTGACTTCTGTACACATCAAACAACTACGTCACGCTCTCGTACCTGGCACCATAGGATTCCACCTTTGGCGATGATGTCTTCTTTAGCATAGTCACAAATATTTTGAAGTGCGTGGAGGTAGGGCATTGATAAGTGCTGAGCATCAATGATGGCTCTCCCTTGGTTCTCTGCATCTCCCCTTGGTTCTCTGTCTGGGATTTCACTTGTGTTCAAGAATTTCAGCCAGCTGTGACTTCAAAATTTTTAAAAGTTTTTTTATTTTTTTTTTCAAATTTTAAATTGGATTTTCAAATGGCCAATTGGGCAGATTTGATCAGAAAGCCCTGCAGAACAGAAATGCCAAATTTGATGCTTGTATCGTAATGCGCACAGA
>CM068959.1:83865776-83878789 GCA_035128595.1 Eptatretus atami | reverse complement strand
TCTTGCAACGTCTTAAATCTGAAATTGATTTGCGCTGAACGTTTTGCCAATAGACCCATGTGCAGCAATATGTTTTCTGGAAAAAAGATTTAAACACCATTCCATCCGTGAAGCCTGCTGTGTGACTTGGGAATTGACCTGCGTTCTGGTGCCATCAATCTGTCCAGCAGGTGGACGTGCATTCGTTCCACGGTCAAACTGCTGTTCCTTCACCTATATACCATCTCAAATACCTAACTGTTTTACTTACACAGCTGAGATGTTTTTTTGTTCTTTTAATGGAACAGATTTATTTTGGTCATTGTCGATGTGTGACATAATTGTGACATTCTAGAGTAATTTTTGTAATCTCACATTTTATCCTATCTTTTATAATCACTGTGGGTTTGTTGCTCATCTTGTGAGTAGTGCAAAGCACAAGTGTTGCAAATATAGCATGAGTGTCTTGATATTTACAAACCTAGCCTTGAAAGAGCAGGGATAGCGGAGAGGGGTGGGGGGGGGGGGGGGTCAGGCGACGAGACGAGGAAGAGATGATGAGGGGTGGAATATTGTTCAAAAATGAAATCAACAATTGTAATTTTTAGAATTACTTTACCCTGTTCTAATTGTTATTTTACCAGCTAACTTTGTTTGTGCATTTTTGACAGGTTTAGGATTAGAGGAATTATGATTACAATCACCCCCACTCCCCTTCCATTTCAATATCCTGAATCTCCCTCTGTTACAAATGTTCCTTCACCCCTCAATATCCCTCCCCCTAACATTCAGGCAAGTTTTTACTTTATTTTATTTTGTCGCTTCTTGTCTATCTGGTTCGTGGTGTGAACAGAAATGCCAACAGCTTGCCAGAGTTCCATGTTTGGGAGCGGAAAATGCTGACTTGGAGTAAAATGTGTGACAAGTTATGATAAAATGTGTTTGTGAAGTGTCTTTTTATTCTATTTTACCTTTTAAATCCAAATTTAACAAACCAATAATTTTTGCAGTCGACCCTTTCAAATGTACACCTCTGTTTATACAATCACTGCTCTCACCCCAATGTCCAGCTTGTTTCATGTAACACATTGAAATTTAATTCCTTTGTTGAAAATCCAGACAGCTGACCATTTTTACCCCATGCGCAAAGTGGGGTTAAGCAATTGGTTCACTCTGTCTCGACAGACGTCGGTCGATGATCGAGGAACTACTTGATTTCAATTTAATTTAATAATTTGAACATTGTAGAACATGAATCGGAACGTGAACATGCAGTTTAAGCAGTACTTTGACTCTCAATTTGGACAATTGTGCGGAGGCTTGTCCCGATTGTGCTTGTGCAGAGATGAGTAAGGTAATTATATTTTAGTCTGTATGGCTCCTCTGGAATGATTTTCAATTTGTTTGATTGCCAAACAGGAAACTTCCCATTTTTAGGGATTTTATAAAGGACACAGACAACAGGCATGAATAATTAATTTAACGTGTTAAATAAGGTGGTGTAAAAGATGCTGCATCAAAGGCAGTAAAACGTCTGCAAAAAAAAGAAGTTTGCTTTTCTGCAGATTTTAAAAACCTTTATTATATTTCAATTGAATTGTAGACTTGAACACTGTAGAACATGTATCGTCTTGCTTTCACTTCCAAAAATAATAACCGTTCGTTGAGCAGTAATTGGACAAAACATTACACCATTTTACATCATCTCAACCAATCAAATTTGCCGCTCACATTCTCAGCATTGGAGAATATCGAGTTTGAGACAAATAGTGGCTCGTAGGAAATGTAGATCGTTCCCGGAAACGCAAAGCAGGAGGTGAAAACACCCCTCCCATGTGTTTTTTTTCTCAAGATTGTGTAGGGTCAGGTGTGCTTTGAACTCTCTTGTTGTTTGTTTGCTTATTTTCCCATTTGTTTCACAAGCTTGCCCACCAACAATGATGCATAGCAATAGGCTTTCAAGAAAGCATTGTGTTCACTCCTCCCTTTTCATTTATATATTAAATTTACTTTTTTTTTTTTTTTAACAGAAGTGGGAAGTCTCCCAGCCAGATCCGAGAGGTTTACCGCAAGGGAAGGCAGTACACCACCAAGAAAAAGTGTGAGTGCTTCTGCGGAGGGGATACCTACACCATCAGAAAAGGACTGCACATCCACACCTGGTAAACACACAATTTCTCCATTTTGTTTGTGGTCAGAAAATCATGGGTATAGTCATAAACCTCTGGAAGACGATTCGGATAATGGTTGGTGGTACCAATGTTTTAACTTACAGACGCCATCAATTTAGCTTGAAATGTGTCATTTATCCGGTGGCTGTATTTGTGATAACATTGGTTGTGGTAGTGTTCACCTCCGTCGATGCCTGGATTAGGGAGACGACCGTTCAGACTCCATTGCTTTCACACCCCCGACAATCTCGTGGTACACAAGCCTCGGAGCTAGTCGTTTTGGTGTCCCATTCTGTTTTGTTCCTAAGTTGTGAACATGTTATCGAACCATTGACCTTGTGCACTCTGTGAACTTGCATGCTTTTTTTTCACATTTGGTAACTTCGTTCATTGCTGAGCATGTGGCATTGCCAACATCCTTTGCCATGTGTTTGTTGAAGTGTATATGCACACAGCGAGATTTTTATTTTAATTTTTGGTTTGTACTCAGGATGCCATGACATTGAACACCACCGCTTGGACAGGCTTAAGAGACTTCCAGACAAGCCCGCAGCATCCCCCACAGCGCCGAAGAGGCAGAAAACATTGGAGAATGGCGAAACGGATGTCCCAAAGGTGATTCGATGTCGTATGCATTGGTGTGGTGAACTCCAAAGTAATTGTGTGACTTTATTGAGATTATGACAAGTGTAATAACTAAAGTTCAGTGCATCAAAAGGTTTTCGTAAAGTTAAGCTACTGCGGTATAAATTTATGTATTTTCTTCCTTTATGCACGCACACACACTCTCCTGTCCTGTTGTAAAGCTGCCCTTCCACGGTCACATGTTAATTCGTAGTTGCCACTTTTTTTCTTTTTTCTTGACAAGAGCAAGGCTCATGCAAGCGCAAGGTAAAGTTAACAGTGCGTTAGCAGAGCAACAATTGGGCACAACTAGCAAGGGAATAAATGAACAGGAGAGAGAAGGGGAGGAAATACTGAAACAAATAAGAGGGTTTGGGTTATGAAGCCGGTTGATTGGGGGGGGGGTAATAAAGATCATGAGACAGGATTGGGGACACAACACGAGGTGGGGTTACACTGCCTGCTTGAAGCCTTTTTTTTTTGGATACATTGACGAGGCTCGTATGAGAGCTAACATACAATGCACGACAAGAAGGGTGGGAGATGGAAAGGCAAAACAATGGGGAACAGACATGAGGAGATCTGTGGAAAGGAGAGAGATGGGGTGGGGAACACTGGGTATAACAGATAGACACTACGTGGACTTTCAGGAAGGAAAGCAGGGAATTTGAAGGATGTGGGTTTGGGGTGGATTAACGGAGGTAGAAAAGATCATGGTTTTGGATGGGGGAAGATGAGAGGTGGTGGTGAATGGCTGTTTTGAAGGTCTGGAGGGAAGAATGGGATTGAAGGGAGTGTGGGAGTTTATTCCAAAGGTGGGAAAAAAGAGAAATGAACGAGTGAAGGTGAACAGTGATTCGTAATTTTGGTAGTTTTACCAGAAGGGGGTTGCTGGCGGACCTTGAACGCCCTGTGGAAATATGGGCGGGGGGGGGGGACACATTGCAGACAGAGTGAGGGAGGGGGGCTGAGAGCCGGCAGAGGCAGACGCGTAGAAGACAGAAAGACCACCGACCTGCCTGCGGTGAGAGAGTGAGAGGCTCAAAGACTCAGCCTCACCGCAGGAGATCCCAATGATCCTAAATGCCCTGTTTTACACAGCATGAAGCCGAGAAAGGTGAGAGGCAGGAGCACCAGCCCAGTGGGGATTGCAATACTCCATGGAGCTGCGCACGAATGTTTTGTATGTGGTCAGGAGCTCAGGTGGGCCGAGGAAGGACTTTGCACAATGGAGGATTCCCAGTCGGCGACTGGCTTTGGAGACCAGGTTGGAAATGTGGCTTTCCAGGAAAGATCATGGCAGATAGTGAGACCCAGAAGCTTGAATGAAAGGACTTCTTCCAGAGGATTGTTGAGAAGTAGATGGGGGGGGGTGTTCCAGAAGTCCTTTCGGAGAGACATAGTGAGAGTGTGAGATTTGTCAGGATTGAAACACATGTTACATGTGTTGGAAGAATGGGAAAGAATGGCTCTGAAACATGGTTTAATAAATGGGAGAAGTCAGGAACAGAGTTGGGGTGCAGTCAGCCTGTATTTTGGAAGTTTAACCAGGAAATGGTTACTGGAAACACATACATCTTAGGGTTGCTGGGGAAGGTCAGACAGCTGAGACCAGAAGGAGCAATATTGGAGAAGAGGTGGTTTAAAATATAAAACCACTGCCATTATCATTTACGAAGGCTTTTATAAGCAAATAATATCCGCTTCAAGAATGATGGTCTTGTGTAGCTTATTTTAGCCATGTGACCGCTGGTTTTATGCAATAATTGTTTTTAACTTCCTTGAAAAGGATCAAATTCCTATGATAAAGGTATGGAATTAATACTGATGCAGACAGGCCTACCTTCACTGAAGATATGTATTTTGTCGCAAATTTTGCTGATGTTTGTGATCATATATCAATGCATGAAAATGGCGTACCAAATATTAAGGTGAAAAATCTTTAATTTTGTATTCCTCTCCCTTTTCATTATTATTATTATTATTGTATTGTGTATTATTATTGTTATTATTTTATTATGTTTGCTTCCATATCCAGCCTTTGCAGGAAGCCAACTTCTTCCTGTTGTTGGCACCTGATTAGTTGTTCTCTCTGCTCTGAAGAGGTACATACAGGCAACAAATGAGGCTCAGCGATTGTGTGGCCTGTTTTATTTACACTTCATAAAGTAACTCATAATGGGAATTGTGGTGTATGGGCATAGAGTGCTGAGGGCGTGGAGTATTTATGATAATAGTCCAGTGGTTAGCGGGTTCATATGTCCTTACGCGCCCGCTAGAGGCCCACAGTGGTGTACATCCGGACACGCAATAAACAGAGTTACGACGACACTCTCACGACTACACTCTCTCCGTGCCTCACTGCACCCCGGACATCACACTTGGCGACGATGGATTGGGATCGAATCACCGCTCATGGCGGAGTGCATGTTTCATCGGCAATGACTTTGAGTTGTTTCCGGAGCAATTGGATTGCCAGGCGCACACGGTGCCGGGAAAATCATCGCAGCTGGCGGTACGAGTTCGATCACCGTGCAAGGAGCCCAGGGGAGCATCGCGAATTTCGCCGCGCGGGTGAAACATCTCGCCGTCGCCTGCAAATTCACAGTCGAGTGAACGGCAGGCCAGGCTCAAAGATCGTTTTATTTCTGGTTTGCAAGACTCGGAAATGGTTTCGGCGATACTACGGCTGGAGTACGAGGACATTACGTTCAATTCAGCAGTCGAAGAACGGCATCGGCGTCGAACAGACGCTGAGTGATGTCCGAACCATTGCCGGCCAGAGCCTCATGGTGTCGGAGGTCGCGCGGTGCGGGACGATCGAGGTCCGGGGGAAGACGCAACCTGTGCGAGGTTTTGTACATGACGTACGCTTTTACGTCCCGGAGCACGACCTAACCTGCACGAGGCACAGACGCCCCGGAGCACGATTGCGGTCGATGATGAGCCTGTTTCAATTGGTCGGATGGTAAAGACCAATGACAGTGGAGATCGAGGTGAACGAGACGCCGATCGTTTTTCAGATTGATACTGGGGCGGCTGTATCGATATGGGCGAGCAGACCGCTCGTAGACTCAACGGTCTCAACCTTATCAGGTCTAACCTCACGCTGTACACGTACACCAGCGAAGCGATGACAGTTGGAATGGCAGCGTATCTGTAACTGCCAAGGTCAAAGCGCCGTGCTCTCGCTGTTTGTAGTGCGAGGGGAGGGGCCGGCGTCCTGGGCCGAGACTGGCTGACTCGCATCAGCCTAGACTGGACGGCGCCAGCATTCACCTTGGCGACCGTGCCGAGCCGATAAGAGCATCAGTCGGAGGAGGTTTTTCAAAAGCATCAAGATTTGTTTGCAACGAGCTTGGACAACTCGAGGCGTGCAGGCAACGCTTTGAGGAAGGAGGGAGGGTGCCTCCCTTGGAGCCTGCGTGCGAGGTTCTGGTGGCAGGGCCAGCGGATGCAGAGTTGGTGTCTGTTCCTTGCTTCCTACATCTACGATATACAGTTCCGGACACGGGGAGCATGTCGACTGCGACGGTCACTCGCGCTTGCCTTGCGCGGAGGGCCACGGGAGGCATGCTGACTGCGACGGTCCTCGCGCTTGCCTTGCGCGGAGGGTCCAGCTTCGTCTGAATCAGCCGACCAGGTTGATGTTTGCACGAGCCAGGTCCGGGCGGGCCGGTCACCGCCAAGCAGGTGGTGGAATTGGCTCATGATACAGTACTGCCGTGTCGTTAGGCGATTTACCGGGGGTTTGGAGCAGAGACTCGCCGTGTCGTTCAGGCGATTCAAGGGGGATGGAGCAGTACTCGCCCGTGTCGTTCAGCGATTTCAACGGGGGATTGGACGATCTGCTTCGACGGTGGGATCGGCTCGTTATCGGCGCGCGCTCGTGTCGTGCAGGCGATCGTTCAACACGTAATCACCTCGAGCCGGTCTGCAGTGAGGAGGCAAGAAGGGTTCATCTCTACGCCTTCAGCCGTCCATCCCACAACCGAACTATGGTTGTTCGCAAAATTGTTGTGGTGGCCGGGGTTGGGGAGAGACATTGAACGAGTGATTAAGCGTTACGCTGCTGGGCAGGCAAATGCCGATAATCCGCGCGTGAGAGAAATGTGTTTGATTGTGATCGATGCATTTCTGGGTGGCCGGAGCATGTGGTTTTGCAGAGGTCATCGGCGGGCATTACTGTAGCGAAGCTGCGGACGATCGTTGGTAATAAAGGGATACCCTTGATGCTGGGTTCTGGCACGATCCGCAGATCCTCGCAGATGTGTTTAATGATCTTGTGCATCGCAGCGGTGTTCGACACCTTAAACGGTTTGTTAAAATGTTGTGCATCCTCGCACTAACGAGCAGGCAGAATCGTTTGTTAAAATGTGCCATCCTGCCACTAACGAGCAGGCAGAATCGTTGTTGAAATGTTGTGTCAGCTATCACGAACGAGCAGGCAGAATCGTTTGTTGTGATGTGGAAACGTGCTTTGCGTAGAGGGGAGTTTACATCTGCGCGGGGCGATGATGTGTGTTTGCGACCATATGGGAATATATACATCTAACCAATGAGTATGTTCCTGTCATATTGCTGCGACCTAGAGGGTCGGTGGTTGGGGCAATGTTGCGCCTGCTGGTGCGCGTTTTTGATGTGGGACAGCGGGTATGGAACGGCAATTCCTGTTCAGATTGATGATGGGAGGTGTGGAAGCGGCACGTGGAACCGGGGGCTGTTCGCTGTTCAGCGTCACCCCAGCTCTGATATCGTCAAGGCCGGACATGCCAAGCAACATGGAGCCCCACCTCTGTTCTCGCCAGGGCCAGACGTGCTGGGCCCCATGGGACTAGCGGACTCGGGGTGTTTACCTGATTAGTCCTGTCCGAGGACACAGAGCAAGCTTGTCGACCGTGGGCGTTTGATGGTGCAGGGGAGGTTCGCCTAGGGTGTCACCTCGACCTCGCCAGAAGGCGTGTAAGCATGGGCCGTCTGGTGGCGCTGTCCGCCCAGGGGGATCAAGTGACGTGGTACTTGGAGGATTTTGGATGATTAGTGTCCTTTTTCACCAGTTGCTTTTTGTGTCATAGTGTCAATGATTTTTGATTAGTATCATGTTGTCGTTTATACTTTGATTTTATATTATAATGTCATTTTATAATTATAATTTTAGGAGGGAGGAGTGTGGTTATGGGCATAGAGTGCTGAGGGGCGTGGAGTACTTATGATAATAGTCACGTGGTTAGCGGGTTCATATATCCTTACGCGCCCGCTAGAGGCCACAGTGTGTACATCCGACACGCAAATAAAGAGTTACGACTACACTCTCACGACTACACTCTCTCGTGCCTCACTGCACCCGGACACCACAGGAATGGCCTTTTTTTTTTAATCGTGTTTCACACATGGGCAGTCTGATCAACACCAGCTACATGCCAAACCTAAGCAATCGATATTGCTTGTGTGATGGCCATATACTTATCGTAACGAATGCTTGCCATGAAGTGCCATCTCCAAACCAGTGGGGCCTTTTTTTTCTTCTTTCCTCCTTTCAAAGAAATGGTGTTGAAACGAGAGGTTGTGACTCATCAATGTGATCCAACAAAGTCAAGCTGGCAAAACCGTCCAATACAAAAAACTTTAATGGAGAAATACCGACGGACAGCCTGCATTAAGGCCCACGTCTAACACTTTCATGCGCGCACTCAGTTATGTTGCAAGACTTTTCAATCGCTCACTTGAGGATTTAGAGCATACATTATCAGAAAAAAATTATGAGTTGGCTTTCTATACGAGTTGAAAGTTACTCAAGGTTTGACAGTACATACAGTGCCTTCAGAAAGTATTCACATCACTCAACTTTTGTCACATTTTGTTGTGTTATGGCCTGAATTTAAAATGGATTAAATTTAAATTTTTTTGTCACTGATCTCAAAATTCCCCATAATGACAAAGTGAAAACGTTTTATTAGAATTTTTTTTACAAATTCATTGAACATGAAAGCTGAAATGTCTTGCTTCAATAAGTGTTCAACCACTTTGCAATGACACTCCAGATTGAGCTCAGGTGATTCACTTTCCTTTGATCATGCTTGAGATGTCTCTACAACTTGATTGGAGCCCATGTGGTCAATTCAATTGATTGGACATGATTTGAAAGAAACCCACCTTTCTATATGAGGTCACAGTTGACAGTGCATGTCAGAACAGAAACTCTGCCATGAAGTCCAGGAACTGTCCGAAGAACTCCGAGATAGAATTGTGAGGAGGCATTATCTGGTGAAGGGTGCAATGCAATTTTAGAGTATGAAAGTTCCAAGAGCACAGTGAGCTCCATCATGAGGAAATGGAAAAGAATATGGAACTACCCAGGCTCTTCTAGAGCTGCCCGTCGCCAAACTGAGTAACTGTGCAAGAGGACCTTGGTCATGTAGTAGGTGATCAAGAACCAAATGATCACTGAAATAACTACAGAGTCTTTGATTGAGATGGGAGAAAATGTTGGAAGGACAACAATCTCTGCAGCATTTCACAAATCTAGGCTTAATGGGAGAGTGGCCAGACGGAACCACTCCTGAGAAAAAGACACATGACAGCATGGTGGATTTTGCAAAAACACACATGAAAGACTGAGAGCATGAGGAAAAAGATTATGTGGTTTGATGAGACGAAAATTGAACTCTTTGGGCCTAAATTGCAAAGCGATACATCTGAATATCTTCACATGCCTTAAATACTGCCCCTCTTGTCATTCATCTCACGGTATACGTGAAGTGGGGGAGTGGGGGGAGGAGAAGTCAGGTCTGTTGATGTACAATTTGAACAAATAATGTTTCCTGATTCTCCATGGTATTTACACTTTTTGAACTTTGTTTTGGTATTATAAAAGTGGGTTGTTTTTAAAATGCATGTAGTTACTCGTTATTTGCTTGTTGCATTTTCGCATTTTCAATGTGTGATTGTTTAGGATAAGAACATTTTTTGAAAATTATTGTTCAAGCATAGTTTCATATTAGAGGTAAATGCAACAATGCACGCAAGTGTGTGTGAATTGCATAGGCAGGAGAAAATGTAACACACATTCTGCACATGCCCAACATTAATTACCATGGTGACCGCATTCCTGAGGTGGGCTGATGAATGAGGTAATCCTGCAGATTTAGCCTTCATGGCTTGACCGGCCTGAGTTTGGCCAATGGACAGTGTCGCTCCGCTCATTGGTTTATATTGCTGTGAGGTTGATAAGATTTAAGTGATGTGGTGGTGTACTTTGTCATCGTTCTTGGGGAGTTAGGAAGAAAGGAAGAGGAAGAGAGCAATTGGAGATGCAAGAATGCAATGGGCATTATTGAGTTTGGCTCACTTGTCTGGAATGACACCAGCTGCCATGGGCCTCCCCTTGTTTTGGTCATCCGCAGGCCACTGCATTTGTTTCATTGTAAGCTTTGATCGTGGGGTTTTTTTAGCGCCATGCCTACCGCTGCCACACAACTCCAGGATTTCAGGTTATGCTGTCTTCTACCTGTATGCCCAAGTAAACGTGTTTCAGGCAGCATTGCCATCTTGGAAACTCATCCTTCTGTCCACATTTAGCTTTTTGTCCTCTGCAAGGTCGCTGATACCCATTTATGTCTAGACTCAACTCTGTCAAGATCCTGATGCACTATCTTTCAATCTCCATTGGATGCATATCCTTTGCCAGTTGTTTTTCAGACACAGCTGTTGCTCTCGCTCACCAGCTACCATTGCCTCTTCCATTGGATATACACTTTGCATACAATCATCTAGAATCGGGCACTGCTTATTTTGCACTCTGTGTCCATGAACCAATCAGAGCCTGTTGTTGCTCCTATAAAGGCTATGTTAGATTAGGTTAGATGTAGGATAAAGGTTAAAGGCTATTTCAGTGATTTTGTTGTCATTTCTTTTGGGATATTGCATTATTACCCTCGCCAGAGGGAGAGAGTATTGCAATTTATTGTTCCTTTCGTTTCTGTTGTTTCGTTGTCTGTTTCGTTGTCTGTTTGTTGTCTGTTCGTTGTCTGTTGTCTGTTTCGTTGTCTTTTCGTTGTCTCTTCTTGTTCTTTCGTTGTCTTTCTTGTTGTTCTTGTTCTGTTTCTTTGTCTGCTGTTGTTGTCTGGCTGTTTGTTTCCTGTCTGGCTGTTTGTTTGTTGTCTCTCTGTCGGCTGTTTGTTTGTTTTCTCTCTGTTTGTTTGTCTGGCTGTTGTTGTCTGTCCTCTGTCTGGCTGTTGTTTTGTTTGTCTGTCTCTTGTTCGGCTGTTTTTTGTCTATCTCTCTGTCTGGCTGTTTGTTTGTCTGTCGGATTTTGTTTGTTTGTTTGCTGGCTGGTGCTGTTTTTGTTTGTTCTGTCTGCGTGTGTTTGTCTGGCTGGCGCTTTTGTTTGTCTGTTGGCTGTTTGTTTGTCTGGCTGTGTGTGTTGTTGCTTTTTCTGGATCTGGTCGTGATATTTGGTCTGTTTCATTCTGTTGGTTGTCTGTCGGTTGTTTGTTTGTGTTGTTTACCTGGAGCAGCCACACCGTTGTCAGCGATCATGACCAAACTGGTACAGACGTCTCGGCCATGGTCCAACTTACACTTGTCCTTTTGGTGAATCTAGGTCAAAGGTCAAGGTCAAGGTCACTGAAAAAACCGAAATTTTATTTTCCGCAAAAGTCCGCTAAAATGGTCGTATCGACTTCAACCAAATCCAAATGTGCATCTTCCAATTCTGCATCAACCATATGTCCTCATTGGGGTGGCACACACACCCTTCTTAGCGGTGGGGTCGAATGTCGGGGTCGGGTCAAACTTTCAAACTGCGATAAAAACGCCATTTCAAGTCCGATTGACTTCCAGTTATGATCATGACCAAACTAAGTGCTATAACTCATTAAACAGTAGCACTATCGACTTAACAAGAACCAAATTGATTTCCAGTTTTTGTTTTTCAGAGATCATGGAGATATGACAAAGTTTATTCCGCAATTCTTCTTGCTAACGAGCAATTCATTTGTTACTTACGAAATCTAAAGATTTCGTAAGTATATTGATCAGTTCCGTTCTGTTTGTTTGTGTTTGTGTGTTTGTTTGTGTGTTTGTTTGTTTGTTGTAGGCACGATAACTCGAGAACGGAAGAAGTACAATGTCAATTGCACACATGATTCAGGAGGGATGGTAGCGCTGATTAGATTTTGGTCAAAATCGGTCAAAGGTCAAGGTCACAGTGAGGTCAAACATATTCCGTAAATTAATGTGGAGAAGTGGAGTATTTTGCTTCGCTCGACGTTAGAGTTCGTTTTAACTTCGATTTTTAATTTTCTTCGTTTTTGCGATCGCTTAGGAGCTTAAAACTCGGTTGTCGAAATTTGGTAAAATCGGATGTTTTGGAGACGTTTTAAGATTGTATAAAAATATTTCACTCCAACGCGTCACGGGTCGTCCATGATGCAGCCGCATCGAGCAGAGGCGCTCGTTGAGGTCGTAAAGGTTTTGCGTGTGGCGCGCTGAGGTAGTTTCGATAAAGATGGTGTTTAAAAGTCATTTTTTTTACCCATAAAGGTTATCGTCGCATGCTGACTCGCTGAGCAGTCGGATTAATGTAAAGATTGTTGGTGGATGGCGAATATTACGGTTTTGTGACTTTGATAAATAATATTGATAATTGGTGGAGAAATGGAGATTTTTGCTTCGCTCGACGTACGAGTTCGTTTTAACTTCGATTTAATTTGTCTTCGTTTTTGCGATCGCTTAGGATGCTTAAACTCGGTTGTCGAAATTCTGGTAAAATCGGATGTTTGGAGACGTTTTAAGATTGTATAAAAAAATATTTCACTCGCGCGTCACGGGTTGTTCACGTGGTGCAGTGCACTTGAGCAGAGGCGGCGTTGATCACATAAAGGTTTTGCGTGTGCCGGCTGACGGTGTTTTCGATAAAGATGGTGTTTAAAAGTCATTTTTTATCCCAATAAAGGTTATCGTCGCATGCATGACTCGCTAAGCCGTCG
Source organism: Eptatretus atami (assembly GCA_035128595.1). NCBI lineage: Eukaryota > Metazoa > Chordata > Myxini > Myxiniformes > Myxinidae > Eptatretus > Eptatretus atami. The sequence goes on along the minus strand of CM068959.1, from coordinate 83,866,026 downwards.
GATTATGTAAAGATTGTTGGTGGATGGCGAATATTACGTTTTGTGACTTGTATAAATAATTGCGTGGAGAAATGGAGATTTTTGCTTCGGTCGACTTACGATTTTTGATGGTTTGGTACTAGAATCATCGTAGAAACTTCTGGTTGCCGTCGCTACCTTCTTAAGACAGCTTTTATTAGACAAGTCAGGTCAAGTTGAAGATTTGAAGTAAGTTATGAACGGCTTGTTATAGAATCTAAAGATTTCGAGG
>CM068959.1:83819151-83840628 GCA_035128595.1 Eptatretus atami | reverse complement strand
GCGCTAGCCATCACCCTCCTGAATCACGTGGTGTAATTTGACATTGGTAGCTTCTTCCGTTCTCGAGTTATCTGTACCAAACCATGAAAAATCGAATGTTTGACCTCACTGTGACCTTGACCTTTGACCGATTTTGACAAAATCTAATCAGCGCTAGCCATCACCCTCCTGAATCACGTGGTGTAATTTGACATTGGTAGCTTCTTCCGTTCTCGAGTTATCTGTACCAAACCATCAAAAATCGAATGTTTGACCTCACCGTGACCTTGACCGTTGACCGATTTTGACCAAAATCTAATCAGCACTAGCCATCACCTCCTGAATCACGTGGTGTAATTTGACATTGGTAGCTTCTTCCGTCTCGAGTTATCGTGCCTACAAACAAACATACAACAAACAAACAGAACGGTAGTCATCAATACTTAGAAATCTAAAGCGTCATAGACTGGTACTTACGAAATCGTCAACTTGACCTCTGACCTTGTCTAATAAAAGCTGTCTCTAGAGAAGGTCGATGCAAACCAGAAGTTTCAACGATGATTCTGTACCAAACCATCAAAATCGAATGTTTGCCTCACTGTGACCTTGACCTTTGACCGATTTTGACCAAAATCTAATCAGCGCTAGCCATCACCCTCCTGAATCAGGTGGTGTAATTTGACATGGGTAGCTTTCTTCCGTTCTCGAGTTATCGTGTTTTGGATGTTTGACCTCACTGTGACCTTGACCTTTGACTGATTTTGACCAAAATCGAATCAGCGCAAGCCATCACCCCCCTGAATCACGTGTGTAATTTGACATGGTAGCTTCTCCCGTTCTCGAGTTATCGTGCTACAAACAACACACAAACAAGCAGTCATAGACTGGTACTTACGAAATCGTCAACTTGACCTCTGACCTTGTCTAATAAAAGCTTTCTCTAGAGAAGGTAGCGACGCAAACGAGCGCGTAATGCTGTGTCTTACAATCCCCCTCATTAGCATAATCTTCAGTGCATAATACCTCAGATACGACACCCGACAAAAATCTCATAAAACATCCGATTTTTACCAGAATTTCGACAACCGAGTTTTAAGCGTCCTAAGCGATCGCAAAAACCGAAGACAAAATTAAAATCGAAGTTAAAATGAACTCGCAACGTCGAGCAAGCAAAAATCGGCATTTCTCCACGCAATTATTTAATATTATTTTAACAAAGTCACAAAACCGTAATATTCGGCCATCCACCAACAATCTTTACATAATCCGACGGCTCAGCGAGTCAGGCATGCGACGATAACCTTTATTGGGATAAAAAAATGACTTTTAAACACCATCTTTATTGAAAAAACCGTCACCGCGCACACGGAAAACCTTAACGTGACTCAACGACGCGTCTGCTCGAGCGCATGCATCATGGGACGACCAGTGACGTCTGCTCGAGCGCACTGCATCATGGGACGACCCTTGACGCTTCGAGTGAAATATTTTTTATTCAATCTCAAAACGTCTCCAAAACATCCGATTTTTACCAAGAATTTCGACAACACGAGTTTTAAGCATCCGAAGCGATCGCAAAAACCGAAGACAAAATTAAAATCGAAGTTAAAACGAACTCGTAACGTCGAGCGAAGCAAAAATACTCACATTTCTCCATGTTAATTTACGGAATTATGTTTGACCTCACTGTGACCTTGACCTTTGACCGATTTTGACCAAATCTAATCAGCGCTAGCCATCACCCTCCTGAATCACGTGATGTAATATTGACATTGGTAGCTTCTTCCGTTCTCGAGTTATCGTGCATAACAAACAAACAACACAAACATACAAACAAAACAAACAGAAACGGAAGGCATCAATATACTGACGAAATCTTTAGATTTCGTAAGTAACAAGCAGTCATAGACTGGTACTTACGAAATCGGCAACTTGACCTTTGACCTTGTTGATAAAAAGCTGTCTCTAGAGAAGGTAGCGACGCAAACCAGAAGTTTCTACGATGATTCTGTACCAAACATCAAAAATCGAATGTTTGACCTCACCGTGACCTTGACCGTTGACCGATTTTGACCAAAATCTAATCAGCACTAGCCATCGCCCTCCTGAATACGTGGTGTAATTTGACATTGTAGCTTCTTCCGTTCTCGAGTTATCTGTACCAAACCATCAAAATCGAATATTTGACCTCACTGTGACCATGACCTTTGACCGATTTTGACCAAAATCTAATCAGCACTAGCCATACCCTCCAAAATCACGTGATGTAATTTGACATTGGTAGCTTCTTCCGTTCTCGAGTTATCTGTACCAAACCATCAAAAATCGAATATTTGACCTCACGTGACTTTGACCTTTGACCGATTTCGACCAAAATCTAATCAGCACGAGCCATCACCCTCCAAAATCACGTGATGTAATTTGACATTGGTAGCTTCTTCCGTTCTGAGTTATCTGTACCAAACAATCAAAAATCGAATTTGACCTCACTGTCACCTTGACCTTGACCGATTTCGACCAAAATCTAATCAGCACTAGCCATCACCTCCTGAATCACGTGGTAATTTGACATTGGTAGCTTCTTCCGTTCTCGAGTTATCGTGCTACAAACAAACAAACATACAAACAAACAACACAAAACAAGCAGTCATAGACTGGTACTTACGAAATCGTCAACTTGACCTCTGACCTTGTCTAATAAAAGCTGTCTCGAGAGAAGGTAGCGACGCACACGAGCGCGTAATGCTGTGTCTTACAATCCCCCTCATTAGCATAATCTTCAGTGCATAATACCTCAGATACGACACCCGACATAAATCTCATAAAACATCCGATTTTTACCAGAATTCGACAACCGAGTTTAAGCGTCCTAAGCGATCGCAAAAACCGAAGACGCAATTAAAATGGAAGTTAAAATGAACTCGTAACGTCGAGCAAGCAAAAAATCGGCATTTCTCCACGCAATTATACTTAACGTGAATCAACACGCGTTTGCTCGAGCGCCCTGCATCATGGGACGACCCGTGACGTCTGCTCGAGCGCACTGCATCATGGGACGACCCGTGACGTCTGCTCGAGCGCAATGCATCATGGGACGACCCTTGACGCTTCGAGTGAAATATTTTTTATACAATCTTAAAACGTCTCCAAAACATCCGATTTTTACCAGAATTTCGACAACCGAGTTTTAAAGCGTCCTAAGCGATCGCAAAAACTGAAGACAAAATTAAAATCGAAGTTAAAACGAACTCGTAACGTCGAGCGAAGCAAAAATACTCCATTTCTCCATGTTAATTTACGGAATTATGTTTGACCTCACTGTGACCTTGACCTTTGACCGATTTTGACAAAATCTAATCAGCACTAGCCATCACCCTCCTGAATCACGTGGTGTAATTTGACATTGGTAGCTTCTTCCGTTCTCGAGTTATCGTGCCTACAAACAACAAACAACAAACAACAGAAACGGTAGTCATCAATATACTTACGAAATCTTTAGATTTCGTAAGTAACAAACAGAAACGGAAGGCATCAATATACTTACGAAATCTTTAGATTTCGTAAGTAACAAGCAGTCATAGACTGGTACTTACGAAATCGTCAACTTGACCTCTGACCTTGTCTAATAAAAGCATGAATCAGTCAGAAGCCCAAGGGGAGCTTGAATTCTGAATTCATTGTAGTCTACGATTTTACACTGTGGTTTGCAGATAATGAGTCCCAGACAAAACTAGATTTCTTATAAAAATTCCATTTTTTTTTTAAGTGATTCAGTACCAGCAGGATATGCCAGATAATAGGTGGATTACTTTTCAGAAGAATCTGATAAAGACATTATTTATATATATATAATCAGTTATTCATCGCTGTTCCAAAATTTCGACAACCAGTTTTAAGCGTCCGAAGCGATCGCAAAAACCGAAGACAAAATTAAAATCGAAGTTAAAAACGAACTCGTAACGTCGAGCGAAGCAAAAAGTCTCCATTCCTCCATGCAAAACCTTAACGTCAATCAACGACGCGTCTGCTCGAGCCGACTGCATCATGGGACGACCCGTGACGTCTGCTCGAGCGCAATGCATCATGGGACGACCCTTGACGTCTGCTCGAGCGCAATGCATCATGGGACGACCCGTGACGTCTGCTCGAGCGCACTGCATCATGGACGACCCGTGACGTCTGCTCGAGCGCAATGCATCATGGGACGACCCTTGACGCTTCGAGTGAAATATTTTATTACAATCTTAAAACGTCTCCAAAACATCCGATTTTTACCAGAATTTCGACAACCGAGTTTAAAAGCGTCCTAAGCGATCGCAAAAACTGAAGACAAAATTAAAATCGAAGTTAAAACGAACTCGTAACGTCGAGCAAGCAAAAATACTCCATATCTCCACGTTAATTTACGGAATTATGTTTGACCTCACTGTGACTTGACCTTTGACCGATTTTGACCAAAATCTAATCAGCACTAGCCATCACCCTCCTGAATCACGTGGTGTAATTTGACATTGGTAGCTTCTTCCGTTCTCGAGTTATCGTGCTACAACAAACATACAACAAACAAACAAACAAACAAACAAACAAACAGAAACGGTAGTCATCAATATACTTAGGAAATCTTTAGATTTCGTAAGTTAACAAGCAGTCATAGACTGGTACTTACGAAATCGTCAACTTGACCTCTGACCTTGTCTAATAAAAGCTGTCTCGAGAGAAGGTAGCGACGCAAACGAGCGCGTAATGCTGTGTCTTACAATCCCCCTCATTAGCATAATCTTCAGTGCATAATACCTCAGATACGACATCCGACATAAATCTCATAAAACATCCGATTTTACCAGAATTTCGACAACCGAGTTTTAAGCGTCCTAAGCGATCGCAAAAACGCAAGACAAAATTAAAATCGAAGTTAAAATGAACTCGTAACGTCGAGCAAAGCAAAAAAATCGGCATTTCTCCACGCAATTATTTAATATTATTTTATCAGTACAAAACCGTAATATTCGGCCATCCACCAACAATCTTTACATAATCCGACGGCTCAGCGAGTCAGGCATGCGACGATAACCTTTATTGGGATAAAAAATGACTTTTAAACACCATCTTTATTGAAAAAACCGTCACCGCGCCACACGGAAAACCTTTACGTGATCAACGACGCGTCTGCTCGAGCGCACTGCATCATGGGACGACCCGTGACGTCTGCTCGAGCGCACTGCATCATGGGACGAGCCGTGACGCATCGAGTGAAATATTTTTTATACAATCTTAAAACGTCTCCAAAACATCCGATTTTTACCAGAATTTCGACAACCGAGTTTTAAGCGTCCAAAGCGATCGCAAAAAACCGAAGACAAAATTAAAATCGAAGTTAAAACGAACTCGCAACGTCGAGCGAAGCAAAAATACTCAATTCTCCATATGAATTTACGGAATTATGTTTGACCTCACTGTGACCTTGACCTTTGACCGATTTGACCAACATCTAATCAGCACTAGCCATCACCCTCCTGAATCACGTGGTGTAATTTGACATTGGTAGCTTCTTCCGTTCTCGAGTTATCGTGCCTACAAAACAAACATACAAACAAACAGTCATAGACTGGTACTACGAAATCGTCAACTTGACCTCTGACCTTGTCTAATAAAAGCTGTCTCGAGAGAAGGTAGCGACGCAAACCAGAAGTTTCTACGATGATTCTGTACCAAACATCAAAAATCGAATGTTTTGGATGTTTGACCTCACTGTGACCTTGACCTTTGACCGATTTTGACCAAAATCTAATCAGCGCTAGCCACACCCTCCTGAATCACGTGTGTAATTTGACATTGGTAGCTTCTTCTCTTCGAGTTATCATTTTTTGGATGTTTGACCTCACTGTGACCTTGACCTTTGACAAATTTTGACCAAAATCTAAACAGCGCTCGCCATCAACCTCATGAATCACGTGGTGTAATTTGACATTGGTAGCTTCTTCCGTTCTCGAGTTATCTGTACCACCATCAAAAATCGAATATTTGACCTCGCTTGACCTTGACCTTTGACCGATTTGACCAAATATAATCAGCACTAGCCATCACCCTCCTGAATCACGTGGTGTAATTTGACATTGGTAGCTTCTTCGTTCTCGAGTTATCGTGCCTACAACAAACAAACACACAAACAAAAGAAACGAATCATCAATATACTTACGAAATCTTTAGATTTCGTAAGTAACAAACAAACAAACAAACAGAACGGTAGTCATCAATATTACGAATCTTTAGATTTCGTAAGTAACAAACATACAACAAACAAAACAAACAAACAAGCAGTCATAGACTGGTATTACGAAATCGTCAACTTGACCTCTGACCTTGTCTAATAAAAGCTGTCTCTAGAGAAGGTAGCGACGCAAACGAGCGCATAATGCTGTGTGTTACAATCCCCCTCATTAGCATAATCTTCAGTGCATAATACCTCAGATACGACACCCGACATAAATCTCATAAAACATCCGATTTTTACCAGAATTTCGACAACCGAGTTTTAAGCGTCCTAAGCGATCGCAAAAACCGAAGACAAAATTAAAATCGAAGTTAAAATGAACTCGTAACGTCGAGCAAAGCAAAAATCGGCATTTCTCCACGCAATTATTTAATATTATTTTATCAAAGTCACAAAACGTAATATTCGGCCATCCACAATAATCTTTACATAATCCGACGGCTCAGCGAGTCAGGCATGCGACGATAACCTTTATTGGGATAAAAAATGACTTTTAAACACCATCTTTATTGAAAAACCGTCACCGCGCACACGGAAACCTTAACGTGACTCAACGACGCGTCTGCTCGAGCGCACTGCATCATGGGACGACCCGTGACCTCTGCTCGAGCGCACTGCATCATGGGACGACCCTTGACGCTTCGAGTGAAATATTTTTTATACAATCTTAAAACGTCTCCAAAACATCCGATTTTTACCAGAATTTCGACAACCGAGTTTTAAGCATCCGAAGCGATCGCAAAACGAAGACAAAATTAAAATCGAAGTTAAAAGAACTCGTAACGTCGAGCGAAGCAAAATACTCACATTTCTCCAGTTAATTTACGGAATTATGTTTGACCTCACTGTGACCTTGACTTTGACCGATTTTGACCAAAATCTAATCAGCGCTAGCCATCACCCTCCTGAATCACGTGGTGTAATTTGACATTGGTAGCTTCTTCCCGTCTCGAGTTATCGTGCCTACAAACATACAAACATACAAACAAACAAACAAACAAACAGAAACGGAAGCCATCAATATACTTACGAAATCTTAGATTTCGTAAGTAACAAGCAGTCATAGACTGGTACTTACGAAATCGTCAACTTGACCTCTGACCTTGTCTAATAAAAGCTGTCTCTAGAGAAGGTAGCGACGCAAACCAGAAGTTTTCTACGATGATTCTGTACCAAACCATCAAAAATCGTAACGTCGACCGAAGCAAAATCTCCATTTCTCCACGCAATTATTTTATCAAAGTCACAAAACCGTAATATTCGGCCATCCACCAACAATCTTTACATAATCCGACGGCTTAGCGAGTCAGGCATGCGACGATAACCTTTATTGGGATAAAAATGACTTTTAAACACCACTTTATCGAAAACAACCGTCAGCGCGCACACGCAAAACCTTTATGTGATCAACGCCGCCTCTGCTCAAGTGCACTGCACCACGTGACAACCCGTGACGCGCGAGTGAAATATTTTTTATACAATCTTTAAAAGTCTCCAAAACATCCGATTTTTACCAGAATTTCGACAACCGAGTTTTAAGCATCCTAAGCGATCGCAAAAAACCGAAGACAAATTAAAATCGAATGTAAAACGAACTCGTAACGTCGAGCGAAGCAAAAATCTCCATTTCTCCCACAATTATTCAATATTATTTTATCAAAGTCACAAAACCGTAATATTCGGGCCATCCACCAACAATCTTTACATAATCCACTGCTCAGCGAGTCAGGCATGCGACGATAACCTTTATTGGGATAAAAAAAATGACTTTTAAACACCATCTTATCGAAAACACCGTCAGCGCGCACACGGCAAACCTTTACGTGACTCAACGACGCTCTGCTCGAGCGCACTGCATCATGGGACGACCCGTGACGCGTTGAGTGAAATATTTTTTATACAATCTTAAAACGTCTCCAAAACATCCGATTTTTACCAGAATTTCGACAACCGAGTTTTAAGCGTCCTAAGCGAATCGCAAAAACCGAAGACAAAATTAAAATCGAAGTTAAAACGAACTCGTAACGTCGAGCGAAGCAAAAATACTCCACTTCTCCACAATTAATTTACGGAATTATGTTTGACCTCACTGTGACCTTGACCTTTGACCGATTTTGACCAAAATCTAATCAGCGCTAGCCATCACCCTCCTGAATCATGTGGTGCAATTTGACATGGTAGCTTCTTCCGTTCTCGAGTTATCGTGCTACAAACAAACAAACAAACACACAAACAAACACACAAACAAACAAACAGAAACGGAACTGATCAATATACTTACGAAATCTTTAGATTTCGTAAGTAACAAATGAAATTGCTCGTTGAGCAAGGAAGGAATTGCGGGAATAACTTTGTCAATATCTCCATGATCTCTGAAAAACAAAACCTGGAAATCAATTTGTTCTGTAAGTCGATAGTGCTACTGTTTAATGAGTTATAGCACTTAGTTTGGTCATGATCATAACTTGGAAGTCAATCGGACTTGAAATGGCGTTTTTATCGCAGTTTGAAAGTTTTGACCCGACCCCCGACATCGACCCCCAACCGCTAAGAAGGGTGTTGGTGTGCCACCCCAATGAGACATATGGTTGGATGCAGAATTGGAAGATGCACATTTTGGATTTGGTTTGAAGTCGATACGACCATTTTAGGGACGTTATTGCGAAAATAAGAATTTCGGTTTTTCAGTGACCTTGACCTTGACCTTTGACCTAGATTACCAAAAAGGACAAGTGTAAGTTGGACCATGGCCGACGTCTGTACCCAGTTTGGTCATGATCGCTGAAACGGTGTGGCTGCTCCAGGGTAAACAAACACAAACAAACAGCCAGCCAGCCAGAACAAACAAACAACAGCCAGACAGACAAACAAACAGCCAGCCAGCCAGACAAACAACAGCCAGCCAGCCAGACAAACAAACAAACAAACAGCCGGACAGACAAACAAACAGCCAGACAGAGAGATAGACAAAAAAAAGCCAGACAAACAAAGACAGACAGACAAACAAACAAACAGCCAGACAGAGAGACAGACAAACAAACAGCCAGACAAACAAAGACAGAGAGACAAACAAACAAACAGCCAGACAGAGAGACAGACAAACAAACAGCCAGACAGGAAACAACAGCCAGACAAACAAACAGACAGACAAAGAAACAGACAAAGAAACAGACAACGAAAGAAGACAACGAAAAGAGACAAAACGAAACAGACACGAAACAGACAACGAAACAGACAACGAAACAGACAACGAAACAGACAACGAAACAGACAACGAACAGACAGATGGAACCAATTGCAATACTCTCTCCTCTGGCGAGGGTAATAATTGCAATATCCCAGAAAGAAATATGACAACAAAAATCACTTGAAATAGCCTTAACCTTATCCTACATCTTAACCTAATCATAACATGCCTTTATAGGAGCAACAACAGGCTCTGATTGGTTCATGGACACAGAGTGCAAATATAAGCAGTGCCCGATTCTAGATGATTGTATGCAAAGGTGTATATCCAATGGATAAGAGGCAGTGTAGCTGGTAGCGAGAGCAACAGCTGTGTCTGAAATACAGAACTGGCAAAGGATATGCATCCAATGGAGATTGAAAGATAGTGCATCAGGATCTTGACAGAGTTGAGTCTAGACATAAATGGGTATCAGCGACCTTGCAGAGGACAGAAAAGCCTAATGTGGGACAGAAGGGATGGAGTTCCAAGATGGCAATGCTGCCTGAAACACGTGTTACTTGGGCATACAGGTAGAAGACAGCCATAACCTGAAATCCTGGAGTTGGTGGCAGCGGTAGCATGGCGCTAAAAAAACACCACGATCAAAGCTTACAATGAACAAATGCAGTGGCCTGCGGATGACCAAAAACAAGGGGAGGCCCATGGCAGCTGGTGTCATTCCAGACAAGTGAGCCAAACTCAATAATGGTCCCATTGCATTCTTGCATCTCCAATTGCTCTCTTCCTCTTCCTTTTCTTCCTAACTCCCCAAGAACGATGACAAAGTACACCACCACTCACTTAAATCTTATCAACCTCACAGCATATAAACCAAAATGAGCGGAGCGACACTGTCCATTGGCCAAACTCAGGCCGGTCAAGCCATGAAGGCTAAATCTGGCAGGATTACCTCATTCATTCAGCCCACCTCAGGAATGCGGTCACCATGGTAATTAATGTTGGGCATGTGCAGAATGTGTCGTTTTACATTTCTCTTGCTATGCAATTCACCACACACTTGCGTGCATTGTTGCATTATACCTCATATATGAAACTATGCTTGAACAATAATTTTCAAAAATGTTCTTATCCTAAACAATCACACATTGAAAATGCGAAAATGCAACAAGCAAATAACGAGTAACTACATGCATTTTAAAAACAACCACTTTTTATAATACCAAAACAATGTTCAAAAAAGTGTAAATACCATGGAGAATCAGAAACATTATTTGTTCAAATTGTACATCAACAGACCTGACTTCTCCTCCTCCCCCACTCCCCACTTCACGTATAACCGTGAGATGAATGACAGAAGAGGGGAGTATTTAAGGCATGTGAAGGATATTTCAGATGTATCGCTTTGCATTTAGGCCAAAGAGTTCAATTTTCGTCTCATCAAACCAACATAATCTTTTTCCTCATGCTCTCAGTCTTTTCAGTGTGTTTTTGCAAAATCCAGCCATGCTGTCATGTGTCTTTTTCTCAGGAGTGGCTTCCGTCTGGCCACTCTCCCATTAAGCCTAGATTTGTGAAATGCTGCAGAGATTGTTGTCCTTCCAACATGTTCTCCCATCTCAATCAAGGAACTCTGTAGTTATGTCAGTGATCATTTGGTTCTTGATCACCTACCTACATGACAGGTCCTTCTTGCACAGTTACTCAGTTTGGCGGACGGGCAGCTCTAGGAAGAGCCTGGGTAGTTCCATATTCTTTCCATTTCCTCATGATGGAGCTCACTGTGCTCTTGGGAACTTTCAAACTCTAGAAATTGCATTGCACCCTTCACCAGATTAATGCCTCCTCACAATTTCTATCTCGGAGTTCTTTCGGACAGTTCCTTGGACTTCATGGCAGAGTTTCTGTTCTGACATGCACTGTCAACTGTGGGACCTCATATAGAAAGGTGGGTTTTCTTTCTAAATCATGTCCAATCAATTGAATTGACCACAGGTGGGCTCCAATCAAGTTGTAGAGACATCTCAAGCATGATCAAAGGAAAGTGAATGCACCTGAGCTAATCTGGAGTGTCATTGCAAAGTGGTTGAACACTTATTGAAGCAAGACATTTCAGCTTTTCATGTTCAATGAATTTGTAAAAAAAATTCTAATAAAACGTTTCACTTTGTCATTATGGGGGAATTTTGAGATCAGTGACAAAAAAAATTTAAATTTAATCCATTTTAAATTCAGGCCATAACACAACAAAAATGTGACAAAAGTTGAGTGATGTGAATACTTTCTGAAGGCACTGTATGTACTGTCAAACCTTGAGTAACTTTCAACTCTCGTATAGAAAGGCCAACTCATAATTTTTTTTCTGATAATGTATGCTCTTTAAATCCTCAAGTGAGCGATTGAAAAGTCCTTGCAACAGTAACTGAGGTGCGCGCATGAAAGTGTTGAGACGTGGGGGGCCCTTAATGCAGGCTGTCCGTCGGTATTTCTCCATTAAAGTTTTATTGTATTGGACGGTTTTGCCAGCTTGGGACTTTGTTGGATCACATGTGATGAGTCCACAATCCTCTCCGTTTCAACACCATTTCTTTGAAAGGAGGAGAAGAAAAGAAGAAAAAAAGCCCACTGGTTTGGAATGGCCATTCATGGCAAGCATTCGTTACGATAAGTATATGGCCATCACACAAGCAATATCGATTGCTTAGGTTTGGCATATTAGCTGGTGTTGAATCAGACTGCCCATGTGTGAAACACGATTAAAAAAAAAGGCCATTCCTGTGGTGTCCGGGGTGCAGTGAGGCACGGAGAGAGTGTAGTCGTGAGAGTGTAGTCGTAACTCTGGTTTATTGCGTGTCCGGATGTACACCACTGTGGGCCTCTAGCGGGCGCGTAAGGAATATGAACGCGCTAACCACGTGACTATTATCATAAGTACTCCACGCCCCTCAGCACTCTATGCCCATAACACAACTCCTCCCTCCTAAAATTATAATTATAAAATGACAATATAATTATAAAATGACAAGTATTAAACGACAACATGATACTAATCAAAAATCATTGACACTATGACACAAAAAAGCAACTGGTGAAAAAGGACACTAATCATCCAAAATCCTCCAAGTACCACGTCACTTTGATCGCCCTGGGCGGACAGCGCACCAGACGGCCCATGCTTACACGCCTTCTGGCGAGGTCGAGGTGACACCCTAGGCGAACCTCCCCCTGCACCATCAAACGCCCCGGTCGACAAGCTTGCTCGTGTCCTTCGGACAGGACTGAATCAGGTAAACACCCGAGTCCGCTAGTCCCATGGGCGCCAGCACGTCTGGCCCTGGCGAAACAGAGGTGGGGGCTCATGTTGCTTGGCATGTCCGGCCTTGACGATATCAGAGCTGGGGGTGACGCTGAACAGCGAACATGCCCGGTTCCACGTGCCGCTTCCACACCTCCCCATCATCAATCTGAACCAGGGAATTTGCCGGTCCATTACCCGCTGTCCCACATCAAAAACGCGCACCAGCAGGCGCAACATTGCCCCAACCACCGACCCTCCAGGTCGCAGCAAAATGACAGGAACATACTCATTGGTTAGATGTATAGTATTCCCATATGGTCGCAAAACGACATCAATCACTGCCCGCGCAGATGTAAACTCCCCTCTACGAAAGCACGTTTCCACATCAACAACAAACGATTCGCCTGCTCGTTCGTGATAGGCTGACACAACATTTCAACAAACACGATTCTGCCTGCTCGTTAGTGCAGGAATGGCACATTTTAACAAACGATTCTGCCTGCTCGTTAGTGGCAGGATGGCAACAACATTTTAACAAACCGTTTAAGGTGTCGAACACCGCTGCGATGCACAAGATCATTAAACACATCTGCGAGGATCTGCGGATCGTTGCCAGACCCAGCATCAAGGGTATCCCTTTATTACCAACGATCGTCCGCAGCTTCGCTACAGTAATGCCCGCCGATGACCTCTGCAAAACCACATGCTCCGCCACCCAGAGAATGCATCGATCACAATCAAACACATTTCTCTCACGCGCGGATTATCGGCATTTGCCTGCCCAGCAGCGTAACGCTTAATCACTCGTTCAATGTCTCTCCCCAACCCCGGCCACCAAACAATTTTGCGAACAACCATAGTTCGGTTGTGGGATGGACGGCTGAAGGCGTAGAGATGAACCCTTCTTGCTCTCCTCGACCATGCAGACCGCGCTCGAGGTGATTACGGTGTTGAACGATCGCCTGCACGACACGAAGCGCGCGCCGGATAACGAGCCGATCCCACCGTCGAAGGCAGATCGCTCCAATCCCCCGTTGAAATCGCCTGAACGACACGGGCGAGTACTCTGCTCCAAACCCCCGTTGAAATCGCCTGAACGACACGGGCGAGTACTGTATCATGAGCCAATTCCACCGCGACCTGCTTGGCGGTGACCGGCCGCCCTGGACCTGGCTCAGTGCAAAACACATCAACCTGGTCGGCTGATTCAGACGAAGCTGGACCCTCCGCGCAAGGCAAGCGCGAGGGACCGTCGCAGTCAGCATGCCTCCCGTGGCCCTCCGCGCAAGGCAAGCGCGAGTGACCGTCGCAGTCGACATGCTCCCCGTTGCTCCGGAACTGTATATCGTAGATGTAGGAAGCAAGGAACGACACCAACTCTGCATCCGCGTGGCCCCTGCCACCAGAACCTTCGCCACGCAGGCTCCAAGGGAGGCACCCTCCCTCCTTCCTCCAAAAGCGTTGCTGCACGTCCTCGAGTTGTCCAAGCTCGTTGCAAAACAAATCTTGATGCTTTGAAAAAACCTCCTCCGACTGATGCTCTTATCGGCTGGCACGGGTCGTCCAACGGTGAATGGCTGGCGCCGTCCAGTCTAGGCTGATGCGAGTCAGCCAGTCTCGTGCCCAGGAGCGCCGGCCCCTCCCCTCGCACTACAAACAGCGAGAGCACGGCGCTTTGACCTTGGCAGGTTACAGATACGTCTGCCATTCCAACTGTCGTTATCGCTTCGCTGGTGTACGTGTACAGCGTGAGGTTAGACCTGATAAGGTTGAGACCGTTGAGTCTACGAGCGGTTGCCTCGCCCATGATCGATACAGCCGCCCCAGTATCAATGTGAAAACGATCGGCGTCTCGTTCACCTCGTATCTCCACTGTCATTGGTCTTGTTACCATCGGACCAATTGAAAACAGGCTCATCATCGACCGCAGATCGTGCTCCGGGGCGTCTGGGTTGCCTCGTGCAGGTTGAAGGTCGTGCTCCGGGACGTAAAAGCGTACGTCATGTACAAAACCTCGCACAGGTTCAGGTCTTGGCCCCGGACCGTCGGAATCGTCCCGCACCGCGCGGAACCTCCGGACCACCCATTGAGGCTTCTGGCCGGCAATGTTTCGGACATCACTCAGCGTTCTGTTTCGACGGCCGATGCCGTTTCGACTGCTGAATTGAACGTAATGTCCTCGTACTCCAGCCGTAGTATCGCCGAAACATTTCCGAGTCTTGCAAACCAAGAAATAAAACGATCTTTAGCCTGGCCTGCCGTTTCACTCGACGTGAATTTTGCAGGCGACGGCGAGATGTTTCACCCGCGCCGGCGAAATCGCGATGCGCTCCCCTGGGCTCCTTGCCAGGTGATCGAACTCGTACCCGCCAGCTGCGATGATTTTTCCCGGCACCGTGTGCGCCTGGCAATCCAATTGCTCCGGAACAACTCAAAGTCATTGCCGATTGAAAACATGCACCCGCCATGAGCGGTGATTCGATCCAATCCATCGTCGCCAAACTGTGATGTCCGGGGTGCATGTGAGGCACGGAGAGAGTGTAGTCGTGAGAGTGTCGTCGTAACTCTGGTTTATTGCGTGTCCGGATGTTACACCACTGTGGGCCTCTAGCGGCCGCGTAAGGACATATGAACCCGCTAACCACGTGACTATTATCATAAGTACTCCACCCCCTCAGCACTCTATGCCCATACACCACAATTCCAAGTTATGAGTTATCTTTATGAAGTGTAAATAAAACAGGCCACACAATCGCTGAGCCTCATTTGTTTGCCTGTATGTACCTCTTCAGCAGAGAGAGAAACAAACTAAATCAGTGCCAAACAACAGGAAGAGAGTTGGCTTCCTGCAAAGGCTGGATATGGAAGCAAACATAAATAAAATATAACAATAATAATAACAATAACAATAATAATAATAATAATGAAAAGGCGAGAGGAATACAAAATTAAAGATTTTTCACCTTAATATTTGGTACGCCATTTCATGCATTGATATATGATCACAAACATCAGCAAAAATTTGGCTGGACAAAATACATATCTTCAGTGAAGGTAGGCCTGTCTGCATCATATTAATTCCTATACCTTTTATCATCGAGGAATTGATCCTTTCAAGGAAGTTAAAAAAATTATTGCATAAAACCAGCGGTCCACATGGCTAAAATAAGCTACCACAAGACCATCATTCTTGAAGCGGATATTATTTGCTTATAAAAGCCTTCGTAATGGATAATGGCAGTGGTTTTATATTTTTAAACCACCTCTTCTCCAATATTGCTCCCTTCTGTGCTCAGCTGTCTGACCTTCCCAGCAACCTAAGATGTATGTGTCTTCAGTAACCATTTCCTGGTTAATATCTTCAAAAATACAGGCTGACTTGCACCCCAACTCTGTTCCTGACTTCCCCCATTTATTAAACCATGTTTCAGAGGCCATTCTTTCCCATTCTTCCCAACACATGTAACATGTGTTTCAATCCTGACAAATCTCACATCTCTCAACTATGTCTCTCCGAAAGGACTGTCTGGAACACCCCCCCCCTCTACTTCTCAAACTATCTCTGGAAAGAGTCCTTTCATTCAAGCTTCTGTCCACTATCTGCCATGATTCTTTCCTGGGAAAGCCACATTTCCAACCTGGTCTCCAAAGCCAGTCGCCGACTGGGAATCCTCCATTGTGCAAAGTCCTTCCTCGGCCCACCTGAGCTCCTGACCACATACAAAACATTCGTGCGCAGCTCCATGGAGTATTGCAATCCCCACTGGGCTGGTGTCCTGCCTCTCACCTTTCTCGCTTCATGCTGTGTAAAATCAGGGCATTTAGGATCATTGGGATCTCCTGCGGTGAGGCTGAGTCTTTGAGCCTCTCACTCTCTCACCGCAGGCAGGTCGGTGGTCTTTCTGTCTCTACCGTCTCCTCTCCGGTCTCAGCCCCCCTCCCTCACTCTGTCTGCAATGTGTCCCCCCCCCGCCCCGCCCATATTTCCACAGGGCGTTTCAAGGTCCGCCAGCAACCCCTTCTGGTAAAACTACCAAAATTACGAATCACTGTTCACCTTCACTCGTTCATTTCTCTTTTTTCCCACCTTTGGAATAAACTCCCACACTCCCTTCAATCCCTTCTTCCTCCAGCCTTCAAAACAGCCATTCACCACCACCTCTCCATTTCCCCCATCCAAAACCATGATCTTTCTACCTCCGTTAATCCACCCCAAACCCACATCCTTCAAATTCCCTGCTTTCCTTCTGAAAGTCCACGTAGTGTCTATCTTGTATCCCAGTGTTCCCCCACCCCATCTCTCTCCTTTCCACAGATCTCCTCATGTCTGTTCCCCATTGTTTGCCTTTTCCATCTCCCACCCTTCTTGTCGCTGCATTGTATGTTAGCTCTCATACGAGCCTCGTCAATGTATCCAATAAAAAAAAGGCTTCAGCAGGCAGTGTAACCCACTCTCGTGTTATCCCAATCCTGTCTCATGATTTATTACCCCCCCCCCCCCAATCAACCCTTCATAACCCAAACCCTCTTATTTGTTTCAGTATTTCCTCCCCTTCTATCTCCTGTTCATTTATTCCCTTGCTAGTTGTGCCCAATTGTTGCTCTGCTAACGCGAACTGTTAACTTTACCTTGCGCTTGCATGAGCCTTGCTCTGTCAAGAAAAAAGAAAAAAAGTGGCAACTACGAATTAACATGTGACCGTGGAAGGGCAGCTTTACAACAGGACAGGGAGAGTGTGGTGTGCGTGCATAAAGGAGAAAATACATAAATTTTATACCGCAGTAAGCTTAACTTACGAAAACCTTTGATCGCACTGAACTTTAGTTATTAACACTTGTCATAATCTCAATAAAGTCACACAATTACTTTGGAGTTCACCACACCAATGCATACGACATCGAATCACCTTGGGACATCGTTTCGCCATTCTCCAATGTTTTTCTGCCTCTTCGGCGCTGTGGGGATGCTGCGGGCTTGTCTGGAAGTCTCTTAAGCCTGTCCCAAGCGTGGTGTCAATGTCATGGCATCCTGAGTACAAACCAAAAATTAAAATAAAAATCTCGCTGTGTGCATATACACTTCAACAAACACATGGCAAAGGATGTTGGCAATGCCACATGCTCAGCAGTGAACAAGTTACCAAATGTGAAAAAAAGCATGCAAGTTCACAGAGTGCACAAGTCAATGGTTCGATAACATGTTCACAACTTAGGAACAAAACAGAATGGGACACCAAAACGACTAGCTTCCGAGGCTTGTGTACCACGAGATTGTCGGGGGTGTGAAAGCAATGGAGTCTGAAACGGTCGTCTCCCTAATCCAGGCATCGACGGAGGTGAACACTACCACAACCAATGTTATCACAAATACAGCCACCGGATAAATGACACATTTCAAGCTAAATTGATGGCGTCTGTAAGTTAAAACATTGGTACCACCAACCATTATCCGAATCGTCTTCCAGAGGTTATGACTATACCCATGATTTTCTGACCACAACAAAATGGAGAAATTGTGTGTTTACCAGGTGTGATGTGCAGTCCTTTTCTGATGGTGTAGGTATCCCCTCCGCAGAAGCACTCACACTTTTTCTTGTGGTGTACTGCCTTCCCTTGCGGTAAACCTCCTCGGATCTGGCTGGGAGACTTCCACTCTGTAAAAAAAAAAAAAAAAGTGAAATTAATATATATTATAAATGAAAAGGGAGGAGTGAACACAATGCTTTCTTGAAAGCCTATTGCTATGCATCATTGTTGGTGGCCAAGCTTGTGAACAAATGGGAAAAAATAGCAAACAAACAACAAGAGAGTTCAAAAGCACACCTGACCCTACACAATCTTGAGAAAAAAAAACACATGGGAGGGGTGTTTTCACCTCCTGCTTGCGTTTCCGGGAACGATTACATTTCCTACGAAGACTATTTGTCTCAAACTCGATATTCTCCAATGCTGAGAATGTGAGCGGCAAATTTGATTGTTGAGATGTAAAATGGTGTAATGTTTTTGTCCAATTACTGCTCAACGAACGGTTATTATTTTTGGAAAGTGAACAGCAAGACCGATACATGTTCTAACAGTTGTCAATCTACAATTCAATAATATAATAAAGTGTTTTTAAAATCTGCAGAATAAAGCAAACTTCTTTTTTTCAGGACGTTTTACTGCCTTTGATGCAGCATCCTTTTTACACCAACTTAATTTAACACGTTACAATTAATTATACATGCCTGTTGTCTGTGCCTTTCATACATAAAATCCCTAAAAATGGAAGTTTCCTGTTTGGCAATCAAACAAATTGAAAATCATTCCAGAGGAGCCATATCAGACTAAAATATAATTACCTTACTCATCTCTGCACAAGCACACTCGGGACAAGCCTCCGCACAATGTCCAATTGAGAGTCAAGTACTGCTTAAACTGCATGTTCAACGTTCCCGAATTCCATGTTCCTACAATTTCAAATTAATTAAATTAAATATGGAAATCAGTAGTCCTCGATTCAATCGACCGACGTCTGTCCGAGAACAAGTGAACCAAATCTGCTTAACCCCCACTTGCGCACATGGGTAAAAATGGTCAGCTGTCTCGGATTTCAACAAAGGAATTAAATTCAATGTGTTACATGAAACAAGCTGGACATTGGGTGAGCAGCGCTGATGTATAAACAGAGAGTGTAACATTGGAAAGGTCGACTGCAAAAATATTGGTCTTGTTAAATTGGAATTAAAAGGTAAAATAAGATAAAAAAGACACTTCACAAACACATTTTATCATAACTTCGTCACACAGTTTTACTCCAAAGTACAGCATTTTTCCGCTCCCAAACATGGAACTCTGGCAAGCTGTTGGCATTTCTGTTCACAACCACGAACCAGAATAGACAAGAAGCGACAAAATAAAATAAAGTAAAAACTTGCCTGGAATGTTAGGGGAGGGATATTGAGGGGTGAAGGAACATTTTAAACAGAGGGAGATTTCAGGATATTGAAATGGAAGGGAGTGGGGTGCATTGCTAAATCATAAATTCCTCAAATCCCTAAACCATGGTCAAAAATGCCACAAACAAATTACCTGGGTAATAACAATCTAAGAATCAGGGAACAGTAACTTCAAAAATGACATGTTATTTCATTTTGACAATATTCACCCCTCGATCATCTCTTCCTCGTCTCGTCGCCTGACCGCCCCCCCCCCCCCCACCCCTCTCCGCTATCTGATCTTTCAAGGCTAGTTTTGTAAAATATCAAGACACTCATGCATAATTTGCAACACTTGTTGCTTGACTAACTCACAAAGATGAGCACAACCCATGATTATAAAAGATAGGATAAAAATGTGAGATTTACAAAAATACTCTAGAATGCACAATTATGTCACACATCGACAATGACCAAAATAAATCCTGTTCCATTAAAAGAACAAAAAACATCTCAGCTGTGTAAGTAATACAGTTAGGTATTTGAGATGTATATAGTTGAAGGAACAGCGTTTGACCGTGGAACGAATGCATCGTCCACCTGCTGGACAGATTGATTGGCACCAGAAGCAGGTCAATTCCAATCACACAAGCAGGCTTCACGGAATGGAAGTGGTGTTTAAATCTTTTTCCAAGAAAACTATTGCTGCACATGGGTCTATTGGGCAAAACGTTCAGCGCAAATCAATTAGATTTAAGAAGTGCAAGAGGTAAATAACACCTCCCCCCCCCCCACACGCCCCCAACTCCAAAAAAAAAACAACCACTGAATTAACAAAATTGCAACAATAATTTTCATACACCAATTTGATTGGCTGGGTGTAACTGAGGTTTGTTTCAAACTCACCAACAGCACGTGAATTGTGAAACCTTCGTCACAATATGCACTAGAACCGTTGAAACAATCACAAAAGTTTAGACATTAGGTGGCTACAAGGGAGATCATTATCATCACCATGCAACATGCCCTAATGCAGAGAATTGGTTCTGCTGAAGAGTTTTACTACGCCACAAACCTGGTTCGGTCACTACTCTGCTCAAGGAAGTCAGAGTTGCAATTTGGATTTGTTCATGGTGCCGGCGATGGTTCGCCTACTCTTCACTAAAGGCCACGTGGGTTTTAAAGACTTCAATGTCTACCAACTAAATGGTCGCGACCGGGACGCCCAATTACGTCCATACCGGGGATGAATGCATCGATGAATCACCCTGATGACAGTCATAGCTGGGTCGGGATTCAAAGAAGGCAAGACGGCTCACGGGTGAGGGTGCGTACCTCTAGGCATCTGTCAGCCCAAAGAAGTAGATCGCTTGACAAGAATTACAGAGCGCAAGATGCCTTAGATCTGTAATAATGGCGGCTCAATATCACCTTGATCATTCCTCTCAAATCGTGGCAGCACAGAAGACGAAATGGGGCTCGGAGGAAAATGACCACAACAAAGAGTCGGCCTAACTTCGATTCTCTCGAAAAGTAATGCCACGGCATGATTAGATTTTGGTCAAAATCGGTCAACGGTCAAGGTCACGGTGAGGTCAAACATCCAAAAAATGATAATTCGAGAACGGAAGAAGCTACCAATGTTTTTTGATGGTTTGGTTGGCAAGTATTCCTCATGTCTGGCAGGTTGGCTGTCTGTCTGGCAGTTTGGCTGTCTGTCTGGCAGTTTGGCTGTCTGTCTGGCAGTTTGGCTGTCTGTCTGGCAGTTTAGCTGTCTGTCTGGCAGGTTGGCTGCCTGTCTGGCAGGTTGGCTGGCTGTCTGGCA
>CM068959.1:83749051-83771231 GCA_035128595.1 Eptatretus atami | reverse complement strand
CGAACCACCCGCTCAGGGTGACGGAGCACGAGCCACCCTCTCTGAATGACTGAGCACGGCATCGCAGTCGACAATGGGTGTTCAAACGACAAACGACAAACGCAGTCGACAAACGGCATCGCAGTCGACAGTCGTCGAGCAGCTGCTCGGCAAGTGACTTAAGCACTCATGCATGCACTCCAATAAATTGGTTGATACGGAGTGGTTAGCCAGGCTGTCACTGCATACCATAAGGAATACATTTAACTTTAAAGCCCATCTTCATCACACACACAGCAGTTAATGAAATAAAATGAATTCGTTCAAAAAATTACTTTCCACAAAAGAGTTGCTGCTTAATGCAGAACAACGTCTGTGCACGTGTCACGTGGTACATCGGTTCGGGGTCCGCGCAAACGTTATAACTTTTTCGTGAAATATTAGTTTTTCACCAGATTTGCTTTGATGCTCTGTAGAGCATCTTGCGAAACCTCTGAAAATAGACACATCTGACAGACGCTATGGATAGGCAGTCCCTCTGGGGGACAGGGCGTGAGGTCTTGCAGTGAATGCATTAAATCATACAGCTCAATGAAGCTGGTTAATTTTGGTACGTTCCTAAATTTTTTGTTTACTCAATATAATTCTCCAAACAGTCGAAAAAGATAAGTTTAATGCTTTGGAAATTACACCTTTTCTTTTGTATGTGTGGAGGAGGGAACATATTCTTGCTTGCTTAAAGTAAGGAGGTATATTGGCTTGGTTTTAAGCCTCGTTATTTCTTTAAATTATCAGATTTCACAACAGATTTCGACACTTATTTAGTCAGGACGATATCCGATTCTAAAAAGCAAAATAATATTTCAATGATGTACTTTAATTCGTCCGTGATACTAGATCGTGGAAAATTGTCTCATATAATGCATGAAATCGCTCCAAGCTCCTAATTTGAAAACTTGCAATCCTTACAAAAGTGATGTACATGGTTCATAGCTCTGATGAACAGGCATTCGATACGAGTGAGGAAAGTGAAAAATATACTTTATCGTTAAGAAATCGTTGTGGCCTGTTCCAAGTCAAGGTAAGGTTGAGCAGGCCAAAAAACATGGTGGCTTCAGACCCCAGAGAGGTTACCCAGGAAACGCCTTAAGACCCCAGAAAGCGAGGTGGCCGAGGATCACCTGATGAAGGATATAATTAAATAAGGCCGCTAATTATCTTCGAAAGGGGTGTTTTAATTAACCCAAACACCCAATTTTCAATCTTGCACTTCCTTGGAGTTTTCTTGGTATGCATGCAAAGTTTCAGACTGCTAGGTTTTATGGTTTTTGGAGTTATGGTGGAGACACACACACTGACACACACACACACTTTCATGGATGACGAACCTGTGTTGACATTAATCACTACTCAGTCGCCATTTTCGCTCCTCATGTGATGCCTCAAAGGTAGCAGTAAAATGGCAGCCAGGAGGTTGATGGAAGACAGAACGGTCAACACCATGAGACTCCCCAAGGAAGGTAGCAGCCAACGTGCAGGCACAAAGGTTATGGAGGATGGAACGATCCACATCCCGAGGTCCCTCTATGGCTTCGTGTTCTGTTTGACCTCCGAGGTCTCGGGTTAATGTCTTCCGCGCTCGGTGAACCCTGGGAGGAAGCCCGTTGGAGAAGAGTAAGGCCGAGTTTGGCCCACAG
Source organism: Eptatretus atami (assembly GCA_035128595.1). Classification (NCBI taxonomy): domain Eukaryota; kingdom Metazoa; phylum Chordata; class Myxini; order Myxiniformes; family Myxinidae; genus Eptatretus; species Eptatretus atami. The sequence goes on along the minus strand of CM068959.1, from coordinate 83,769,555 downwards.
CTGAGAAAGAAAAAGGACCAAGGTATGAAATTAGGGGATCGGCTCAGAAATGAAGGGATGAGCCTATTGAGCGGTAAAAAGAAAAATATGCAGCAGGAAAAATTGGAACGGCACTCGGTAGAGTGCATACCTCTGTCAGGCTGAACAGTTTGCATTTTGTATCCCACTGTTAGGCTGGATCTGCATCTGGACATGAACCAAAATCTAATCAGCTTGTTCTTGTCACCTTCTTAACTTATCCACCAAGTTTTGTTCAAACACGTCCACAACCTTTTGAGATATCGTGCCACATATCGCTTTTGGCACCATTTCTCAATGGTGAAGAATCACTTAAAATGGGGATCTCCTACAGAGAGACAGACAGAAACACAGACAGACAAACGGGTGAATACATGACCTCAGTCCACCTTCGGTGGCAGCAGTAACAAGTTTGCCTTCGATTAGCATGACAAAGCGTGCACCATAAAGCTGCTTCTGATACGTAATATTGTAATGTTGGTGCAGTGGAATTGCATCTTCTCATTATCCAGGATGAAATATCCCGATGATGATGGGTGACTGGGATATATTAATGTAGTGTGGTTCGGCTTTTACTGAACTATCAGTCATTAATTGGGATTACATCTTTTCAAAAGAGCTTTGTGACATTGTGTGCCAAACAGTATACAAAACAACCAAAAAGTGAACACACAAAATTCGCCCCCTCTACCTAAAAGAAGTGCCCCATAAACAATTTCATGAGGATAGGCACACTTTTTTTATTTTTTTAAACACTTTGGTTCTATCATGCCCTCTCTCTCCCCTCTCTTTTCACAGGGCTCCCTCTTGGATGGGAAACTTCCTCCATTGTGGAAAGTGGCAAACATCACTCTTTGCCACAAAAAAGGTTCCAGAATAGATCCACTTAACTACAGACCTATCAGCTTTCTTCCCATCATAAGAAAATTAATGGAGTCTCCATCATTGCAGCCAATCTCAGGCAGTGTGTCTCTTTACTAAATTGATAATCACCAGTTTTGCTTCTGATCGGACTACTCCACCTTGGATATGATGTGCCTTTTGACACAACAGTGGATGGAAGCCCTGAGCCACGAGCAAGAGGTTATGACTATCTCTTTGGATTTCGCTCGAGCCTTTCATACTGGAATCCAGCTTTTATTTCAGTCTTATTTTGGTATCCGGTCACTGCTCAGGTTTTTAGTCGCGTCGCGTTGCGAACGCTGGCTCTAAGAGAGCTCCGCGTTGTTGTTGTTCTTCTTCTTCTTCTTCTTCTTCTGGTGAAGACAAAACCTTTGGACGCAGCTCTTGGACACATTTGTCCTTGTTTGATTTAATTCGATGGTTGGAAACAGCAGCTGTGTCCGTGAGTAACCCTTGTGGAACTGAAAACAACATCCACAAAAGGGTGGAAGGCAGCCGAGCTTTGTTAACGGCCAACTCATTACGCTGGTGGAGTGATGGTGACACACCAGTGGAAACCGCTCACCAAAACCTCCAAATGAATTTCAACACAGAAAACTACAATGATACCCTTTTGAATGTGGAGCCCCTGATTGCACAAACTGGGCTTGAAGCTACTGTGTATATGATGGTAATCATCAATTTCATTATTTGCATTGTAATGACACCTCGCACATATAGCCTACATTGGCGGGTGTGCGGTTGAAGATGTATGAAGAACGAAGCATGGGAACCTTTAGCTTCGGATGCTGGAACGTGACCACACTTGATTATGATCTAGCACCTGAAAATCTGATGGCTATGTTGAAAAACTACCATTATGACATCATTGCTCTTCGTGAAACTCACATCATTGGCCAGAAAGAATCATGTAATGGTTACATTGTGATGTCGGGCGGTGAAATACTATGCAGGTGTTGGAATCCTGATGTCCACACGAGCAAAAAACAGCTACCTTCCCACCTACTACATCTCAGATCGAATTGTGGCTGCTCGTTTTTGGTTGAAGAAAGGTACCCTTCTGTTTGTCTCTATGTGCCTACATCTACTGTAACAGATGACATTATTGATGACTTATACGAGCAGCTGCAAGATGCAGTCAATTCCAATAAAAACAACTGTTTCACATTTGTAGTGGCTAGTAATTTCAATGCCAAACTTGGAAACCAATGCGTTCCTCTCGTCATGGGACCTCGTGGTTATGGTGACAAATCCAAGAGGAGACAGACTGGTTGAATTTTGTATGGGTAACAACCTCACTGCCATACACTCCTGGTTTTCCAAATGATCATCTCATCAGGTAACTTGGATCAGCAGGGCAAGAAACGCAAAAAATACCATTCATTATGTTCTAATTGGCACAGAAGCAAGGAATCACCGGACTGTTTGTCATTTCTACAGCACTTGTTTTGACACTAACCATCGACTAGTAATTTTCAACCTGAAGTGGAAGTTCCGTCCTGCTGCTGCAAATGGACTGCGATCTAAACGTCCAAATGTTGAAGTCCTAAGGTCGGAACGAGCATCTGAAGACTTTCGTTGGCTGATTAGATCCCGTGTTGCACAAGGTGACTCTTGAAGTCATCGCACTTACCATACACAATGTAACTCTTGAGATCTGTTGCATGCAAACATCTCAGGAAACAGCCCTATTTGTCTGTAACAACATTTAACTAATTGTGTGCAAGAGGCAGGCTGGAGGCACTCCAGAATTCACAGGCCTGACAAATGAGGTCAAACATAAATGTCAGATGGATCTTGATGAATGGTTGGTGGCAAATAGTAACACTATGAACCAAGCATACTGGAATCAGGACTCCAGAACTCTGTTCAAAAATGTTGATGTTGTTGATCTTTCAGAAATCCTGTCCCCCTATAGTGAACATCAGACACAAACGGCTTGGTATTGGAGTTGGTTGAAGAAGAAATGCAACGTTGACATCAATATGCTGAAGAGCTATTCTCAAGTCCAACCGATCACGTTCGCCCCAGCACACAACTAAGGTAGAACAAAATTCACCCACACTGGAAAAAACAAAAAGCCATTCAGGCACTGAAAAACCATAAGGCTACCAGAGTTGCTGTCACATTGGAAGCTCTTAATGCTGCAGCACCGAACCCAGAAGCACTTGAAGCCCTCCACAAGGCAGTGTGTAATGTACCGAGTTCCAGTCTGGAACACTGGAAAGTGGCCACTGTCAATGACCAAGTCAATGTATATTGCTTTGCACAAAAAGAATGACAGATGTCTGTGTGGCATTTACAGAACGCTTCCACTAATCAGTTATGCAAGTAAGATCATTCTCAATGTGTGTTAACGGAGATGAGAACGAACCGCCAGTATCAAAGTGAGACACCAAATGTGGCTTTGCACGTGGTAAGGGCACATCTGATTGGATGTACCGTCTGAAAGGTATCGCCAAAGCTTATTACGCAGGCAAACGCCCTCTCCACCTCGTCTTTGTTGATTATATGAAGGCGTTTGATTCTATCACCCACGCACTACTATTTGCGAAACTGTGGGATTCTGGTATAGAAAAGGATGTCGTGTGACTGCTTGAGGATCTCTACATCAACTTAAATGGTCAGCTCTGTTGGAAAGACCGGATGACAGACGAGTTTGAGATGCCAGTCGGAGTATGACAAGGCTGTCCACTGTCCCCATACACTCTTCAGCCTCCACACGAATGTCTCATGTGGACGTGTATGAGCACACATCACACCTAAAGCCACCAAAAGTAAGTTTTATCTCAGTAAAGGAGATCAGATACGCAGATGACCTAGTGATGATGACGCTGTGCAGAGTTGATGCAGAAGAGATGCTTACTATCCTGGGTGACATATCAGTTGGTTAGGGCTAGTGATCCATCCTGACAGGATGGAATGCATGGTTGTCCAGCCAACAATGGATGACAACACCATCACATACCGCTTGATACCAATAACCCGCGTCACATTTTTCAAGTACCTGGGTGTGTCGATCAACCACGCACTCAATGACAGCAAGGAGGTGCGAATGCAGATAGGTGTGGGCAAATCCACCCTTCGGCAGTGTAAATACCTCCGTTATACCTGTCTGCCTAGAAACAAAGGCACAGCTTGCTCAGGCACTAATCATGTCAAGAGTACTGTATAGTGCCACCACCTTGTCATTAAAGGCAACCGACATCAGGCGACTAGACGGCTTTGGCTGAACCGCCTGGTGACACCTGCTCAACATCAAGTGGCGCAGCCGTGTTATAAACAAGAGTCTAATGGAGATGATCGGCGACAGATGGTGCGTTAGCAGTAGCAATGTGATGGAGCACAAGACAGCATGGCTGGGCATTGTGATTCGTCACGGTGGACTGGCAACAACTGTTGTGGATAATTTTCTGGAGAGATGTCGTCGATTGGTAGGTCAACCAAAGATGCATTGGGTTGACAACATTCGAGAGTGGTCAGGGTGCAATATCACTGAACTCAAATCGGCAGTGCTGGAAAGATGGTTTGTGTCGAAAGCGGTGGCAGTGTGTCTGGTGGTGCATAATTTGATGAGGGGACCATGGGCTTATACCTGTCAAATGATGATGATGGAAAAAGCAGATGGCCTTTGATGGTTTCCTTCCTTCTGATTTCCACCCCCAGGCTGAAGTCTTTCAATGCAGCATGTTAGGACCTATGTTGTTCTTGATCTACATATATGCTGTGAGTCTGTTGAAAAATAACTTTACTATTTGAATGCACCCTATGTAGAACAATACATCACTCTTGTGAAAGAGTGGCTGCTGCTGAATCCCTTTCATCAGACCTGGACAAGATATGCTGCTGGTCAGCAACTTGGAACATGGTGATGAATGCCGGGAAATGGCACACATTCACTTTGGACAACCACTGAAAAAGGTGCAGGCTCTGGATCTCCTTGATATCATGATCTGCTACAACTTTTCGTGGGAGGATCATAATCACCAACTTGGCATCAAAGGCTAGCCACTGTCTGGTTATTTTCAGAGTTAAGGCATGACTGAGCCACATCTAGTTCATCACGATGTGCAAAGCTTTCATACAGAGCTCCATTGAGTAAGGTTCCTCACTCTGGGCTGTTGCTCCTCTCGATTATGGAATCCGTGTCTATATTCTCATACTCTGCACTTAATCCTTTCAAATGTGCTGTCAATCACTCTCATGCACTCACCCTTGCACATCCATCTTCTTCTACACATGTTGATTATTTCCCAATCTGTTCACTTCTGGTCCATTGCTACTTGTTTGTGTTATTCATCCTTGTATGTCAATTCTCCCATACCCTTCGGTCGTCTGTAAGTAGCTCTTTGTCATTTAGCTCCCCCATGAGCCAAGGCTGTGTTTGCGTGTGCGTATTTGTGTCTGCAAAACTTTCCACGTTATAGATCTTAAAATCCCAATTCTATCTCTCAATTGGCAGAAGCAGTCAATAATCTCACTTCGTCAATATTTCTAGTTCTGGGAATGATCAGTTAAAGTCAGTAGTTATGTTCTTGGAAAACACAACTTAATTGATACGCCGTTAACCGATCAGCTATTTCCCATGGGAATTAACTAAAATACATGAGACGCGTTCCAGCGCTTCAACACTCCATATGTAAAATCTTAAGTCACAAAATTTCAATTTAACGAGGAAGAGTAATCCTGATTCTAATTCATGGACCGCTGTTTGCGTGCATGTTTTTTTTGCTCCTCCTACAGTTTGGGGCCGATTGCATCCAGACTTGCTACATAGGATTAGCATGACCCCAATTAATGTATAGTGGTGTTTTTATCTTTTCCGGTGGTCTTGGGGTTGGGGAAAGGGGAGGGACACAAATTCTCTATGCAAATGTGTATCGTGTAGTGCCGCCTCCAGGTCGGGGAGGGTGTTGCAAGTCTCCACGATTTACAGCACTCTCTTCCTGTCCCCACGTTTTCCAGTGCAGTGAGTTGTTTTCAATTATAAGCAGTATGTATGTTTTTGCTGCATACATACAGACCTCAAACATCCAGACTGCATTGCTTCACGATGTTGAAACCAAGGCATTTATGATCATTGGTATCTCCCACGATGAGGCTGACACTTTGGGTCTCACGCTCTCAACGCAGGCAGGTCGGTGGTCTTTCGGTCTTCTACCGTCTCCTCTCTGGCCTCGCCCCCCCTGCTCTGTCGAGATATGTCCCCTCCCTCCCCCCCATATTTGTGCCAGGCGCTCAAGGTCCACCAGCAACCCCCTACTGGTAACACTACCAAAATCAAGAATCACTGCTCACCTTCACTCTTTCATTCCTCTTTTTCCCGACTTTGGAGCAAACTCCCACACTCTCTTCAATCCCACTCCTCCCTCCAGGTCTTCAAAACAGCTGTTCACCACCATCTCTTATCTTCCCCCATTCAAAACCACAATTTTTTTCTTCCCCAGCTAATCCACCCCAAACACACCTTCAAATTCCCTGCTTTCCTTCCTGAAAGTCTCTGTCGTGTAAGGACCTGAAAGTCCCTGTAGTGTCCATCGTGTTTACCCTGTGTACCCCACCCCGCCCCATCCCTTTCTCCTCCTCAGATCTCCTCATGTCTCTGTTCCACACTTTTTTCCTTCCCTCTCCCACTCCTCTTGTCTCCTGCTCCCCTTGCTGTACATTCTGTGTGTTAGCGCTCATACGAGCCTCGACAGTGTATACAAAAAAATCCCAGGTTTTTTTTTTTCGTGTATACAGACAGAGCTGTCAGTTGCCGATACACCATGCAAATAAAGGTAGCGTCAGAAGAATGTGTTGCTGCTTGGAACAAGATCGCCTATCGGGTGGCCAGTACTCTGCTCGTGTATATTATATATATATATATATATATATATAATATATATATATATATATATATATATATATATATATATATATATATAATATATATATATATATATAATAGAGCAAAGTAAGTTCAAGATATATTTACACACAAATAAAAATTATGCATCACTTTTTTTTGTTTGTTTTAATGGAAATTGCCCCAAAGAAGACATAAAGCCACTCTTAGTTAAGTGACAAAGGGAAGTTTAGATATAGATAAGGATAAAGCAAAACAAAATATAATTGTGCACTCCAACTGATCTTGATGAAAATGACAGTGAAAAAAAAAATTGTACATTTTAATCATTTGTGTTCTCCATATCCTCATAATATAGGTTTGTTGAAGATTTGATGACAAAAGCTGGATTGGTAAAAATATTATGGCCTGAACAGACACACTGAAGCTCAATCGTAAATAAATAACCATGGACCCAATTAAAAACAAACAAACAAAACAGTTAGTCTCGTGCTTGACACACGACAACGGAGCTGATATGGACTATTTATAGTGACTATGACTTTGCGTTTTTACATTTTGACCTAATTTTTAATTATTTTCTTCATATTTCAGAATATAGGTTGTTCAAAATTTGATGACAGCTCAAGTTGTGGTCTCCTGCATGGTGGGGGAGTGGGGGGGGGGTGGGGTTGGGGGACAGGGTGAGATGGCTAACAAACAATTAAACTGATCGAAGACTGAGAGGGACGAAGACTGGTCGACTTGTACTGATAATTACTTGAACTCGTAAATATCTGTTTCCTCTGGGAAAGTGACTTTGTGGAGAAATATTGTTACTTCTGTTGTGGTGGTAGTGGTTATTGTTTGTGTGCTCCTTCCTTGTATATACAGTAATCCCCCGCTATATCACGGTTCACCTATCGCGCCCCCGGTTCATCGCGGGTTTTCCCTTGGAATCTAACTAATTTTTTCTCCAGACGTTGATGAGTCCAGTGTATGCCTTCCCCTGGTTATTCCGTTGTAGTAATAAATAAAATATAAAATTATTTAAGCAATAATTAGTATAACGCGTTGCGCTCGACGTCAGTCACAACGCACGAGACAAAGTTTCGCTTGTGAACTTCGAATATTTTCTACGTTTTTTCTCCAAGCCCTACGATGCCGCCCAAAACGCCCTGCACCTTCTAAGGCTTCTGGCAAGGAACCGAAGCGCCAGAGAAGGTCCTGACGCTCCAGGAAGAATGAAGAGTGCTCTGATATGCTTTCGGGAAGGAAAAAGGTTTGCCGCGGTTGGACGAGCCTCATGAACCGAGCCAGACAGACGAGTCGATCTCCGCAGCCATACCAAACCCGATCACTGCCAAACCAACCAGACCAGACGAGTCGATCTTACTGACCACCTAGCAGTAACCGCGAGGTCATCACTGCCAAGGCGACCAGCACCAGACGATCGATTCCAGGCACCTCCAAACGACCTGACACTGCCAAACCGACCAGACCAGACGAGTTGATCTCCGGCACCTCGAAACCGATCACTGCCAAGGCGACCAGACAGACGAGTCGATTCCGGGACCTCAAACCCGATCACTGCCAAGCGACCAGACGAGTCGATTTTTTTGGGAGGCACATTCATTGTGATTTTCACTTCTCGCGGGGGGGTTTGGAACGTAACCCCACGATAAACGGGGATGACTGCATATATATATATATATATATAATATATATATATATAATATATGTAATATATTATATATTTAATATATATATATAATATATATATATATATTATACAGTCGTCCCTCGCTATATCGCGGTTCACCTATCGCGCCCTGGTTCATCGCGGGTTTGCCCTTGAAACCTAACTGTTTTTTTCTGGATTCCCCGGTATATCGCGGTAATAATATATAAAATATAAATATTAAGCAATAAATTATAACGCGTGGTGCTCGACCAGTCACACAATGCACGAGACAAAGTTTCGCTTGTGAACTTCGAATATTTCTACGTTTTTTCTCCAAGCCCTACGATGTCGCCCAAACGCCTGCACCTTCTAAGGCTTCTGGCAAGGAACCGAAGCGCAAGAGGAAGGTCCTGACGCTCCAGGAGAAGGTGAAGGTGCTCGATATGCTTCGGGAAGGAAAAAGGTTTGCGCGGTTGGACGAGCATGCTAAACGACCAGACCAGACGAGTCGATCTCCGGCACCTCAAACCCGATCACTGCCAAGGCGACCAGACCAGACGAGTCGATCTCCGGCACCTCGAACCCGATCACTGCCAAGGCGACCAGACCAGACGAGTCGATCTCCGGCACCTCAAACCCGATCACTGCAAACCGACCAGACCAGACAAATCGATCTCGGCACCTCGAACCGATCACTGCCAAGGCGACCAGACCAGACGAGTCGATCTCGGCACCTCGAACCCGATCACTGCCAAGCCGACAGACCAGACGAGTCGATTTTTTTTTGGAGGCATCCATTCATCGCGGATTTTCACTTCTCGCGGGGGGTTTGGAACGTAACCCCGCGATAAACGGGGATAACTGATTAATATTATATATATATATATATATATACAGTAATCCCCGTTTCTCGCGGGAGTTACGTTCCAAACCTCCCCGCGCTAAGTGAAAATCCGCGATGAATGGACGCCTCCCCAAAAAATCGATTCGACTGGTCTGATCGGTTTGGCAGTGATTGGGTTTGAGGTGCCGGAGATCGACTGGTCTGATCTGGTCGGTTGGCAGTGATTGGGTTTGAGGTGCCGGAGTCGACTAGTCTGGTCTGGTCGGTTTGGCAGTGATTGGGTTTGAGGTGCCGGAGATCGACTAGTCTGGTCTGGTCGGTTTTGAGGTGTCTGGGTATGAGCAGTGCTCGTCCAACGGCGGCAACCTTTTTCCTTCCGAAGCATATATCGAGCACCTTTACCTTAACTTCTCCTGGAGCGTCCCAGGACCTTCCTCTGGCGCTTCGGTTCCTTGCCAGAAACCTTCGAAGGTGCAGGGCGTTTGGGCGCCATCGTGGGGCTTGGAGAAAAAACGTAGAAAATATTCTAAGTTCACAAGCGAAACTTTGTTTCGTGCGTTGTGTGACTGGTCGAGCACCACGCGTTATAATTTATTGCTTAAATAATTTATATTTTATACATTATTACCGCGATGTACCGGGGGAATCCGCAGAAAAAATTAGTTACGTTCCAAGGGAAAACCGCGCTGAACGGGGCGCGATAGGTGAACCGCGATGAAGCGGGGGTGACTGTATATTATATATTAATATATTTCTATTGCTTTGAGAATTATTACAAGATAGTGTATCATTTTGTGTGCTCCTTCTGTGTCCTTCTAAAGGGTTCCTGCTTTCATAGAAGAATAAATGTTGCTGTTGGAAGGCTGCATTAACTCTAACTGGGGTGGGGGGAGGTGGTGGTGGTGTATTGGGAGGCCCCGCCCTCGACATTTTTCGCAATTTGTTTTTTTCGCAACTTTTCCAGAGGAAACGTGTATTTACTCGTACAAGTAATGATCATTTAAAGTCAATCAGTTTTACGTCCGTCGTTCAAGTCGTTGATCAGTTTAATTGTTTGTTAGCACTTTACTTTGTGCCTCGCCAGCATTGTACCATCATCGTCCTGCAACCACAACCAGCTCATGGCAGCCTCAAGTCCTTGCCTGTTCTGTTCCCCTTCGTTGTGCGAGTCCAGTATTGTGGCACCTCCAGCGGGCTATTTATATATTCTTGTACGTAAGTTTGAATTTTGAAATCTTACCTCCCCTATTTGTCTGTCTCCGTGCACCAGATCCATCCGAGTACCGTTATCCCATGTCAAAATCATTTGCAGATAAACATGATGATTGCTTTCCCACCTTTTGCCTTTTGCGTGCGAACTCCACCAGTTTCAGCTTTGTTTGAATGATCCTTGGGGAGCATCATTATAAAGAACACAGTACAATTATTTGGAATGCATTTTCTTAAAATATCGTTTCAGCATCTGGAGCAGTCGGTGTTAAGAGAATTCTCTGGCGTGACAATTGGTCAGGATTGGGATTCGAACATCACAAAACTCGTGGAGGGAGTGCAAGATTCCTCCCAGCATCCTGCCTAACTCCGTAAAAGGGATAAGTTGGTGGATGCCCAAGTATTGGTGGAGGACATAGAACACATTCCCAGCGCTGAGCTGGGGGCTTGCCCAGGAATGATGGTGCGATGCGACGCTAGTTTTGGTGTATGTGCAAGTACTCAAGCCTGGGCCGGTGAGTCAGGCGTTTGAGTCTGCAATGTGTGGGGCAGTGGGTGAATTTTTGCAGTGTGTGGGCAAGGTAGTCCTGGATCCTGGAGTGTTTGAAGCAGGCCATGTGGGGGTCAGCTCGTGACCCGGAGTTGTGGTTTGACCCAGACCTCACGGGGAGTCTGGTGGTTTTGATGGGCATGCAGTTGTCTTGGGTCAGTGGTGTCTCAAGACCCCAGAGGGGAGGGATACCTCTGGGGGACTGAGGTGGTCTTTCCTGGGCACCTGTCATGGTGTGCCATCAGGACCACTCGGGAGAGAGATTGCTTGTCGTTCATTGGTGACTGCACCACTAAGGAGGTCACTGCCTGGGCATATGGCCTAGTGGCCTCGCAGCATGTCCATGAGGTTCCGGCACAGCCAACATCATTGGGAGACCTGCCATGCTGGGCTGGTCTATGGATGCGTGTCGAGCTATATTGACCGGGGTGCGAGTACAGCCCACCGGACGACCGCCCAGAGCATTTGCGGAAAGTTATGGAGTTAAAATGAGATAATTGAAAGAATGAAGGCACGCATAGTCTTCCACAGATCGTTTGCCACAATTTAATGGGCTCTCAGTTTGGGAAGAGAGCCCTGGGTTTTAATTGGCTGTTTAAAAATGGGAACAATGGCTGTGGCAGGCACTGCTGGAATTGAACAATCTACCCAGTGGTAATTGGAAAAGCTAAATTTACCTTTCCCCAATGTCATGACTCTCCATGCTTTTTTGGGGGGGGGGGGGGGGGATGCAAATGAGTTGGGGAATGGTATGAATGATGGGCAAAGGGTGGTCATGAAGTTGAGTATGTCGACTGGATGGAAGGGTAAAATGTGATGTGGTTTTGCAATAAAGAATACCATCATTAATTGTGTTTGTTGTGCATTGTGGTGATTTTGTGTGTATGCAGGCCAAGTTAGGTAGGAGACGCACCCTTTCACATATGCTGCAGGTGTAGGTAACGATGAATGCCATGGCAGCTGGGGAGGGATAATTGCATGCAAGCTTTACGGGTAGGGAAGTGTTGCGTGTCCACAAGTGATGAGGCTCTTGTAAAGAGCGAGGACTGTGGCCCCTTGCCATTTTTTGCCCCCAGTAGCCCAGTAGGGAGAGAACCTGCCGGGGGGAGTGTAGATATCGGTCGGCAACGGGCTTGGAAGACATTTGGTGACCATTGAAATACCAAGGAGTGCCATTTGGGTGACCCCCCCCCCCCATCTAGTGGGGTGTACAGTGAAAGAAGGAGTTGTGGTGCTACATGGGGGTGGGGGTGGGAGGAGATCGAGAGGGGCCCAAGGAAACGATTTACTTGGGGACTTTGTGTTAATACTGTGGGCACGCACACATCGCTACACCCACACAGCCACACCACAGGACCTCTCGCTGCTGAGGTGAGGCCATGCCTGCAGGTAATTGTGATGCCATTGCCTTGCAAGGAATGACCTGATTGAATGCTTAATGCTTATTGTTGTATTGTTTGGTTATGGGAATGTTCTACTCGGTCCAGTGCGACTTGATATGTACTTTGGAGGGCAAATAGCCTGTAAAATTGTCAGGTAGTTTCTAAATTGGGTTTTGGGCTCAGCTGACCGCTGGAGCAAGTGACATCCACTCGGGGACATGGTCAGTTGCAGTGACCTCCTGAGGTCAACAGATTTGTATTGGAATTTTGTTTTGGGTTAAATTAAATTGTCTGAAGGTAGGCCTGCTTGGGGTTTCCTTTTGTGTGCCATCTTCTTTCCCCGCCATAAGTACATCATCTTAAACAGAGGGCAGCAGGTGAAATTGAAGACTTTTGGATGATATAAATTTTGTACATTTAATCAAAATGGTTGTGAATTTTGCAACAGAAGGGGATAGTACATTAAGGAGAGCAAGTAAGATAGCTGTGGCCCACCTCCCACAACCCTCTAATTTAGTGAACAAGAACCAGTTCTTCGGTGTGTGAAGACCAGAACCTTGAGTAAAACGTGTACTGAGGGTGCAGTGACCGTCCTTTCTGAAAGCAGAAGAGGATAAGATTGTTGTGTAAAACCTCTTGTAACAGGCGAGGCCAGGTGGAGGACTTGTGGGTACAGAGAAACAACGAAAGTGCATCGCGCTTGCAAAGGGAATTCTGAGGACTGGCAGACAACAAGCCATGGTGACGTAGTTGGCTGTAGAGCCCTGGAGAGGGGTGGAACACTTTTTGGGGTCCGCCCCGCAGATTGGGACGGCCTGAACCAAGGCGCCCCTCACACCAGCGGCTGGCAAGTGATGGGACCAGCCGCATCCTGGAAAGGCAGTCCCAGAGGTGATGAAGGCTGTGATCGTGCATGTGTGCAGCAGTGAAGCATGGGGGACAGAGGAAGACCCCTCTCTCTCTCTCTCTCCCTCACCTCACCTCACCTCACGCCACACCAGCCTTATATCATTATTGTCATGCAGCCACAACCAGCTCGTGCCACCCGCAAGTCATCACCTGTTCTATTCCCCTTCACTGTGCGAGTCTGGTTTTGTGGTGCCTTTCGGGGTTTATTTATTTTTGTTCACAAGTTCATTTTTATCTTGCCAAAACGAAGTTTTTGCAAGATATGTTAGTCAGTCTGTATGTTTTTATTTTTATTTTTTTTTTGTTTGTCTGTAATCACGAAAAAGAAATTCTGCAGACCACAGTTTTCATTGGAATTTTTGTAACTTCGCATATCAGAGGCCTATGGAGGTCCCTTTCAGGCATAAAATTTTGAAGGTCAAGGTCAAAGGTCAAGGTCACTTTTTCGCAAATCAGGGTAATCGACAAACCCTCATTTTTTAGTAATTTTGATCGGATCGTCTTCAAACTTCATGGGAATATAGTTCATGGTCTGGCGCTCAGCTGATTAATTTTTGGTGGCGATTGGCCTTGACTTCATGTGTTTTTTTTTGTTGTTTGTTTTTTTATTTATCTGTAATCACGTATAAATCACTCTGCAGAGCACAGTTTTCATTGGAAATTTTTGTAACTTCGCATATCAGAGGCCTATAGAGTCCCTTTCAGCGCATAAAATTTTGAAGGTCAAGGTCACTTTGTCGCAAATCAGGGGAGTCGACGAAACCCTTATTTTTGGAGTAATTTTGATCGGATCGTCTTCAAACTTCATGGGAATATAGTTCATGGTCTGGCATTCAGCTGATTAATTTTTAGTGGCGATTGGCCTTGACCTTCATGGTTAACGCCTAAGGTCAAACATATTTGACCCCAAGGTCAAATTTTCAAGTTTTAGGAACCATATCGTGTAGTACCTCAAATTGAACACCTCGATGAGTGCTTTCTAGATATATCAAGCTTGAGACATTATGACGTGATTTGGTGACGTTATGAGGCAAACGCATATTTTTCATGGTTACTCTGTAGAACGATTCTCATCGGAATCTCTCGTAGGCAGATATTCCTCAAGGAGTCGCTCCTGGTGGATAGCAGCTCTGTTCACCTCAGTGTGACCTTAAAGAAGTCACACGTGGTCACCTTTTGGCAAGATACGGATCACCCTACGGGTGACATTGGTTTATTTTCATTTTGTTTGTTTGTTTGTTTTTGCTTGTTTCCCCTATTTGGTCTGTCTTCGTGCACCCGATACATCCGAATACTGTTGTCTCGTGATCTCCGTGTCAGTTATTTATAAGTAAACATCTTAATTAGTCTCAACCCAAAGGGGATGCATGACTATTGCTGCATGCGTGTGTGTTTTCTTGCTTCCAAAATGTTTTTCTCTGCAACTGCTTGTCCAATCAATGCAAAACTTTCAACATTGGAGGGATTCCCCATGGATAATGTTTTATTGATAATTCTGACATCATAGGTCACATGGTATGGCAGGCATATTGGATTAAAGGAAAAAATTTGGACATCTTTTCTCCATAACTGCTCAACGAAAAAAATTGAAACTTGGCATTTGTCCTAAACTGCCCATGGGGTATATAGGGGTGATAACGATATCGCTAAAGTGGTATACCAACTATACTTGGTTGAATCAAAATACTTATCCGAAAAATCTGAAACTTCATATATCTGACCTACGACCCGATGTGAGTGAAGAATTAAATTATGACATCAGTCATGCGGTTTGGTGGCCATGTTGGATTGGAAATATAAATGTAAAAATAATTCTTCTCTCAAACTGCTTCGCAGATCGATGTGAGACTTCATCCACATGTGCAATTATTGAGAACGCAGTAACATTAAAGATCATTTCAGTATCCACGGAAGTTTTATATATCTGGCTCTGAATGATCTGTGTTGACGGACCCCTCTGACACAACCATGCAAACACAGGCCTGCCTCATACATGCAGAGAATTGGAATTTTTTTTGATGATTGCTTGTGGTATTGTGCTTGGAGTTTTTGTCATGTGGTTTATTCTGCACCAATTATTTTCAACCTTTTTGGGGGTGGGTAACTGTTTCAGTGGTGGCATTTGAGAAGCAAATAATACTTGCTATTAAAAACGCAATCATTGTCGATCAAAACTAATACAAGCATGATATGGCCTCATTGCTAATCTTTACAACAAGAAAACAAGAAGGCGATGCAAAAGTTTTCCTTTCATCGAATTCAATGGAAACTATGAAGCATGTATTGTTCAACTATTAAACCTCTCATTCATCTTGTAATCTAATAATTTTTGAACTATTCAAATGTGGTGACTTTGAGAGAGGAAAAAAAGTGCAAGTTTATCAATAAATCTAACAGGAAATCTGAGTCTGTCTTTCAATCACCAAATGAAAGAAAGTGGGTTCATATGACCGGCAAACTAATTGATAGCTGAATTATTTTAATGATACAGTACCTGGTGAAGTTGTACAGTGTTCAATTTACAGAGGCTGCTATTGTACTGTTTCAAAGGTAAATAACCTTTTGACCCCTCTCAACTTTCTACAAAGGTATGTGGGCTGGAAGTGGAAACATGGCTGCATCAGTATTACCTCCAGTATGATTCATGGCATGACATTTCGGATGTATGTAAATATATAATCCTGGAAGACTTGCAAGAAATATGGTTGAAGCGTTTATTTCTTTGTTTGTTTTTGCTGTTTTTTTATTTTTGTATTATACCATCGTGGAATGTATGAAATGCTGCTTGCAGCATCAATACCACCATCTGACAAACCTTGTTCTTCACCGTCACTGACTATTTTCCAACTGGCCATGAAAACTGATCTCGCGTTTCAATGATCCCTAGGATTGAAGATGCTCGATTGTGTTCTGGACTCGTAAGGCATGTGTACGTGTTTGCGTATGTTATGCCAGAAGCCAAACCCAAACATTGTGAACTTGCTTTGGCCAAACATTGAATTGTCCAATTTTGTCTGCTTTTAACAATGCATTCCTTGTTCAGCGGACAATGTCCACATAAACATTTATTCCGGGTTCTCTCCTGCACCAAAAAGTTTGCTTCAATGGATTCTGATGTGTTTACTCCTCCTCTTTCCTTAATTGTTGACAACCTTCTAAAATCGGATTCTGAGTCAGTCACCTCCCTTTTCTTCAGATTATAAGTCAGGTTTAATCTGGATTGGAACAACGACGTTTATTCCCATACGGATGTGTAACATTGTTGTGGTTTTCTTGTTTTTATTTTTTTTTAATCCTTATTTATTAGTATGTGGTTAACAACAATCCAAACCAACTGAGAAAAGAAAAATTGTTTTCTCAATTTTCATGTCTAAATTAAACTACAGGGTGCCCCACAGAAAACCAGGAAATTTGCTACAGTTTATTTAAAACAAAACAAAAGCAAACTTAGATGCAGTGTAAAACAAAGATACACTTTATTTTCAAACAAAACACAAGCAAACTTAGATGTAGTGTAAAACAAAGATACACTTTATTTATATGTTAGTTTATTGATATGGTAAAATACGGCAAAATAAATCTCAAAATCTCAAATTTCCTGGTTTTCTGTGGGGCACCCTGTAGTTGCCATGACTTTCAACTTTCACTTGTCAGGGGTCAACTTTAATTGCTTTGACAACATGAGACAACTTTTCCCTGTTGTTCATTTTGAGAACCCTTTTTTTTTTTCTTCTTTGATAACAGAAAGGTATCTTTAAAAGGATGAAAATTATAAAAGCTTGAGGGTTTACGTCACTTTCTGGTTTGCATCCGTGTTGTAAACAAAAGGAGGTTTGTCTGAACTATGCATGTAAACATGTGTGGCCAAACTTTGTTCAGCTGAAGCTGAATTTTTGTTGGCTCAACATTTTGCAGACACGGAAATCTGAGCCACTGGGAAGTAAATTGGAGTATCCAGCATAATAAAGTTCTGAGGGAGTGGGGTGGGGTTTGGGGTAAAGTAAGTGAAGCATAGGTGGGGGAGAAGGTTGAAAGTTCAGGTTCACATTTGGCATCCTATTCGAGTCACATTGAGCAAAAATAAGTTCCAGCAAACAACCTTTTTATAAACTGCAATTAACTCCAATGGTGTACTAACTGTGGAAGATGTGTTTATTGCACTGAACTAAAATTAGGCCCTGGATGTGAGATACTGCATTCTTTTTTTTGGGAGGGGGTAGGGGAGAGAGAATTTATGGCCATGCAACAAATCCAAATTTTTCTAAACTTCGGACTTTTTCTCGTGCTCACACCATATGGAATAAATAAATAATACCAAATGTGCTGTGTTCGGTCTGGGGTATTTTTGCAAATGCCTAGGACTACAAAATGTTCAATGCATGTCCATATCAACAAAATTTTATTTTTAAATGCACACATTCATTCTGTAAGTATCATTATACCTGTGTTCATGCAAAAAAAAAAAAAAAACCCCTAGAAATGGCAATTTTCATGGCATGTGAACTTCTATAGTGTGTGCATGACATGAATTGTTACCTCAAATGGCTCAAACAGCTTCTGAGAGAAGCTGAATATACTTGGAAAGTTACATGAAAGAAAGCTGGTGTGGTCCTCTGCACAACAAAAGCGTTTGAGGGAACATCATATCTGGTTTGGGTGCTTATGAATACTGGTGGGCAGGTAATATCTCGGGGTTGTGGATGCACAGGCTAAGTTTTAAATCAACTTTTAAAATGATGATATCTACTCTTCATAATCTTTGGAGATGGGGGGGGGGGGGGGGGGCGTGAAGGCTGTTGGCTGTTTGGTTCCAGCGGCACAAGAGAAACCCCCTTCAATGAGAACGTGTAGAATACTTGTGATTTTCAACTGTACACGTAGAATAGTGGAATTGGTTTATCCACCAATTGCTGCCGGAGAGAGTGGGTATGGACACACCTCATTCATGGAGTGAACAGGCGTTACTATTACGAGAAGGAGACACATCGGTCTGTCGTGCCAAAAATAAACTTACCTCAGGCAGGGAGGAGTATTGACACATTATTTAGCTCCTGATGGTAGCGGGTATTACTATTACAGTATATACCAAATATAAAGAATTTGAAGTAGCCCTACATCTTTATAAGTAGAGCCCAGAAATGCTTATAAACCAATAAGTTGCAACTTTCTTCCTTTCTGTGCTTTTATTTTTATTTTTTAAGAGAAAGGTAACGACAAAAATGCTCAAACTAAAAGCTCAATACATAATAGTTATAATTATCAAATGGTGCAAAGCATTTAAAAACTCGCGATGCAAATGACTGATGAGTTTTCTGCAATGACAGCATCCATTGTTTCATCGATCCTACTCTATAAAACATGGGTTCTCAACCCACTTACTTCCATTACCCTACCTAAACCTGATGTTGTCGAAAAACTTAAGTACTAATATTTAAAGTAGTTTAAGATTATTAGATCCTCGTGGAGGATTATTAGATCCTAAGTCTTACTCACGTTGTTGTTCTTCATCTTCTTCTTGTGGACTTTTTTGTTTCACAGCCTACAGTTTTCATTGAAACTTCCTGAAACTTGCATATATATGTAAAAATACCCTGCGCAGACAGTAACCATCTCCGATTTTGAAAATTCCTCCTAGAAAAAAGTTATGACGTCAAAATATCTCGCGCTAATGGAAATGGCCTAAAAAATTATCTCTGAAACTAGGCAAGCTTTTTGAATTCTGTTTGCGGGAATCGAACAGGGCAGTAGCAGAGATTAATTACCGCACATATGATACATCGCTATGACGTCATATCAATTTTTATGACGTCATTCCTATTTTTTGACATTTTTTGTTTCACAACCCAGAGTTTTCATCGGATCTTTGTGAAACTTGCCATGTATATGCAGAAAGCTCACGCGCAGGCAGTAACCATCTCCGATTTTGGAAATTCTTCCTAGAAAAAAAGTTGACGTCATAATATCGCCGCTAATGGAATCGCCTACCATTGTCTCCGAAACTAGGCAAGCTGTTTGAATTTTGTTTGGCGGGAATCAAGCCGGGCATTAGCACAGATAATTTATCGCAAACCTGATACATCGCAATGACGTCATAATCGTTTTTAATGACGTCATCATTAAGAGGACGAGGATCTTAGCTCATTTGAGCTTGTTTTAATTCAGCAACCATCACAAATAATACAGGATAGAACAGATAATAGGGCCAGGTAACTAAATGGGAAACGCACTCGTCTTTTTTTTTTGACTGGCACTGCCAATCAAGGCGCCATCACACTTGAAGCACATCACAACTCTGCTTTACCTTCTAATTTGTTTCATGCTTTCGTGTTTTTTTCCCACCTGAGGTGAAAACACTGACTCCCAAAGGTACAGGTAGTGGACAAAAATGGAAACACCTGGGGTAAATGAGGGACACCAAGTACGTATATTGAACGGCTTCCACACAGGTGTCGCCCATGTGTTAAGCAAATAACATCCCAGCATTCTTCGGGTCATGTATTTAAATGCTGCAAAAGCTTGGTTGCCTATAATTATGGCTAGCATGGCTGCAAGAGACAACTTCATTGACTTTGAAAGAGTGGTGATTGTCGGGGCGCATTTGGCAGGAGCTTCATTGACAGCTCAACTTGCTGATGTTTCAAGAGCAACGGTGCTTCGGTGATGGCGGCATGGAATTTTGAGGGAAAAAAATATCAGCAAAGGGCAACAGTGGGCAGGATTGTGATATCCGTGCATTAATTTGAAGTGCAAGGCAAAGCACGCGAGCAACTGCAGATCATGGGACGTGAGCAGCCAGTTTCTTCATCGGTCCGCCAAGAACTCCACAGAACAGGATACCAGAGTAGGGTTGCAGTGCACAAGCCGCTCATCACACCTGATGATTAATGTTTGTTGGTCCAGTGGTTCAAAGGGCACAGGCAATGGACTACTGAGCAGTGGAGAAATGTGATATAGTCAGATGAATCTTCCCTCACCATGTTCTCAACAAACGGCACTGCGGCACCAACCTAAATAACTCCACAACCCTGAGTGAATTTGGTTTGAACAGTAAAGGGTTCTGGTGGTTCAGGAATGTTGTGGGGACCATTTTCCTGGCATGGTTTAGGTGCAGTCATTCCCTTAAAAGGCAAGGTCAATGCTAATTGCTACTTAATGGTACTGAGTGATCATCTTCACCC
>CM068959.1:83713625-83726477 GCA_035128595.1 Eptatretus atami | reverse complement strand
AGAGAGATTGGGGGACATGAGGAAGACCCCTCTCTCTCTCCTCTCTCCCTCACCTCACCTCACCTCACGCCACAACAGCTATATCATTATTGTATGCAGCCACAACCAGCTTCGTGCCACCCGCAAGTTCATCACTCGTTCTATTCCCCTTCACCTGTGCGCGTCTGGTTTTGTGGTTCGGGCCTTTCGGGTTTATTTATTTTTTGTCACATTCATTTTATCTTCAAACAGAAGTTTTTTGGCAGATAGTTAGTAGTCTGTAGGTTTTTATTTTTAATTTTTTTGTTTAGTCTGTAATCACGAAAAAGAAATTCTGCAAGACCATCAGTTTTCATTGGAAATTTTGGTAACTTCGCATTATCAGAGCCCTATGGAGGTCCCTTTCAGGCCATAAAATTTTGAAGGTCAGGTCATAAGGTCCAAGGTCACTTTTTTTCGCAATCAGGGGTAGATCGACAAAACCCTCATTTTTGAGTAATTTTGATGCGGATGCGTCTTCAACTTCATGGGAATACTGTTCATGGTCTGGCGCTCAGCTGATTAATTTTTGGTGCGATTGGCCTTGCCTTATGGTAGTTTGTTTTTTGTTGTTGTTGTTATTTTATTTATCTGTAATCAAGCGTATAAATCCACTCGCAGAGCACACAGTTTCATTGAATTTTTGTAACTTCGCAATCAGAGGCCTATAGAGCGTCCCTTTCAGCGCATAAATTTTGAAGGTCAAGGCACTTTGTCGCAGAAATCAGGGGAGTCGACGAAACCCTTATTTTTGGAGTAATTTTTGTCGGCACTCGTCTTTCAAACTTCTGGGAATATAGTTCATGGTCTGGCATTCAGCTGATTAATTTTTAGTGGCGATTGGCTTGACCTTGATGGTTAACGCCCTAAGGGTAAACATATTTGACCCCAAGGTCAAATTTGCAAGTTTTAGGAACCATATCGTGTAGTACCTCAAATTGAACACCTCGATGAGTGCTTTTCTAGATATATCAAGCTTGAGACAATTATGCGTGAATTTGGTGACGTTATGAGGCAAACGCTATTTATGGTTACTCTGTAGAACGAATTCTCATCGAATCTCTGCGTAGGCAGGATATTCCAAGGAGTCCGCTCCTGGTGATAGGCAGCTCTGTTCACCTCAGTGTGACCTTAAAGAAGTCACACGTGGTCACCTTTTTGGCAAGATACGGATCACCCTACGGTGACATTGGTTTATTTTCTTTTGTTTGTTTGTTTGTTTTGCTTGTTTCCCCTTGTTGGTCTGTCTTCGTGCCACCCGATACATCCGAAATACTGTGTCTCGTGATCTGCCGTGCAGTTTATTTATAAGTAAACATCTTAATTAGTCTCAAACCCAAAGGGGATGCCATGACTATTGCCTGCAATGCGTGTGTGTTTTCTTTGCTCCAAAATGTTTTTCTCTGCCAACTGCTTGCTCCAATCCATGCAAAACTTTCAACATTGGAGGGATTCTACCATGGTAATGTTTTATTGATAATTCTGCATCAATAGGTCACATGGTATGAGCAGGCTAATTGAATTAAAGGAAAAATTTGACATCTTTCTCCATAACTGCTCAACGAAAAAAATTGAAACTTGGCATTTTGTCCTAAAACTGCCATGGGGTATATAGGTGATAACATATCGCTAAAGTGGTATACCAACTATACTTGGTTGAATCAAAATACTTACCCGAAAAATCTGAAATTCATATATCTGACCTACGACCCGATGTTGAGTGAAGAATTAAATTATACATCAGTCCATGCGGTTTGGGTGCCAGTTGGATTGGAAATATAAATGTTAAAATAATTCTTCTCTCAACTGCTTCGCAGATTCGATTGAGGATTCATCCACATGTGCAATTATTGAGAACGCAGTAACATTAAAAGATCATTTCAGTATCCACGGGATTTTATATATCTTGGCTCTGAATGATCTTGTGTTGACGAGACCCCTCTTTGACAAAAACAAAAAAACCCCATGCAAAACCAGGCCTTGCCTCATACATGAGAGAATTGTGAATTTTTTTGATGATTGCTTGTGGTATGTGCTTGAAGTTTTTTTGTCATGTGGTTTAGTTTCTGCACAATATTTTCAACCTTTTTTGGGTGCGGTAACTGTTTCAAGTGGTGGCATTTGAGAAGCAAATAATTTACTTTGCTTATTAAAAACGCAATCATGGTCGATCAAAACTAATACAGCATGATTATGGGCCCTCATTGCTAATCTTTACAACAAGAAAACAAGGAAGCGATGCAAAAGTTTCCTTTTCATTCGAATTCAAATGGAAACTAATGAAAGCATGTTTAATTGTTCAACTATTAAACCGCTCCATTCTCTTGTAATCTATATTTTGAAACATTATTCAATGTGGTGGACTTGAGAGAAAGGAAAAGTGCAAAGTTATCAATAAATCTAACCAGGAAATCTGAAGTCTGTCTTTTCATCACCAAATGAAAGAAAAGTGGGTTGGTTCATAATGGACCGGCAAAAACTAATTGATAGCTGAATTATTTTAATGATACAAGTACCTGTGAAAGTTGTATCAGTGTTCATTTCAGAGGCTCTGCTATTGTACTGTTTCAAAGGTAAATAAACTTTGACCCCTCTCATTTTCCACAAAGGTTATTGTGGCTGGAAGTGGAAAACATGGGGCGCATACAGTATTACCTCCAGGTAATGATTCATTGGCATGACCATTTCGGATGTATGTAAATATATAATCCTGGAGGGACTTGCAAAGAAAATATGGTTGAAGCGTTTATTTCTTTGTTTGTTTTTGCTGTTGTTTTTATTTTGTATTATACCAACCATCGTGGAATGTATGAAAGCTGCTTGCAGGCATCAAGATACCAACCATCTGGACAAACCTTGTTTCTTCACCGGCACTGACTATTTTCCACTGGCCATTGAAAACTAGACTCGCGTTTCAATGTATCCCTAGGAATGAAGAATCTCGTTCGTGTTTCTGGACTCTGTAAGGATGTGTACGTGTTTCGTATGTTATGCCGAAGCCAAACCCAAACATTGGTGAACTTGCTTTGGCCAAACAATTGAAATTGTCCACCCATTATTTTGGTTCTGGGCTTTTTAAACAATGCATTCCTGCTCAGCGGACAATGTCCACATAAACAATTTATTCCGGGTTCTCTCCGTGCACCAAAAGTTTGCTTCAATGGATTCGAGGTGTTTACTCCTCCTTTTCGCTTAATTCGTTGACAACCTTCTAAAATCGGATCGGTCAGTCACCTCCCTTTTCTTCAGATTATAAGTCAGGTTTATCTGGATTGGAACAACGACGTTTATTCCCATACGGATGTGTAACATTGTTGTGGTTTTCTTGTTTTTATTTTTTTTAATCCTTATTTATTAGTATGTGTGTTAACAACAATCCACCAACTGAAAAAGAAAATTGTTTTCTCAATTTTTCATGTCTAAATAAACTACAGGGTGCCCGCACAGAAAACCAGGAATTGCTACAGTTTATTTAAAAAAAACAAAGCAAACTTAAGATGCAGTGTTAAAACAAGATACATTTATTTTCAACAAAACACAAAGCAAACTTAGATGTAGTGTAAAACAAAAGATACATTTATTTATATTTAGTTTATTGATATGAGTAAAATACGGCAAAAATAAATCTCAAAAATCTCAAATTTCCTGGTTTTCTGTGGGCACCCTGTAGTTGCCATGACTTTCAACTTTCACTTGTCCAGGGGTCAACTTAATTGCTTTGACAAATGAGCAGACTTTTTCCCTGTTGTTCATTTTGAGAACCCTTTTTTTTTCTTCTTTGATAACAGAAAGGTATCTTTAAAAGGATGAAAAATTATAAAAAGCTTGAGGGTTTACGTCACTTTTGGTTTGGCATCCGTGTTGTAAACAAAGGAGGTTTGTCTGAACTATGCATTGTTAACATGTGGCCAAACTTTGTCAGCTGAGCCTGATTTTGTTGGCTCAACATTTGCAGACACGGAAAATCTGAGCCACTGGGAAGTAAATTGGATATCCAGCATAATAAGGTTTCTGAGGGAGTGGGTGGGGTTGGGAAGTAAGTGAAGCATAGTGGGGAGAAGGTTGTAAAGTGCAGGTTCACATTTGGGCAATCCTATTCGAGTTCACATTGCAGCAAATAAGTTCCAGCAAACAACTTTTTATAAAACTGCAATTAACTCCAATGGTTGTCTAACTGTGGAGATGTGTTATGCACTGAACTAAAATTAGGCCCTGGATGTGAGATACTGCATTCTTTTTTTGGGAGGGGTAGGAGAGAGAGAATTATGGCCATGCAACAATCCAAATTTTTTCATAAAACTTCGGACTTTTTTCTCGTGCTCAACACCTATGAATAAATAAATAATACCAAATGTGCTGTGTTCGGTCTGGGGTATTTTTGCAAATGCCTAGGACTACAATATGTTCATAGCATGTCATTATCAACAAAATTTTATTTTTTAAATGCACACATTCATTCTGTAAGTATCATTATACTGTGGTTTCATCAAAAAAAAAAAAAAACACCCCTAAGAAATGCAATGTTCATGGCATGTGAACTTCTATAGTGTGTGCATGAGCATGAATTGTTACCTCAAAATGGTCAAAACAGCTTCTGAGAGAAGCTGAATATAATTGGAAAGTTACATGAAAGAAAGCTGGTGTGGTCCTCGCACAACAAAAGCGTTTGAGGAGAACTCATATCTGTTTGGGTGCTTATTTGAATACTGGTGGGCAGGTAATATCTCGGGGTTGTGGATTGCACAGGCTAAGTTTTAAATCAACTTTTAAAATTGATGATATCTACTCTTCATAATCTTTGAGATGGGGGGGGGTGGGGGGCGTGAAGGCTGTTGGCTGTTTGGTTTCCAGCGGCCAAGAGAAACCCCTTCAATGAAACGTGTAAATACTTGTGATTTCAACTGTACACGAAATAGTGGAATGTATTACCACCAATTGCTGCGGAGAGACGTGGCGTATGGACACACCTCATTCAGGAGTGAACAGGCGTTACTATTACGAGAAGGAAGACACATCTGGTCTGTCGTGCAAAAAATAAAACTTACCTCAGGCGGAGGTATTGACACATTATTTAGCTCCTTGATGGTAGCGGGTATTACTTTACAGTATATACAAAATATAAAGAATTTGAAGTAGCCCTACATCTTTATAAGTAGATGCCCAGAAATGCTTATAAACCAAATAAGTTGCAAAACTTTCTTCCTTTCTTGGCTTTTATTTTATTTTTTAAGAGAAAGGTACGACAAAATGCTCAAATAAAGCTCAATACATAAATGTTATAATATCAAATGGTGCAAAGCATTTAAAAACTCGCGATGCAAATGACCTGATGAGTTTCTGCAATGACAGCCATCATTGTTCATCGATCCTACTCTATAAAACAACCTGGTTCTCAAACCCACTTACTTCCATTACCCTACCTAAACCTGATGTGTCGAAAAACTAAGTACTAATATTTAAAGTAGTTTAAGATTATTAGATCCTCGTGGAGGATTATATAGATCCTAAGTCTTACTCACGTTGTTGTTCTTCATCTTCTTCTTGTGGACTTTTTTGTTTCACCAGCCTACATTTCATTGAAACTTTCTGAAACTTGAATGATATATGTAAAAATACCCTGCGCAGACCAGTAACCATCATCCGATTTTGAAAATTCCCCTAGAAAAAAAGTTATTGACGTCAAAATAGCTCGCGCTAAGGAAATGGCCTAAAAAATTATGCTTCTAAACTAGCAAGCTTTTTGAATTCTGTTGCGGGAAATCGAACAGGGCAGTAGCAGAGATTAATTACCGCACATATGAACATCGGCTATGACGTCATATCAATTTTTATGACGTCATTCCTATTTTTTGACATTTTTTTGTTTCCAACCCAAGTTTTCATCGGATCTTTGTGAAACTTGCCATGTATATGCAGAAAGCTCACGCGCAGGCGTAACCCATCTCCGATTTGGAAATCTTCCTAGAAAAAAGTGACGTATAATATCGCCCGCTAATGGGAATTTCGGGGGCCTTACCCATTGTCTCCGAAACTAGCAAGCTGTTTGAATTTTGTTTGGCGGGAATCAAAGCCGGGCATTAAGCAACAGATATGTATCGCAAACGCTGATACATCGCATGACGTCATATCGTTTTGTATGACGTCATCATTAAGAGGAGAAGGATCTTAGCTCATTTGAGCTTGTTTAATTTCAGCAACCATCACAAATAATACAGGATAAGAACGATAATAGGGCCAGTAACCTAAATGGAAACGCACTCGTCTTTTTTTTTGACTGGCAACTGCCAAATCAAGGCGGCCATCCACGTTGAAGCACATCACAACTCTGCTTTACTCTTCCTAATTTGTTTCATGCTTTCGTGTTTCTTTTTCCCACCTGGGGCTGAAACACTGATCCCAAAGTGTACAGGTAGTGGACAAATGGAAACACCTGGGGTAAATGAGGGACACCAAGACGTATATTGAACGGGCTTCGCACACAGGTGTGCCCCATTGATGTTAAGCAAATAACATCCCAGCATTCTTCGGGTCAATGTTATTTAAATGCTGCAAAAGTTGGTTGCCCTAATAATTATGGCTAAGCATGGCTGCAAAGGACAACTTCATTGACTTTGAAAGAGTGGTGATTGTCGGGGCGCATTTGGCAGGAGCTTCGATTGCAGCTCAACTTGCTGCATGTTTCAAGAGCAACGTGCTTCGGTGATGGCGGCATGAATTTGTGAGGGAAAAAATACAGCCAAAGGGCAATCAGTGGCAGGATGTGATATCCGTGCATTAATTTGAAGTGTCAAGGCAAAGCACGCGAGCAACTGCAGATCTGGACAGTGAGCAGCCAGTGTTCTTCATCGGTCCGCCCAAGAACTCCACAGAACAGGATTACCAGGAGTAGGTTGCAGTTGCACAAGCCAGCTCATCACACCTGATGATTAATGTTGTTGGTCCGTGGTTCAAAGGGCACAGGCAAGGAAACTACTGAGCATGTGGAGAAATGTTGATTATAGTCAGATGAATCTTCCTCGACCATGTTCTCCACACAAACGGCACTGCGGCACCAACCAAATAACTCCAAACCCTGAGGTGAATTTGGTTTGAACCAGTAAAGGGTTCTGGTGGTTCAGGATTATGTTGTGGGGGAACCCATTTTCCTGCAGGTTTAGGTCAGTCCTTCCCCTTAAAAGGCAAGTCAATGCTAATTGCTACTTATGAAACTGAGTGATCAATTTCCACCCCATTGTTGCCAGCATTTCTTCCTGCCGGGGGGGTGTCTTCCCTGGTATGGACATGCCCATCCAGAGCATTTGTGGTCGCCAGGTTGATGACATTGATACTGATGTTTCCATATTCTTGGCCTTCTCAATTCAACCAGATCTGGTGAACCCAATCCATACATTAACGAGATTTCTGGAATTGATTGCCCGAGACCACGTTTCCACCTCCATCAGCCAGGTGTGATTTAATTTGATCTTTTCCTGGAGAGAAATGGTCCCCATCCCTCCTGCAGAATTTCCAGACCACTGTGTCTTCTATGCTTATGGTGCATACGGCTGCACTGGGGGCTCAAACACCTATTAAGTGACTTTACTTCAGTGTTCCATTTTTTCTACTTAACTGTCGAGTTGTGAAAATGGGAGGAAGCTCCCAAACTACTTTAACCTTCTATTTCTTCTTATTTTAGAAGGCAGGGCCCATTACCATCCCCCACCTTCCTGATATACCAATACCGCCCTTGGGTAAAATTAACCACATGTTGAGACCCGGCTATTCTTTTCTTCGTCCATTGCAGCAACAAGGCGGCAGGGTAAGTATCATTGGTGAAGGCATGGCTGGTTGCCGCTCATGCAATTTCCTCGCTGTACGCAAATGAATTTGAATTTTGCCGTCAATCCCGGGCCGTAAAGCCTTCGCCCCCTACTCTTGTGCAATACACCATGGGATATTTAATGTTCCACCATGAATACTGAACAGACAGGACTTCCCGTTTACGTCCATCGGGATGGCACACCGGGGAGCTAAATCGCCTGCCTGAGATGACACACTGAGATGACAGTTTATAGCTAGGTGTGGATTCAAACCCAAGGCTAGTGTGCTTACTTTGGCCATCCTGTCAGCCCACCCCTTGGCTCTAAAATAAAGAAATTCTCTGTATGGTGTGTGTTAACATCTGAAGTCATGAAAAAAAAAAAAAACATGGTTGAGCCGTCTCCGACCAAATTGCACAATTTGGTGGAGATCGGGAATCCAGCATGTATGCACATACATGTTGGGGTGGGGTTGTTCCCTTGACTGACCTTGGGTCAGGTCAAGGGCAACAACCCCCCCCCCCCTTCCACCCTCCCCCTCCAAACCCCCCCAACCCGTTCCTCTCACAAGGGTGGGAGACTTCTTCGATTCTTGCCTGTATTGGCGATGCCAATCTCCATCAAACTTTGCCATATGTGCTGGAATACCCAGGTTCAGGTCATGGCACCCCTCGACCCCCCTCACAAGGGTGGGGAACACAACTTACCATTTTCGCCCTGTAATCGTTGTGCCAGTGCAAGTGGTTTAACTAACTTGTGGATTAGCAGGGTTTACTAGCCAAGGCACAAATTTATTTGCCCCAGCATCCCCCAGCCTCTCCTGAAGGAGTAGGTGTTTTTCTCCTGTAATAAAATCAATAAACATGGGTAAGGAGTGTTTGTCATCAATGCGATGTGTTACCTATTGGCCTGGTGTTGGTGGTGTTAGAAGTATTACAAGTCAGCTGTGGATAATGACTTTCAATGTTTGCAATAAGTACATGTGCCATAGTGCAAGTGTTTTACTGACTCTACCAGAGGGAAGGGGGTATCTACCTCCCCTTAGAGGTGGCTGTTTCATATGAGTACCATCGTGGGTTTCCTTGCTCCATTCATATTCCTGGCGATTCATGCATGTTATTGTTTTGAATTGATCAAAAAAAAATTTTTTCCATTCATGAACATATGCAAAATGTACACCGAATCCATGCCCATCAGGTTTTATTGCGCATCTATTTTAATTCAGCAAATAATTCAAATTCCAATCCATCTGAAGGATGGGTAAACTGCCTATAGTCATAAAATGCACAAGTTTCACATCCTGGCAACAATTACAAGTTTAGTTGTCATTATTCATGACGAAATTCATCCTTCTGTGAAGTGGCTTTGCACCGTTTTGAACCGGTTCTTTCGAGATCCAATAAAGAATAATGCTGTCGATTCTGCACAGATAAATACTTGTTCCAGTCTGGTTACATAATGAAATTGAGAGGAGAGGAGGTAACCAAAATGTGATTTTTAAACGTCGGCCTGGATTAAAAGAATGAGGAGTTAACATTTGCAATCCGAGAAAGCAAACTTTTCTGTGAGCAAAGCTCATTGGGCTGCACAAAATTTCCATACCTAACATTGACCATACCTTATGTATGGAACAAAGACTGTACATTTTTAACTGAACCAAGTTAGCCGAATCGTGGCGTTGTTCCTTGCCCTGCATTTGTCCAATGGTTGTGTGGGTGAGTGGTCCTTGCTCCCAGAAATGGTTCTGGTTGTTAGGTTCCACCCTGTTTTGGTTAAATTATTTTACAAGTTTGTGTCAATCGCGGTTCAGACACCGTGCATTCCCTGCTTAAGTGTTGATTTTGTATGCACTTCTCACAACCAATTTCCAATGGGCCTGACTGTGAAGGCTGAGCTAACAGATGGGCAGGCCTGTAACTTTTAACCTTATCTGGAATGTTGGATTATACCCCCCCCCTCCCTTTTGTCTTTAACTTTTGTGCATAAAGCTGGAGTAATTCATTTATTTGCTGCCTCTGTACATGTTATGCAACTTTCTTTTCTGATGCCACTTCTCTTTATCAACCCACATCATGGTAATCTCTGAAGATTTTATTTGTGGTGGTGTTCAAATGGTATGAGCAGATGGAATGTGATGATGGGTAAAATGGCTCGGGAAGGGCTGCCGGATCTATGAAAAGCACATTTAAATTGACGTAATCAGGTGTATCAAATTAACGCCATTACACAGTCAGCTGTAAAAGCTGAAGTTTGCTGTTTTACAAGTCAGTTCAAACCAAATGTAATATCAAAATTAAGTCTATAAAACAATAGTCTGTAATTAAGAGCATTTGTTTTTGTGAATCATGACACATTTGCCCCATGATATTACACTTGTAGCATGTCATTATTGATATAAATATTATATATATAATTGAAGCATCAAGCCTGGTGTGCGCAGTGGTTAGGCAGCAGCTTGGGATCCAAAAGGTCCTGAGTTCAAGCCTCGTTGGGCACTGGAATTAATACACCAGGGTGACTCACCGTCATCCTTCCGAGTCGCGAATGAGTACCAGTAATACTGGGCGGTGTATACCCCGGTTAAAATAGGTTGTACCATATCCCTGTGTCGTAAGAGGCGACCAGGTTGCGTCAGGAGGGCATCCGCACATGTAAAACATGTGCCAAATCACAAATGCGGATCATACGGATGATCCGCTGGCGACCCCTAAGGGAGCACCGAAAGAAGAAGAAGATATATTGAAGCATCATTTTGCAAACTTTGTGCACAGCCAAAATTTCCCTTTCACATCCATTCATGGTGTCAAACCTCCATGTCAGTCATCCCCCCCACCCCCATCTACCCCCTCGTGCTGCCCCTCTCAACTACCACCTCATCCTGCCCGCTCTCAGCTTCCCTCCCGCTCTCCCTCTTCCAAGCATCGCCCCTTGCCCTTCCGAATTGCCCCTCCCCTGCACCCCCCCCCAGCTTATCCATTCCCCGCACCTCTCCTTGCTTCTTCCATATCCAAACGTCATACCAGGAGCTCGTCTATCCCGATTCCTAACTGTGTGACTCAACATCCTGACAAATCTCTCAATCCAGGCCATCATCTGTTTAACAGAATCCTTCCTTACAAAGAGAGTCCCTGACTCCTTACTCTCTCACTGGCTATGTCTCCTCCAATTTGATCGACCTGAACCCTGTCCTGGCAGCGGAGGTGCCATACATCAAAAACTCTTTTCACTCTCTTTGTACTTGCTCTGACACCTTCAAAACCCCAGGAGTACCTCTGTTGCAACTTCCTCTCGCTCCACCTCATGTATTCTGTGTTTGTACCATCCACCCAAACAGTACGACTCCATCTACATCTCTCAGACGACATGGACCAACTCACTTCTCATATTGGTGACTCAATTGTCACCATGCTAATTGGTCTTGGGTGTTGTACCCTCCTCACCAGCCATGGCACTTCTGTAGATGATTTCTGTGACTGCATGGGACTGACTCAATCCATGATTTTCCCACCTGATTTCTCCCAATAGCAAATCTTCCCTTCTTGATTGGTGATACCAACTTCCCTGCCAATGTATTTCCTGTGCCCAAGGGTTTAACCCCCACCCTGATGGATGCCAAAGTGCTCCCTTGAGGCCCACAGCCGAGACTCTCGAGATTAAACGCGCGTGGGAAGAAATGCTAGATTGCTTCACCAGGACGGTAACACAGCACAGGGGTTTTACTTGACCCACAACAGATCACGGACACGAGCAAATGAACAAGGAACAAGAAATCCACACAGGTGGAGGCATTCAGCCCATCATGCCTGCGCGACACCACACAAACCCATCTACACAAGATCCAAGGAAAAAAAAAATGTTTTAATTAATGAATTAAAACATTTTTTTTGTAGTTTTAGTTCTTTGTAGGTTTTGTTTGTAGTTTTTTTTTTGTAATTATATTTTGTATTCTATATATGTATATGTATATATATATTATATATATATATATATATATATATAATATATATAATATAATATTCCTTTCTTCCCCTCGGGGAGGGGCATGGGCTTGGTTAAAAACACACATACAACCACACAGCCCCCTTAACAGTCCCCACCAAACAGCACTCCATACACAATCACCCATCAATACTCAACTACCGAAAATCTTAACATACCCAATACCCCTCTGATCTCCAGAACTTCCAGGTACCTATCTAATTCTAATTAAATTTATCTACTTTTTTCTGCTGCCACTACCATTCCAGGGAGACCATTACATGCATTACTACTGTGAATGAAAGTCCCTGCCTTACTACCACCTTAACTCCTTTCTTTACTCTCTGGCTATGGCCTCTGGTCTGTCACTGTCTACTCTGTTGAATAATTCATCTGCACTTTATTTATCTAAACCTTCATTATGATAAACTCTCCATCAATCTCATCGTAACCACCTCCTTTCTTATGAATAAAGCCCTGTCTCCTTCAGCTGCTCCTCATAGCTGAGTCTAGCTCTGCCGGAATCAATCTAGTAGCCCTGCGCTGAACCCCTCATCGCATCTATCATCTATGTCCTTCTGAGTTGTGGTGACCAAAACTGCACACAATATTCTAGATGTGGCCCTCACTAAATTCCCTGTACAATATTAACAACACTCTTTTGATTTATAACTGACCCCCCTCGAATACAACCTAAAACCCTATTTGTTTTACGGATAGCTAACCTGGCACTCTGCTGCGCTTACTCCCGTATCTATTACCACCCCAAGATCCTTCTCCTGTATGACACGCCCAAAATACTCTTGCATCCTGTAATCTCTATTTTCATTGTTCTTCCCATCCCCAACACCTACACTTGCTCAGGTTAAATTCCATCTGCCAATCTTTTGCCCAATCTATACAAGTATCAATACTTTCCTGTATCTGATCACCACCAGATGAGGACCATTTAAACAAATACAAACTAATTAAAGGTAGTCATCATGAGTTTACCAAAGGTAATTCCTGTTTAACAAATCTTTTAGAGTTCTATGAAGCAGTGTCTGATTGGGTGGAT
>CM068959.1:83688396-83708576 GCA_035128595.1 Eptatretus atami | reverse complement strand
CCGTGGATATGTCCTCAGTGACAAGAAAAAAAGTCCTAAGGGATCTCCCAGGGGGAAAGTCCTGAAATCATGGAAAATCCAATATGGCGCCACCCGGCTTCGGGGAAAATGAAAAATCTGTAAATGATTGATATTTTTAATATGTAAATATATATCGTTTTGTCTGCATCTAATTGTTTCTAGTTATGGTCAGTATATTATTGATATACAAGAAAGTAATTATTTTTTTAAAAAGTGAAATGTATTGAGGTAAAATAAAAAATTAGAGCTTTTTGTCCAAAATGTAATTTTTTGTCCCGAAAAAAAAAATTTACCTGATACTGATTTTGGCTCCTGGACAAAAAAATAGGAAACGTTGGAAGACACAAGATGTGAAAAATCATAGTATGCAATACATATAATTAGGTTCATTGAAACATGACAAAATTACACTTCCCACTCGGCGGGCAATCACATCTGCCTGACGAAGGTTTCGAAAATGAAAATGAAAATTCGCATTAAAACTCAGAAACTACATCCATTATAAACTTACTATATCATGTTGAGAAAAATCAAGCGTATTAAAGTTAGAATCGACAATGTCGTCATCATCCTCATCATTGTCATGGAGTGTTTGTGCAGCCAGAGCCCCTGCAGTTTCCACAAGCTGGAGTGCACTCAATGTTGTGTTTTGCATGTGCATCTGATGGTGCACATCTGCACCTGGCAGTTGGCACTAATGACACGTAACATCTTTTCAGGAGCTGGAGCTATTGATGTCTGAAGTAGCAAAACCCTCGTCCGCGCCCACTCTGCCAACCTCCAGTCTGTCGGAGAGAGTTCATCCTGCTACATCCCTTCCATTCTGACTTGCAGATACACGTGCAGGCTGTGATACTTTGCTGCTTCTGATGTTGTGGTAACGTTCTGTAGTCTGGTGCACGTGAGGGAGCTCGGAAGCCACCTTGTCACAGTACGCTGATAACCGGAGGGTGTCCAGGGTGTCATTGACGTTCCGTGTAGATATCACAATGTTTTTCTCCTGCATCTGCAACATCACATACGGAAGCTGGATATGTTATCAAAACCTTGGCCTGCTCACGGAATGTGTTGTTTGCTTTGTACTTTTTGAGGGAAGCTCCCTTTCCAATCCCATGAAGAGCCGAGATCGTGTCGCACCCAAGAACTGCATGTAGAAACAGTATGTGCTTGCATATGTCTGTACCAATCATTTTCTTTGTCGCCTTGATGTTCCAGATGCGAGCTTCGTGTTTTCTTTGGCTGGACAAAAAGAAGAGTGTCATGGATTCTAAGCTTGCATGGTAGCAATAGGAGGATGAGGAGGTCTGTGTCATCACCAACTACAACAGTGTTGGTGACAGTAGCAGACTGCACGGCCTTCAGTAACAATCAGGAGATCAGCGTCCCCTGAGGCATGGTGTGTCTCACAGTTCTTCTTCGAAGCCTCTTCACTCAACATAAAAATGAATCTCGTTTATTCTGCCTATGGCAAGAACTGTTCCTTTTCTCATTGTGAGATGCATGTCAGCTGTAAATGTCACAGTAGTGCCAGCATTCCCTTTAGACCGTTCTCTGTTGTGTCATGTCCTTCGTATTGGTACTCTCATAACCATCAAACACGACTATGGCATCTCCGTACTTCTTCGTTACATATCAGTGTACTGGTGGCATATGTCTCTGTATATAGATCCACAGAGACCATGGAATGCCGTTGAACAATGTGCCGCCGCCATCCCAAAACATACTGTTGCCCATCATTGGGGATATCGGCTGGGACATCGGATCCAAGAAGATCCCAGATGGCATCGCAAAGACTGGCTTGTGTGCTTCTCGGAGCTGAAGAGAGGAATCAAAGAGGGCTGGTGGATAGCTGCACAGTTCATATTTGAGGCGACTCCAGTTCTTCTGCTGTCTGCTGCAACAGTGATCAGTTCTCTGGAAGACGAGTTGTGGGTCAACCTGGACTTGCTCTCCATCAATCTTGACAGATGACTTCATGCCGAGGGTGACAAACTTTGGTCTTTCCTCTTAATGTGTACTCGCGCAGGTGTTTTCCCATCCATAGATTTCAATATTTTGGCTCCTAGCAGCATGTGCTGTATCGACGTGATTGGTGGGGTGTGATGAAACTTCCAGTGGCAATGTTCCTCAGACGTGAATCACTACTGAACGGATTCCGTTCCTGTAAATACTGAAGAGCTGATCGGTGTGTCCTTCCAGTCACGAGATGTCTTGCCTTGGTCATGTCCTTCTTCTGCTCCCCAGTGTTGTAGTTCACACCTGTGAGCTCCTGCATTGCCTGGTTATTTCTGTACAGGCAGGCATTGATAGTAGCCATACCAGCCGTTGTTGCTCTGTCATTCCTCACACCCTCGTGAGCCCCCCGCTGGTCTTCAAAACTTCTCATCAGAATTTGTTCGATGATCAGGTCAGATGAAAGACCCTGCCCACAGGCGATCACTTCATCGAACTACATGGAACCCCTCATCAAAACGTTGTTGACATTGGGATGTTGGAGTTGTTTGGGATTGGTTGGACATCTGCTGCAGATACACCCTCGCAGATTTGGCATACAGGTTGTGGCCCGAGGCTGCCAGGTAAGGCAGCATTTCCTGGATGGCCTGTAGATGTGTGTCCAGTTCCCAGTGCGCTCTGCCCGGATGTATTTGGTTGGCGAAGATGTCTAGGCATGTCCATAGTCTGAACGCTGAAGTTTCTAGAAGATATCTTTGCAGACTCGGCATGCTTCTGAAGGGTGTCTTTGATTCGTTTCAAGATGTCAGACTTGCATACTTTTCTTCCACAAGACAGTGTCCCAGCCATCAGCTTCTCATAGAGGGTACAAGCTTGCTTGAAGTCTGGATTATTGCTTAGATTCTGTATGCTGCGTCATGTAGCGGTCCTAGCTGCTTCGGGCTAAGTTCCGGTTTTCATTCCCATTCCATCTGATGTTTCAGGAAGGCAATGGTAGGGAGCATGAGCACATTGGCGCAACAGCGAAGGCATGTGGGCTGCATTCAACAGATTAGGGCTGTGCGCGATAACTTTCGCGGGAGGCAATGGCCTTGCCACGACAACATATGAATCACTGCATTGGGGGCATATATCAACTCCATCAGTTCTTTGAAGCCCGGATGACACCATGAGGTGTCCAATACATCCGAGGAAACTCATCTCTGCGTGGAAGCCGCCCAAGCGTAGGACAATCCCTTTCAGATCAGATACTTCCCATAGGCTCCAAGTTGATGATCATGAGACCTTCCACCAGAGGGGCGTGATCAAGGTGAGTGTGATCTGGATGTGACTCGGACGTGCAGTGTCGCGTGGTGTCGTGCATGTTTACTGAACAAACATCAGGGTCGAGTATATGCATGTCTGTCAATATTGCATGTACTAACAAATTAATATTGTGTGTTAATTCTTTCACCAGAGGATTAGTACTAATGTCCTGTATCCGGAAATATATAGTATGTATGCCTTGGGGATCCATATGTTCTTATATGAACAAACTTTGTCAAGTCAAAATATTTTTTAGGGAAAAAGACATTTTTGGACAAAAAAGGCTATAATTTTTTATTTTACCCTCAATACATTTCACTTTTTTATAATTATTCTTGTATATCAATATACTGACCATAACTAGAAACAATTAGAATGCAGAAAAATATATATTTACATCTTAAAATATCAATCTTTACAATTTTCTCATTTTCCCCGAAGTCACGGGTGGCGGCCATATTGGATTTCCATGATTTCAGGACTTTCCCCCCGGAGGATCCCTTAGGACTTTTTTTCTGTCATGAGGACATATCCAGGAATCAAAATCGTTGAGTTTGCTTTTGTTTGCAATTTGTGGAGTTGACCAATATTTCTGCTAAAATGCCTGTACTAAAAAGCCTCACTATAGTTGCCTTATCTGTGCTCTATCCTTTGTAAATGCTGAGCATCAAGCAAGGAAGCAGCATTGTAACATTTTTTAAGTCTTTGGTGATGACTTGACTTGGTTGGGGTGTTACGAATTTCTGGGAGCGACGGTCTTCTACCATTACCGCCACCTAACCTGCGTGAAGACATGTCACATGCCAGCACAACTATAGGGTTTCTGCTGACTCGTGCAGTTAGTTCATAAGCCGAACAAATAGTGGCACAGTGTGTATGGGTTGTCTCGTGTATTAATTATTTTTTTGTATACATAGTCAAGGCTCTGTGGAAGAACTACTCCACTATATGGATAGGCATTACAGTGACATGTATGGCAAAATAAACAGTAGAGGGGTGGAAATGCCAACAGCAGAGGAGAAGGCCAAGATAGAGGGAGACTTGGACAAGCAAAGGGTGTGGGGAGGAATTGGGGGTGGCGATCATGAGGGATTATAAGGGGTGGACAAGATGGATACAGAAGGAAACTTCTCAGGAAGCGAAAAAAAATGGGAAATTTGGAAAGGAGGTGAGCTTGGGGATGGAGGGAGTTGATGGTGGTCGAGAAGATCATGTTTTTGGATTGGGGATGATTCTGAGATTGTGGTGGTGAAAAAGCATCTTGAAGACCTGGGAGGGAAGAAGATATGACGATTTAGGAGAATATGGAAGTTGGTTCCAAGGGGGAAAAAGAGAGGAGAAACAAATTGAGTTGAGGTGAGCAGTGATCCTGGATTTAAAGTAGTTTTACCAGAAGAGGGCGTTGATGGACTCCGTGTGTGCCCTACAGAAACCTGGGAGGGGGGGGGGTGGGGAGGGGGACAAAGACTATGGAAAGAGCAGGAAGATGCGAGACCAGAAAGGAGGGGGGTAGAAGACAGACCACCGACCTGTCTGTGATGGTGAAGTGATAGGCCCATAGGAAATCGGCTTCATCACACGAGATTCCAAAAATCTTAAAGGCCTTGGTTTCCACAGCATCAAGCTGAGCAAGATGTGAGTGCAGGGGAGCCAGCCCAGCGGCAGAGCAGTTACCTCCACCAAGCTGCGGAATGAAGGCCTTGTAGGGTGGATAGAAGTTCAGGTGTGCCAAGGAAGGACTTTGTACGATGGAAGATGCCCAGTCGCAGCACGCTTAGAGGTCAACTTTGAAATGTGGTTTTTTCCAAGAAAGATCATGGCTGATTGTGAGGACCCCAGGAGTTTGAATGACTGACTTCCTCAAGAGGATTGTTAAGAAAGTGTGACAGCGGGGCAGGGGGGGGGGGGCGGTTGCCGAGATGGTCCTTTCAGAGAGAGCGAGTGAGTGTGTTTAAGATTTCTCAGGATTGAAAGACATATTTGCTATGTTGATCAGTTTTGTGATTTTGTTAAGGTCTGAGGAGAGGAAGAGGCTGCTGCCTGTCTGTCAGAGGATGAGGGATGACACAAGCAGAGAGTGGAGTCAGCAGCAAAGAGAATAAAGAGGATTTTCCAGAGTAAGTGAGATCATTGACTGAGATTAGGCAATAAGGACATTTACAACACTTACAAACACTGCCTTGGGTACTCAAGCCACGACAGGGAGGAGAAGAAAGGGTTCGTTGAAAGCCACATGTTTACGAGAGTGGAGGAAGTCTAATCCAAGAGTGGAGTTGGGCCTGAAGATTCCATCAGTACACAATTTGGAAAGGCAAGGCAGGATGCCAGACTGCATTGAAAGCTCGTGATATGTCCAGATAGACAGCCCTCATGTCTGATTTTGGAGGGCCTCCATCCATGTTGGGAGAGTAGAAGCAACACGTTCCAAGGTAGAGTGACCAGGTCTGAATTTGAATTGAGTATCTGAGATGAAGCTGTTGGAGAAAGGGAATGATTTTATGTCAACTGCGATGATGGATTCCATGACCTTGCTGATGATTGGAAGTAAGCTAATTGGTTCACAGTTTAGGGATCAGTTTTTGCACCTTTTATGTAATGTGCTGTGATGTTGGCTGATTTCCAAGAAGATGGAAGATGACCTATGGTAAATGACAGGATGAAAAGGGCAGAGAGAGGAAGTGCAAAAGCAGCAGAGCAGGTTTGCTGTAGAACACGTGAGCGTGATGTCGTCTGGTCCCGTTGCAGTCAGCCGAGGGTTGTCAGAAAATTTTCCACCTTCTCAGGTGCAAAAGACAGAATTCAGAGCAGCTGGGGTGACTAGAGAAAGGTGGGTACAGAGGGGACAAGGTTAGGACACAGAGATTTTGAAGCAAACACAGAATTGAGGCATCGGCTCGGCCTTCTCATGAGCGGTGTCAGCTGTGTGGCATTTGAGAGTGAGGAAAGGTATGGAATGGGAGCATACACAAGAGACAGGCTGGACAAGGCACACCAAGTTTCAAAAGAGGGAGACAAGTTTTGAAGCTCATTATTTAGACTGGGACAAGATATTGTTTTCTGGCACTCCTGAGAATTACACACACACTTGTTGCGCGCTTTGGGGAATGATCTGAGGTTGCCTTCGGTTGAATTTGCCTTCCAGGAGGACAATGCTCATCGTTTCAAAGCAACTGCCTCACCACAGGATTCAGAAGTACCAACAGCGGAGAGGATGGGTAAAATAACTGAAGACGAGATGGGATTAATCTATGCTAAGAGAGAGTAGGATTTCTGTGGAAGAATTCCCAGGCTGAATTTAAATAATCATGGGTGGTAGATATGGAGAACCAGTCCTGAAGTGTGATGCTGCTTTGCAGTCCCCCAGTTTGCCTGAGTGAACTGCAGACTGCACAGTTTCTAAAGTAATTGAAAATAATTTTTTTTGGTTTTTTTTCTTATTCCTTTCCTCCCTCAGGATGTGAGGGGCATGGCTTGGTGAAAACACATCAACAACAACCACGTACGAGCCCCCCTTGACAAGATCCCCACCATATGAGCACTCCGATACCACATGGCACAAATCACCCATCATTGCGCGAAGACTATCCTAAAAGTTCTTATCAACATCCCGCCATGATTGGGGCGTGAACGCGCCTCGGTGAAGTCTCCAGCAAGCTTCGAGTACTAGTCGTGAATGTCAGATGTTAAACTTGATCGTACTTTTTCTGATGTCGACTACTTCCAGGGAGCATTCTGCATGTAACTACTCTTGAGTAAAGATCCGCCTGGCCGTTGCTAGCCGGATTACTTAACTCTCCTCTGTGCTTACTCTCAGGCTATGGCCCTGGTTCTATCACGTGTCTCTGCTGATTGAATTATTCACTGCACTTTATTATATATACCGTTCATTTATCTTAAACACTCTATCATATCTCCTGTGAACCGGCTCCTTGTCCAGTTGATAGAAGCCGCCTGTCTCCTTCAGCACTCCTCGTAGCAAAGTCGGAGCTAAGGGCCGGGAATGGTTTGCACGCATTTGCGTGGGATATGGGTTCGACGTGTCGCACGTGGTTTGTTACAATCGTGGAGTCTCTTCGCTATGCGCATCATATGCCATTTCCCGGAACTGTGGTGATCCAAACTGTACCAATATTCTAGATTGTGCCTTCTGTCCTAAATTCCTTGTACAATGTTAACAATCTCGTTATTAATAAATGACTGTCTCTTCTCTCCATACTAACTAAAAACCCTATTTGCTCTATCTTTCCTGCTTTCCTCCCATATCTTTTAACCAACCCCCAGAAACTTCTCCTGCATGACACGTCAGCCAAAAATTACAACCTTGCTCATGTCATCTTATTTTCATTGTTCTTCCCATCCCCATACACCTTACACTTGCTCGGTTAAATTTCCAGTATGCAGTCTTTTGCCCATCTATACAAGTAACAATACTTTCCTGAATTCTATCCACCACCGCCCTCTGCTGTTCCACCTCACCTCCAAAGCTTTGCTCATCTGCAGTTTGGAAAGCTGTACTCCTTACTCATGGTATCCATAATCCTGAAGAAAAAAATGAATAGTAAATGGCTTGAGTGCTGATCGACCCGAGTATCCCCACTACTTACATCCTTCCAGCAGATATCCTCCCACTGCACAGCCTCTTGCTTTCCTATCACGGAAGGCCAGTTTGGCAATCCAATTAGCTACCCTGACCAGCCACTCCACAAGCCCTTACTTTGGCGACACAACCTCGCAGTGGTACCGCGTTATCAAAATGGCCATTTTAAAAGTCTAGATATCTATAATCCATCATTTCCATCAATCCAACTCCAATCAGACCACTGCTTCATAGACTTAAAAAGATTTGTTAAACCAGGGATATTACCTTTGGTAAACCTCATGATGACTACTTTAATTAGTTTCGTTATTTGTGTTTAGATAATGGTCCTCATCTAGGTTGGTGATCAGGATACAGGAAAGTATTGAGATACTTGTATAGATCTGGGCAAAAGATTGGCAGATGGAATTTATACTGAGCAAGTGTAGGTGTTGGGGATGGGAAGAACAATGAAAATAAGAGATTACAGGATGCAAGGAGTATTTTTGGAGCGTTGTCATGACAGGAGAAGAATCCTGGGGGATGGTAGATTAGATGACGGGAAGCTAAGCAGCACAGCAGAGTGCCAGGTTAGCGCTGATCCTGTAAAACAAATTAGGGTGTTTAGGTTGTAGTTCCGGAGGGGGGTCAGTTATAAATTGCAAAAGAGGTGGTGTTAATATTGTACAGATGGAATTAGGTGCAGGGCCAGCGATCTAGAATATTGTGTGCAGTTTTGGTCAGCACACTCAGGAAGGACATAGATGATAGATGCGATGGGATGCGTTCAGCGCGAGGGCTATAGATGATTCCGGGCAGAGCTAGACTCAGCGTATGAGGAGCAGCTGAAGGGACGACAGGGCTTTAGTCGAATAAGAAAGGAGCAGGGTGGTTACGATGGATATGATGGAGGAGTTTATCATAAGTGAAAGGTTTAATAAGAATAAAGTGCAGATGAATTATTCAACAGAGTAGACAGGATGACAGACCGAGAGGCCATAGCAGAGAGTAAGAAGAGAGTTAAGGTGGTAGTAAAGGCAGGGACTTCATTCAAGTAGTAATGCATGTAATGGTCTCCCTGGAATGGTAGTGGCACGCAGAAAAAGTAGGATAAATTTAAATTAAGAATGTAGATGAAGGTACCTGTGAAGTTCTGGAGAACGAGGGGCGTAGATTGCGGAGTATGTTAAGATTTCGGTAGTGTGCAGTAATTGAGTGGTGATTGTGTATGGAGTGCTGTTATGGTGGGCGACTGTTAAGGGGGGCTGTGTGGTTGTATGTGTGTTTTTTAAACCAGCCACATGCCCCCTCCCGAGGGGAAGAAAAGGGAATATTATATATCATATATTATAAGTATATATATATATATATATATATATATATATATAGCATATTATATTGATAAATACAAATGATAGAAATTACAAAAAAAAAACTACACAAAAAAACCTCAGAAGAACTAAAACTACAGAAAAAAATTGTTTTGTAATTCTTAATAATTAAAACATTTTTTTTTTCCTTGGATCTTGTGCTAGATGGGTTTGTGGTGGTGTCGCGGCAGGCATGATGGGCTGAATGGCCTCCCCTGTTGTTTGGATTTGTTCCTTGTTCTTGTTTCATAGATCTGTGCTGCATCGCGGTGTCTCGTGGTCCGTATCTGTTAGGATGGGCGAAGTAAGAGACCCCTGTGCTGTGTTACTCGTGTCCTGGTGAAGGCATCTGAAGCATTTCTTGCCCATCGCGCGTATTAATCTCGCAGAGTCTCGGCTGTGGGCTCCAAGGGAGCACTGTTTGGCAAATCCATCCAGCTGTGGGGGGTTAACACCCCTTGGGCACAGAAATTACATTGCAGGGAAGTGGTAAGTCACCAATCAAGAAAGGGAAGATTTGATTGGGGAGAATCCAGTGGGAAAATTCATTGGAGTTGAGAGTTCCATAGCAGTCAC
This sequence comes from Eptatretus atami, assembly GCA_035128595.1. Classification (NCBI taxonomy): domain Eukaryota; kingdom Metazoa; phylum Chordata; class Myxini; order Myxiniformes; family Myxinidae; genus Eptatretus; species Eptatretus atami. The sequence continues at coordinate 83,698,775 of CM068959.1, read as the reverse complement.
AGAAATCGATCACAGAACGTGGCCTGGCTGGGTGAGAGGGGTACGAACACCCAGACCACATTAGCATGGGTGACAATTGATAGTCCCAACTATGAAAGAAAGTGAGCTTGGTCCGCAATGTCGTCTGAGAGATGTAGATGGAGTCGTACTGTCTTTGGGTGGATGTCAAACACGAGAACGATAGCCATGAGGTGGGTAGCTGGAGAGGAAGTTGCAACCAGAGGTTCCTGGGGTTTGAGAGGTGTCAGAGGACGAGGTACAAAGAGAGTGAAAAAGAGTTTGCTTGATGTATTGGCACCTGCCGCTGCCAGGGACAGGTTCAGGTCGATCAAATTGGAGGAAGACAGATAGCAGTGAGCAGGAGTAAGGAGTCGGGGACTTCTTTGGCTGGAAGGAGGATTCTGTTGAAACAGATGGATGGCCTGGATTGAGAGATTTGTCAGGTATGTGTATGAGGTCCCACACAGTTAGGAATCGGGATATACGCATGTCGCGGAGCTCCTGGTTATGACAGTTTGGATATGGACAGAAGACAGGAGAGGGTAGCGGGGAATGGATAAGCTGGGGGTGGGGGGTGCAACGGGGAGGGAGGCCAAATGTCATGGGAAGGGCAGAGGGGGCGGATGCTTTGGACTAAAGAGGGAGAGGCGAGGGAGCTGGAGAGGGCAGAGAGATAGTCGGTAGGAGACAAGTCGCAGCAGGGATTGTGTGAGGGCGGACTACGTGGGTGGTGATGGGGGTGGGGAGCTGACGATGACTGACATGGAGGGGTGTTGGGACTTACCATGAATGGATGTGAAAGGGAAATTTTTGGACTGTGCCAGGCAAGAGTTTGCAAAGATCGAATGCTTCAAGTATATCTTCTTCTTCTTCTCGGTCGCTCTCCTGTTAGGGTCGACCAAGCGTCATTCCGTTATGGATATGCCGCATTGCTGATTTGGCACGTTATATACATGTGCGGGATGGCCCTTCCCCTGGACAGCAACCCTGGTCGCAGCATCTTACGACACAGGGGATATCGGTACAACCTATTATTAACGTTGGGTATAGCATCCGCCCAGTATACTGGTACTGTCATTCCTGTCCGAGCACTCCGTGAAGGGATGAACAGGGACACTGCGAGGTCAACCCCCTGTTGTATTAATTCAGCTGGCCCAAGCAGGCTTGAACTCAGGGACCTTTTGGATCCCGCTGCTGACCTAACCACTGAGGGCGCCAACCCAGGCTTGATGCTTCAATATATATATCGAATAATTTATATCGACTAATGACATGCTTACAAGTGTATATAAATACCATAGGGGCAAAATTGTCATGAATTCACAAAACATAATCGCTCTTAATTACAGGACTATTGTGTTTAAATAACTTAAAATGGGTTTTGATATTACATTTTGGGCTTTGAACTGACTTGTAAACAGCAAACTTCAGGCTTTGTACAGCTGACTGTGTAATGCGTTAATTATGATACCACCCTGATTACGTCAATTTAATGTGCTTTTCATAGATTCCGGCAGCCCTTCTCCCGAGCCATTTTACCCATTCATCATTTCCAGACATCTGCTCTACCATTTGAGGCACACCACCCAAAAATAATAATCTGCAGAGATCTACCAGTAGTGTGGGTGATAGAAGTGAAGAAGTGGGCATCAGAAAAGAAAGTTGCATAACATGTACAAGGCCAGCAATAAAATGACTTCTCCAGCTTTATGCACAAAAGTTGAAATGAAGCATAATAGGGAGAGGGGGGGGGGTAATAATTACCGAGAGTCAATTCCAGTACATGAAAGGTTTAAAGATGTATGGACAGTATGGCCTGCCCATCTGTTAGCCTCAGCCTTCAAACAGGTAGCCATGAAATTGGTTGTGAGCAAGTGCATACAAAATAGCACTTAGCAGGGAATGCAGGTGTCTGAACCCGATTGACACAGAGACTGTGTAAAATAATTTACCAATAACAGTGGCATAGGTGAACCTAACAAACCAGAAACCTTTTCTGGGAGACAGGACCGCACTTACCCACACAACCAATTGGACAATGCAGGGCAAAGACAACGAGACGCAACGATTCGCTTAGACTGAGTTCAAGTTAAAATGTTAAGTGTCTATTTGTTCCACATAAGGGCTAGCGATGAGTCAATTTAGGTATGGAAATTTGTGCACGCACAAATGAGCTTTGCTCACATGAAAAGTTTGCTTCTCGGATGCAGAATGTTAAACTCCTCATTCTTTAATCCTAGGCCGTACCGTTTACAATAATCACATTTTGAGTTACTCTCCTCCTGGCCCTCTCATTCAGTTATGTTAACCAGAACTGGAAAAGTTATTTTTCATCGTGCAGATCGACAGCATTATCTTTATCTGGCATCTGCGAAGAACCGGTTCATCAACGGTGCAAAGGCGCACTTCAAAATGGGAACGAGTATGATTTCTCGTATGAATGCTAATGAACAAACTAAACTTGTATATGTTGCTCAGGATGTGAAACTTGTGCAATTGTTATTGAGCGTAATTAGGCAGTTTTACGCCATCTCACATTGTGGCATGTGATGGTGAAGCTTGAGAATCGTTGGAATATATTATGCTAGAATTGTATATATAGTATGTGCTGGGTGGAGAAGAGTCGTATGACTAGACGCTGATGGATTGGCATGCGGTGTTTTACATTTTTGGCATATGTGCTGAAATGATATTTTTGAATCAAAATCTGTTGAGTTTGCTTTTGTTGCAATTTGTGGGAGGTCATCTGACATTTTGCCTGTACTATATGGGTATTGTGGTGTCCTGCATTTAAGTTCCTTGAAAGGGAACTCCTATCTATCTATCTATCGATCGATCGATCTATCTATCTTTATTCATTTATTTATTTCACCACCCTTTTCATGTTGTGCAAGCACAGGCTGTTATGGAACATACCATTTTTCCCTCCCAGTGTGATTGTAAAGCTGGCTGTTGCAACTGCATCTCGGTTGTTGATCCCACAGTATCTTTCAAAAGAGTATGCCATTGTGTCTTCAGTAATCGGACCAAATTCCCTGCCTTTGAGATTTAAAATGATGTGGATGTTGTTACAATAATGAAATAGTTAGAAAATGCTTCGACATGGAATGTGAATAAATTTATTGATTTGTGGGGTGTGGATACGGTGTAGCATGATGTACCAAATTATGGCCCTCACTTCTCCCCCAGGTAGGTATCTTGTAAATGCAAGATAAACAAAAGGCAACGTGAGCAAGGCTTGCATCTTCACTCGTTTCATTGATGTGGTGTCCTTCGGACATAATACCCCCACTCAGGCAGTCACCTATTAGAATGGCAGAAATGCCACGTATTGACTTTGGGGAGTGTTTTAGGCAAAAACATTTTTTTGAAAATTTTGAAGAAAAAACAAAATTGTTCCTTTTTTGTGGGGTGGGGGGGGATTTTTTATTAATTATTATTTTTAATACGCTAAAAGTGCCAAAGCCTTTTGATTATGACACGTTACATTCAAGTAGCAATACATATAAAATAAATACTAAACAATGACCAGACATTAAATACAAACAATCCTTCATAAGTGGTCAAGGTTCGGACTTTCTTCTTCTGAGCCCCATATATATAATCGGAGGGGGGGGCAAACTTAACCCAGAACCATCAACAACACATTCACGGCATCCATTCGAAATAATATCAAATTTCTACTAAGGTAACTTTTACAATGTCTCTGAGCCAATAATTTAGCGGTATTTACAAACGTGTCCTCTTACCTCCCCTCTGCCCAGAAACCTGTATAACCATGAACATCATACATTGAAAACACACAAGAGGTATAAATGTAAACTATGAATACACGAAACTTTTATTGTCATAACAAAAATAGTATTGAACATGAACATGTATATATTACGAAACATACCAGGGTATATGATGATTGAGGGAGGTGGGGGGAGGAGTGTAAGGTTAATTTATCTTTGTGCAAAGTTGATTTTGTGATCTCTTGGTTTTGGATTTCAAAGTCACTTGACAGTTGCAATTCCACGGGGTTTTCGCTCACGGGATTGTGAGTCGGACAGGCGACCGTGATGGGCCATTTTAAAATCTCTTTATAGTGCTTCAACCTTTGTAGCCACGTAAAAGGTAATGTTAAATGATCCCCGACCCCATTCCTTAGTGGGTGTTGGAAAGTCTTTTCGGCTCCCACAAATGCTTTTCATTTATAATAATTGTGTGCAGGTGCACGTGCACGTGTTCCCCATAACTCCAAAACCATGAATCCGAGCAGCCCAAAACTTTGCATGCATACCAAGGGAACTTCATGAAAGGCTTATCCTTGGTCAGCCCAATTTCACCTCACAGGGGGTCTTAGCAGCTATTATGATTCAACTGACTAAAAATGCCTTGCCATGGAAATACAATATACTTTCATGGAATAAGTAAAGTATATAATCAAAATATGATTTCGGATTTGATCCGGTGGACTAAATAATTGACATTCTGGAGTAAAATCTGAAAATTTAAAGAAACTTCTGATTCGTATAACTTAAGCCTGTATCTCACTGGGCTGCGATAGCTCGCGACAAAATGCGAACGGGATTCTCCAAAATGTCTGGAAACGTTCGCGGTGATTCTCAATTTCCTCGCGTGAGTCGCAGGACGTCGATCTGGTGTCGCTGGAATTTTGAACATGTTCAAAAAATTCGTGCGACAAATGTTATCTCAAAATAGTCACAGAGTTGTTGCGGTTGTCTCGAACCGGTCTCGAACCCTTCTCAATTTAGTTTCCGTGAGTCAGAAGGTGCGACAAATGTGACTGCAAATTGTAATTAAGATAGATTCACAATAGTTCAATCCAAATATGACTAAAAACAAAACAAAAAAAAAACAACAAACTCATAGTCCATATTGTAAACCAGCATTGTCGTCCTCTTTCTCTCCTATTCTGAGTAATGGCCTTCAATGCAAACTTTTCACTTTCCTCATTCCTTTCACCTTCCCTCATTCATAAATCACGTCACACATATTTTTACATAATTAGGTCACACACAAATAAGGTCACACCACAAGCCCCTATCAAGGCAGATGAACAAATGGGTCACACACAGTGTTTGTGGGTGCAACGTTGACAAGTAACAGAACACTTTGAACAATCAGGCTTGGTCAGCATTTCTCCTTGTAATCCCACCATCCTGTTCTGCCAGGGCACAGCTCCCACACCATTGTAGTACTCAGTCAGGTACTCTCTTACTCGTTTCCCAACTGACAATATGATGCTGGAAGGGAGAGGCCTCATATATATATATTATAATTATAATATATATATATATATATAATATATATATATATATATTATATATATATATATAATATATAATATATAGTCCGATTTCTCAATTGTCACGCACAGTTGTCGTGCGACTGTTGCACGACATTTGCGCGATGGTTGCAGACCGTCGTGTGACCGTCGCGCGACAGTTGCATGTGCCAAAAAAATCTCAGTTTTGTCACCTGAACGTCGCGCGAATGTCGTGCGACATGTATGCGAACTCCAGGCGAAGTTCATCCCAAATTTCGCCGGGAGTTCGTGGGACATTCGTGCGATATTCGTGAGACATACGCAAATGTGTTTTAGTATAAATTCAGTGTGATTCCAAGTGAAAATTAATCGCTGTTTTATCGAAATTGGTGTCTCCAACTAGTCGTTAGCTGTCGCAGCCCAGTGAGATACAGGCTTAAGCATATAAGCATATTTATTTAAAGAAAGCTATGCTTCACATCTTGTCCATATTTACACAAGAACATGTGAAATTGCCAAAGCATTAAACTAAACTTTTCTCCTGTTTCGACAATTTATTGAGTGAAGAAAAGAGTAACGCGTATGCCCGAAGTATAAGTTCACTGAGTGAAACAAAAATAATTTCAAAGCAGGCGAAAGCTCCCACAGCATGACCAGTGGGTGTGGCGACTGCAGCTCAGTTCTTCTTGGACAAATTCCAAAGTTTGGAAGGCAAAAAATAAATTGGAGGATTACAATGAGTTAAACGAACTACGAGTTTAAGAGAGAATTGAAAAATATTTTCAGTGCCACAAGCAATGCATCCCACTCCCACGGTAGGATTGCCGAGGTGTGCACACTCGCTGTAAGCTGTCTAGCCTGGGTTTGATTCTCAACCCAGCTTAAATTATCATCCCGGTGTTTTACAGGCAGGTGATTTATCGATGCGTGTGCTGTCCCTCAGATGGATATTAAACTGGCCGTCGCATCTGCCAGAATTGGTTTTGGTGGACATATAAAGATCCTTTTGTGGTCCTCCGTGAAGAGTAGGAGAGCTATCCCTGGCATCCTAGCCAAATTCCAATTCCTGCTCTAACCTACAGGGGCACTGCATCAGCAGCACTGTCACAACCTGTCAATAATGCTCCTCACATCTTTGTGCTGCACAGGAAAGATGACCAGAACACTATATTAGTATTTTATTGTGATGATATTGGAGGAGGGAGGGGAAGGGTGGGGAGAGGACGCGGTGTTGCCCTGCAACGTCGGGTGCCTTTGCGAGTACGTTGTGTGCACGCACGCACACAGTACCAGCACCCCACCCACATTTTATGTCATCTTTTTCTCTCCACACTCAGTAGAGCAATTAAAGAAGGAATTCCTCCCTTCCTTGGATGCTGACCTATGGCGTTTGTCCATGCTTTATACTTTATTTGTGTGTCAAGTAAGGAAGTAGCACATACCATTTAAAAGTATTTGGTTTACAGAACTTGAGCCGGAGTAGGAATTGAGCCTCTGACCTCCCATGCTTAGGATGGACCAGCCATTATCGCTAGTTATGTGGAAAGTTCATCTGTTATAAATGAGTTGTTGGGGAAAATTTGATATGTGTAAATGCGTATTTATCTTTCGCAGTCTTATATCAGGATGAAATGTTCAAAAAAATTGAAGAAACTTATCACCTTAAGAACTATCCATTTATTACTTGAGCAAAAATGGCAAAACCATCCCTCCCCTCATGCTGATTTATTGAATGTTCTTGTATGCAGTAATACTGGTTATCACAACATTTCTTCTTCTTCCCCTTCTTATCTCTCCAGACATGCACCAAAGGGCGGATGTCACACCACATGCAGAGGATACCAGCGATCCTGCAGATTTGTCGAAATGGTCGCTCATTCCGGGACAACAGGAAAGGACATGCTGGAAAGGTGCCCTGACAAAATATTGTGTAGCTTGTGCCAGCAGAAATGTTTCGCAGCTTTGCAGCACTCAAGGTACATCTGCAGGAAGATCATCCAGATGATTACCAGCTGGTACAGAAAATGGTGCGGATTGCCATTTCGTGTCGTGAAAAGTTTGGAAGGGGACGTCAGGTCAGACAAGAGGGAGTGTAAAGAGCTTTCTCGAGCAACAAACATATCCCCTTCAACATCTCCCCCACCATTGTTCATACAGTCTGGTAATTCTCAGCTGTTTCTTTCAAAGTACCTCGACCCAACGCGCCCATTTAAGTGCAGTGTATGTATGGACTCATTCACTCAGCAGAGCATCCTCGACTGTCACCTCAACTCGGTGCTTCATTTGCATCGTGTGAAAAAGGTCAGTGACTGTGGAGAGCAGGGACAAGTTTCCAGTTCCCATGATGCCAGCACACACTTAACTGGCTCTCCAGGTAATTGTGACTCTGCTTTGCCTTTGTCCCAACAACAAAGTGGAAGGGCAGAAATAGGTTGTTTGGGGGACAACTATAGCAGTGACTCCTTGTATGGAATGGCTGATGAGGCCATTGATCTGTCCATGAAGCTTCTAAAACGCTGGATTGCAAAACTGAGCGAAGCACAATTTCAGACAAAGCTAGAAATGTGCAAGTGCGCAGACCTCAGCAAACCAAAGGCAAAGGGCAGTCACGAGTCTCCCAAGATGGCTCTTCTGTGCCTTCTACGTCCACACAACTGATGGTCACTGATCTTGAAGCTCAAACCCAAGCACAGGCTTGGATACAGGCACAGGCCCAGACTCAACAGGAGCTCCAGCAAGCTGTTCTGCTACAGCAGAAGCTATTGCAGCAGGCTTACTATTCCCACTTGTTGCTCTCCCCTGATGCATTGCTACAATACCAGCAGCAACAGCAAATGCTTCTGCAGTATTATTACCCTGGGATAGAGTTTCACTTGGATCATCTGGTGTGCTTTCTACTAACAGCAGGGTAGACACTCCACTGGAGAACCTTTCTTCACCAGCAAGACCCAGCGGAGGACACCGACACAGGAAGCAAAGACTGAGTCAACTCTGGCAACTGAGGTTCGAGCTTCAAAGTCGTATGTTCAGAAGATCATCTTGTACAATGCCAGGACACACGGCAGGATGTTGTGACGAAAGTCACGCAGGTTGCTTCGTTTTCCGATCAGCCATTATTGCAGCCTCGAGTTCCTTTTGGCAGCACTGGAAATGCGGCCAAAGCTTTGTTGGCTAATGTGGGATTTGAGCTTGTTGTGCAATTTATTGAGGGGCGGAGGAAGCCCATCGTAATGCATGTGAAGATCGTAACACTGAGAAGATCCAGTGTCAGTTTGCGGCCGTCTTTTCTCCAACATTCTCATCCCTAAGAGCCACCAAAACACGTTCACCAGTATACTTCTTCTCCACGTGCTGGAGAAGTATCTCACCGCTACCGAAGGTTTACGATCGCATATATCCACTGGAGACCGAGGTGGAGCGAGCCAACAAGCAACAGCTCTGTGCAGAATGTGGAGCAACCACCAGTGACTACTCCATCATCTCCTACTGTGAACAACTCTCCAGAACTTCTAATCAACATGGCATTGACTTGGCTACACTTTCACAATTGATGTTGCAGTCATTTCAAATCCCATTTACATCTCTGCGTTCCCCCACTTGCTACAGCAGCTGGGATTTGGCCACAAATTCCCTGCCGTTGGAATCTTACCAATTGCAGAGAGAGTCGAGAGATGAGAATGGGTCTGTCCGCTCAGATAGAAAAAAGCCCGGAGCCCCAAATAATACAACCTCAGATCATCATCAATTTAGTATAGATCCTTCTTTGGGGGTTGGAAAAAGATTTGACAAGGTTTCAAAGGCAGAAGTCCCACATAAAAGTGGTCCATGTTGCAATGGAGAAGAAACCTCACCAGCACTTGGATAAAACGATCCTAAAGGCAGAGACGTTATCCCTGTTAAAATGGTAGACCTCCCCAGGATACTATTGTTTCAAGCAAGCTAACTCGTCATTCGAAGATGCCAAACAGAATTTCCATCGATGTCAAAAGCTGAAACAATTCTACCATTAAAAGGTCCAAGAGGACCACTTTCAAAGAATATCAGGTACGTGCTATGCGAGAGTCTTTCCAGGTGAATGCATATCCCAGGGAAGATGAGATAAAGCGATGTCGTATTGCTTCACCTCCCGGCATGCACTATTGTGCTGTGGTTCCAAAATGCTCGACAGAGATATCGCAGGCAAGAGAATCGGAAAAGGACTCTGAGTGGAAGGAGGGACTGGTTCTACCGCAACCTGGCACGCTTGGATGTGCCAAAAAGGATCTTTTGTAGTACAGCTCACCAAAGATCAAGACAAATTGAGCACAGACATGTTTAGCAAAAGGCAAAGCAGTTTAACCATTTGAGCATGACAGATGAACATCTCCAAGTGTTAAACCACTGCTTCCGACCAATCCTTATCCCAAGGAGAAAGATATTGAACAACTTTCGGCTTACCTCGGGCATCCTCAGTATTGCTCAAGCTTGGTATCAGCAGATGCGCCAAATATTGCAGTGTCCTGCTTTTGATGAGCTTCAGATCATGGAACCATCCAAATTGTACTCAGCTCCTGCAGACAAGGTTACAGCAAAAATTCGATCTAATTCGCATTCTAGCAAGATAAATGTTAAGGAAAAGCAATTGCCACAGCCCAGAGTGTTGAAACTCAAGACCATGTTTCTGTACCTCCTGTACAATCATCCATCTTGGCCCATTATCCACGATGATAGACGATGGGGTGGGCACATTACCAGCAATAAAACTGAAGTGATGGATTCGACTGTCAGTGCCACAGAGCTTGGTTCGAGCTGAAGTCTAAACATGAAAAGTAAAATCTTCCAGCACTCTTGTCACACGCTACATATGTCAGCCTTGCAAGCTCACGTTTGTGAATTTGGACCGCTGGCAGGAACACAGAAAGGTGCACCTGCTACAGCGGAGTGGCATCGATCAATTGACTGTGGCTAACCTCCCACCCACGGAAGTGTTGAAGACTCAAGCAGAACAGGATCCCAAAGAAGAAGTGCCAATCCTCGGAGAAAATTTGGAACAATTGAGGGCTTCCAATGTTCCCCATCACTCGAGGAACTGCAGACACTTTATCAGAAGTACTCTCTGGACACC
>CM068959.1:83654848-83666738 GCA_035128595.1 Eptatretus atami | reverse complement strand
GATCTCTGTTCAGCCCCGTAGGCTTAAGCGGTCTCGAACCGCAGGATCCTCTCTGGCCTATCACTCAAGGTTCTCCTTTGTATACCTCTCCATTCAATGAAGTACCACATTACCCGTTTGGCTGAGAGATGCAGCATCCGATCTGAAGTAAGAGCAAACATCTTAAGTGACCACTTGCTTGCTGTTATGCCAGATGATGCTGTTCCCAGTCCTGCCGGAGTTCAGGTCCCATCTGGGTCGCCAAAATTGTGGTGGAAAATAACTCAATTTCCACAAGTTGGATCAGCATACCAAAGGAGAATCTTTAATTTCGTATATACGGAGTGAAGTCAATTTGAATGTTTCAGTCAACCATTCAAATGGACTTCACTGAAACAAAAGCCCGAAGCAATTCTTCTTATGCACAACATGACATTCCAAATAATGGGAGGGGAGACATTTAGCAACTCAACTGCAGGGTTAGTTGTTAAGCATTAGGCAAAATAACTCAAACTGCAATACGTGTCCACTGGGTGAAAGAGAATGACATAATCATGGCAAAAGTTGCAGTGTTATCAACCAGGTCACCCTGTTTCATAGTAAGACATTCCTTTTATCAATATTTAGGTCAAAAGACTCTTGGGTAAAGGGAAACATAACTGACAGCCAATTCGACTATAGCATAAAAATTAAATTTATAAAGCACCAGCAACAATTATAATTGAGAGTACATGAATATAATTATTTTTCTTCCACACAGGCCACAATGATTTACAAATGATAAAGTTTGATTTTTCACTCCCTTCGCTCATATCGAATGCCTGATCATCATACCTACGAATCGCTGGATACATTGCAATGCTTATCAACGCCCAGAGATTCCAGCCACCGTGGCTTTATTTCATTTTCACACATTCAATAACCTCTAAATCTCTTGATCTCAGCCGCATTTCAAAATTTTAACTTCCTTATTGACTTCAGCAGTAGTTCTGATTGCTTAAAAAAAAAAAGTGTTCATTTGTCCATTTTGGCAGTCTCCAGGTGCATGGTGTTTATTTAACCGATCAGCGAAAACTAATCGCTTGCCAAGCCAGCTGTTCCTTATCAACCATTTTGTTGGAGTGCTTCCTTAAGTGCTTAAGCCACTAGGCGAGCGTTATACAATATTCGCACTGTCACTGAATATATCGATCAACTTGAACAAAGTTCCGGGCCATTCGCCTGTGTTTGGCTGTACGGTTCCTCAGTCGGTGCGTCGGGCGGTGGTTCACTCGCTGAAAATGTGCAGTTTTATTTTATACCACGTTTCCCCTTTTTGTATGATCTTATTCATTAGGTGACCCATCACTTCGGCATCAATAGATGCATACAAAAAAATTGAACTTTTCGTTTTTAAGTTTCTTCAACTGTTTTGTTTGAGTGCTTGCTTGAGTGGTTTCCCACTCAGGCGAGCGTTCTTCAATATTCGATGGCGAGACGGTGGCTCGGTTCTCCATGGAGACATTTCGGGAGTGAGGAAGGGAAAATAAATTGGATGATTACAATGAGTAAAAAAAGTCTTTTCAGTTGTTACAAAGCAATGAATTGCCACATCATGGCAGAAGAGCTGAGAGGTATGCACGCTCTCTAAGCTGTCTAGCCTGGGTTTGAATCCTGACCCAGCTATAAACTGTCATCCTGGTGTTTCACAGGCAGGGTGATTCATCAATGTGTGCCGTCCCTCGGATGGACGTCAAACTGGATGGCGCATCTACTGGAATCCTCTCCCCCTCCTATCTCTCCCTCTCCACTCATCCCCTCTCCTCCCACCCTCTCCCTCTCTCACTCCTCTCCTTGCTGCCCCACCCATCCTCCTCTGTAAAGGAGACTGTTAAGGACTGATGATTTAGTTTTGAATTTAAAACTGCTTCCCCATAGCGTAGCATGTACGAATCAGATTCAAAGTGAGCCGACCAGAGGGGTGCAATGATCGCTGCATGTGTGAGCATGTCATGTATGCAGGCAGACCTTTGCCAGGTATATGGCGCAGGCTTTAAATCTCCCACTGGGTTTTATATGGAACCGGTGGTTAAAAATAAAACGCGGTTTGGACGTGTTTTATCACCCTTGTCTTCCCCCATGCTGCCTTCCTTTCCTCCCCCCCATGCTGCCTCCCTTTCCTCCCCCCCCCATGCTGCCTTCCCTTTCCTCCCCCCCCATTCTGCCTTCCCTTTCCTCCCCACGTTTACCTCCTCCCAAACCCCCTCAGACCCATGGACACCTTCCGGCGGTCTCCACACTGCTGTATTAACGTGCTATTTTAACATACCCATTTTATTCAATCTTGCACCCCCCCCCTCCCCTACTTCCTCACAAGTCCCACAACCAACCCTCATGCTTACCTCCTCTTCCCCCCATCTCACTTCCCTTCCCTCCCCATTCCAGGAGTGTGTAGCTACATTTGATGAGGCATCGCTCTCCCTATTCCCCCCCCCCAACTTCTTTGCTCTTCCCCATTCCCAGCTCCCCACCTCTCCTCCCTCTTTGCTTCCCCCTCCCTTTCCTCCCCTTTCCCTTCCCCCCCCCCTTTCCTTCCCCCCTCCTCTCTCTCTCCCCTCCCCTCCCCTCCTCTCTCTCCCCTCTCTCTCCTCTCCCTCCCTCTCCCCTCCCTCTCTCTCTCCCCCTCCCCCTCTCTCTCACCCCTCCCCTCTCTCTCTCCCCTCCCTCTCTCTCTCCCCTCCTCTCTCTCTCCTCCCTCTCCCTCTCTCTCTCTCCCCTCCCTCTCTCTCTCCCTCCCTCCTATCTCCCTCCCTCTCTCCACCTCCCCTCTCTCTCTCCCCTCCCCTCTCTCTTCCCCTCCCTCTCTCTCTCTCCCTCCTCTTTCCTCCCCTCCCTCTTACCCTACCCTCCAATAATCCCATCATCAAAGCAATGGGTTGTATTTTCTCTTATATTACGAAGTATAAAGTAAAAGATTTACGGTTTACACCATATATTAGCTCCTAAAATAATTATTTATATTACCGTATACTTTAAAAACTCCAAAGCAAAATAAGAGAAGAAAAAGTAAAAGTAGGCCTCAACATTTCGGGCAGCATGCTCTGCCCATTGAAGGGAGGAAGTGATGGCCACTTCCTCCTGTGTTTTTACAAGTTATGAATTTTGAGAAAATGACTTTTTTTTTTAACCCCTAGTAATGTGTATCGTAGTTATAAAATGTGATCCTGTAAAGTTTTATTGCTATTAACCTTGGGAGCTCAGAGGATTAACGTCGCAAACAAACAAACTATGTCTCATTCACATGTATATCGAAAATAACCTTCCCAAGCTCCTAACGAAATAAAATAACATCCTAAATGAAAGCAGATCACATAAAAAGTTGAAACTATTCGAATCCAGGCTCGACATCTGTGACCGAGTGTGCGTGCCGTACCTCTCAGCCATCGTTCCATGGTGTGGGGATTCATTGCATTATAGCCTCTGAAAACATTTTTCAATGCTCTCTTGAGCTCGTAGTTCACTTGTCCCATTGCTTTACTGATTGTAATCCTCTAATTTATTTTGCCTTCTTAACTCCGGAGAACCGAGCCACGGTCGCCACAACAAATGCTCATGCCACGGGAGCCTTCGTCTGCTTATTGCTGTTTTTTTGTTGCACTCAATGAAGTTACACTTGTTTTTTGGAAAAATGGTAGAAAAACAGAACAGCACAAAAAGTTAAGTTTAATGCTTTCTCAATTTCACATTTTCTTGTGTAAATATGGAGGAGAGTGCCCTGCTTAAAGCTTATAAGATAAAGTATATTCTTGGTTGAAAGAATTGCTAATTTCTTTAAATTTTCAGATTTCACCACTTATTTAGTCGAGGAGATCCGATCCGAAATCGTATTCCGATTATATACTTTAATTAGTCCGTGAGAGTGGATTGTGTTTCCAATAGAAGACATTTTAATTGGCCGAATCAATATGGCGACCAAGACTCCTGCAAGGCGAAGTTGAGCTGACCACGGAGAAGCAGATCATGAAGGTAAGCCGTTAATTATCTTCAAAGAGGGTGTTTAAATTTACCCAAACATCCAATTTTCATTCATGCACTCTTTTGAAGTTCCTTTTATGTGCATGCATAGTTTTGGGTCACTAGATTTCATGGTTTTTGAGTTCTGGAGGTGACACACAGACATTTATTATTATAGATTGGTTATAGTCCCTGAGGATGGTTGTCACTCAAAGAGAGGTAACCACATTTTTGTCACAGCCCAGATTCTGAACAGTCACAGTGTTTGTCACAGATTCTGAACAGTGTTTGACACAGCAAACAGGCTGTTTATCCAAACGAGTGAAACAGGACTCGTGCTACAATGTTGGCAAATTAAAACAAGTTATCCTAAATATCCAGATTGCCTTAAACCTATCCTGAACCAATGATGTACACCACCTTCGTTTGTATTTAGCACAAGATGGCAGGATACCATCTTTGGTTGAGGCCGTGCCACTGATACACTTCCCTCTGCTGATTAGGGCAGGAATTTGTAATTTGTTTATGGTGCCGGCAATAGCTCACCTCCTCTTCACAAAGTACACAATGGGGTCTTTAATGTCCACCAACGAATGCTGGGAGATGGGACGTCCGTTTAACGTCCATCTGAGGGATGCAACACACATTCATTGATCAATCATGCAGTCTGTGAAACACTGGGATGACATGAGCTTATAGCTGGGTCAGGATTCAAACCCAAGTTCAACAACTTGGAGATGAGTGTGTGTAGCTTGAGGCATCATGAACACCTCGAAGGCATCATGAACACCAATTAAACTTTACAAAACCCATAATGTCACAATCTATAAATTCAGAAAGCAAGGCAGCAGTCCCAGTCCACAGATGCTTTGAGATGTATCAAGCACGTGATAGGATAGTGCAGAAAGCAACGGAAGCCGTTGCAACTTATTTGCAAAGCACTGTTGGGTCGACTTGCCAGTTCAACTAGTTTGTGCCAACCAATGTAAGGCTATGCCAATTTTGAAGCAAATTACAAGGTAGAACCAGAAAACAACTTTGCAGTACTTTCAGAAAGTATTCACACTCCTCGAGTTTTGTCACATTTTCTTGTGGTGAAGCCTGAATTTAAAATGGATTAAATTTAAATTTTTTGTCACCAATCTACACAAAATACCCCATAAGGACAAAGTGAAAACATGTTTTCAGAAATTTTTACAAATTAATTAAAAATGGAAAGCTGAAATATCTTGCATCAATAAGCGTTCAACCCCCTGAGTCAATACTTTGTATAAGTGCCTTTGGCAGCGATTACAGCTTCGAGTCTTCTTGGGTATGTCTGCATCAGCTTTTCACATCTGGATTTGGGGATTTTCTCCCATTCATCCTTGCAGATTTGCTCAACATCTGTCATGTTGGATGGGGAGTGTTGGTGAACAGCAAACTTCAAGTCTTTCCACAGATTCTCAATTAGATTCAAGTCTGGGCTTTGGCTGGGACACTGAAGGACTTTCACATTCTTATTCTGAAGCCATTCCAGTGTTGCTTTGGCTGTCTGCTTGGGGTCATTTTCCTGTTGGAATGTAAATCTTCGTCACAGTCTGAAGTCTTTTGCACTCTGAATCAGGTTCTCCTCAAGGATTTGCCTGTATTTGGCTCCATTCATTGTTCCCTCTGGCCTTACAAGTCTCCCAGTCCCTGCCGCTGAAAAGCATCCCCATATGCTTCAAGGTAGAGATGGTGGTCGATAGGTGATGAGCTGTACTCTGTTTCCGCCAGACATAGTGCTTTGCATTCAGGTTAAAGAGTTCAATTTTCATCTTGTCAGACCACAGAATCTTTTGTTTCATGATCTCAGTCTTTAATGTGCGTTTTGCAAACTCCAGCCGTGCTGTCATGTGCCTTTTTTGTCATGAGTGGCTTCTGTCTGGCCACTCTCCCATGAAGCCTAGATTTGTGAAGTGCTGCAGAGATTGTTGTCCTTCTGGCAGGTTCTCTCATCTCTGCCAAGGAACTCTGTAGTTCTGTCAGAGTGGTCATTGGGTTCTTGGTCACTTCCCTGAACAAGGTCTTTCTTGCCCAGCTGCTCAGTTTGGTCAGATGGCCAGCTCTAGGAAGAGTCTGAGTCGTTAAAAATTCTTTCCATTTCCTAATGATGGAACTCACTGTGCTTTTGGTAACCTTCAACACTCTAGAAATTGTATTGTACCCTTCCCCCCAGATCAATGCCTCCTCACAATTCTATCTTGGAGTTCTACAGACAGTTCCTTGGATTTCATGGTGGAGTTTCTGCTCTGACATGCACTGTCGACTGTGGGCCCTCCTATAGAAAGGTGTGTTTCTTTCTAAATAATTTCCGATCAATTGAATTGACCACAGGTGGGCTCCATTCAAGTTGTAGAGACATCTCAAGGGTGATCAAAGAAAATTGTATGCACCTGAGCTCAATTTCAAGTGTCATAGCAAAGGGGTTGAACACTTATTGACGCAAGACATTTCAACTTTTTATTTTTAATTGATTTATAAAAATAACTGAAACCATGTTTTCACTTTGTCATTAAGGGGTATTTTGTGTAGATCGGTGACAAAAAAATTCAATTTTGTCCATTTTAAAATCGGGCTCTAACAACAAAATGTGACAAAAGCCAAGGGGTGTGAATACTTGCTGAAGGCACTATACAGTACAAGTGCAGCACCATGGCAAGGAGATATGGTGTGCAAAGCATACCAGTTTGGAATGATGGAGGCAACAACCCCACCGGGAACACTTCCACCTTGCTTCTGTTAATTGGAGATTTGGACCGAACAAGAGGATAAAAGCCTTCAAACTTTGTCGAGGATGGTTCAAACAGCAAAGTGCCTTAAGTGAGACGAGAGCTCTTGGATTTAAAAAAAAAAAAAATTGAAACCCTCCGAACCAGTTTATACAGCGATTTGGAGCTGATGTGAACCCATTTTCCATGGCAAGTTGAGGACGAACACCACGTTCTCGAGCTGTATCCCAATATGCTCGTATCGTTTGCAGTGCATAAGGAAATAGTCTCTATTTCAGGGATGACACAAAGTGAACAGAGACCTATTTTATGGCATCCAATGCAGGAATCGATTGTACACAAGACCGATAATTGCTTTGCAAGACATTTCCTCTGCAGATGTGACACTTTCTCAGTCCAAAAATGGCAAAACTGAAAAATTGACGAAACGCCCTGAAACTCGAACTTGTTCTCTAACTTATCATAATAAAGCCATGTACCAAGTTTCAGTTGAATATGTTTATGGGTATGGAAAAATGTCTGAAAAACCACAGGTGGGACAGATGGATGAACGGAGAGTAAACCTATAGTCCTCTCCGGTGAAACCGATAAGGGACAAATAACTAAGACCGAATGGATCTAACTGCAACCAGTACAATCAGCAACTCGCTTTTCCTCGGAATCGATGGGGTGGTTGGGGGAGGGGGAGGCGATGGTGTGCAACACCTCCAGAAAGTCTAAAAAAAAAAAGACCACTATTGGAAGACTACGATAGTCTATCTGGGAGATACAAGGAAGACTTGAACATTCCAATATTCCATCCTCAAACGAAAATTTACATACGATGTTGTTTGTGTTCTTGCTTTGCAAGGCGGTTTGACATTAAATTTCCCCGGAGTCTAACATGAGGAAACTCACGTTAATGTGACCTCTGACCCATCATCCTTACGAGCTGGTTCAAAAGAATATGTCGCTCTCCTGCACCAGATAACATGAAGAACTGGAATGCCAATCGGTAAAGGGCATACCCAGTTTATGTTTTGTATCCACTGATGGGCCGGATATGGATCCAGACTTCCAAAATCAAATCGGCTTGTTCTTGTCACCTAACCAACTCATCCACAAAGTTTTGTCATAACTCGTCCACAACTTTTTGACATAACATGCTGTACATAGTTTTTAGCCCCATCTCTCAATGGTGAAGAATCACTTCAAAAAAATAAATAATTCTCTTGTGTGGATCCGGATCCGGATCTTCACCAAAATCTAATCCATTTGTCCTTGTCACACACCCAACCTGTCCACCAAGTTTCATCCGAATCCGTCCCAACTTTTTGAGATATACTGCACACAGACAGACGGGTAAAAACATAACCGAGGAAATCAACTTGAGAGCTTACAAAGCATTCACAGAGTCTGCTGGGATGAAGGCTGATGGAGCTTCCAGGCCAAAGGTCCATCCACACCAGTTTCTTAAAAATATAGAAAGGTCCCACCCTAATATTTAAACTCTATTTCAATCAAATCCCTCACACATTAATCGAGGCCTGGCTATTGTTATCAGTTTGGTAAAGGACTGATCCTCGTGCTATGGGTTCTACAAAAGGTGCCTCCCTCTGCAATAGTTTATAAAATTACGAACATTCATGTAACCCAGGAAGGCAGCTTTGGTTAAATATGGAATCGAGTTTATCAGTAAGTCTTGGAACATGTCTGGATTCACAGGAGAACTCTGGAGGACTCCACTGCTGAGGACTGCTCGTGTGTGCCTGGAATAGGATGGGCTATCACCACAGGTTCGACCATTTTAAGTTATTTCGGCTCACTGTCATTCATGTTTCTTACCAGTGAGGGAGTTTAGGTTAAGTGAATGAATTAAGGGGGACGAGTATCCCTTTGGTTATCACATCTGTTTGCCCGTCTCCGTGTTCCCACCCCAAAACCGACTCTGTGTTTCCACTCCCAATCCGACTCCGTGTTCCACCCCCACCGGACCCGGGTTCCCACCCCCAATCTGACCCGTTTCCCACCCCTAACCCGACCCCGTGTTCCCACCCCCAATCCGACCCCGTGTTCCACCCCAATCGACCACGTGTTCACCCCAATCCGACCCCGTGTCCCACCCCCAACCGGACCCGGGTTCCACCTGCAATCTGACCCCGTGTTCCCACCCCTAACCTGACCCCGTGTTCCCACCCCCAACCCGACCCGTGTTCCACCCCAACCGACTCTGCTCCCACTCCCAATCCGACCCCGTGTTCCCACCCCCAACCGGACCCGGGTTCCCACCCCCAATCCGACCCCGTGTTTCCCACCCCTAACCCGACCCCGTGTTCCCACCCCCAATCTGACCCCGTGTCCCACCCCTAACCTGACCCCGTGTTCCCACCCAAAACCGACTCTGTGCTCCCACTCCCATCCGACCCCGTTCCCACCCCCAACCGGCACCCGGGTTCCCACCCCCAATCCGACCCCTGTTCCCACCCCTAACCATCCCCGTGTTCCACCCCCAATCTGACCCCGTGTTCCCACCCCTAACCCGACCCCGTGTTCCCACCCCAATCCGACCCCGTTTCCCACCCCAATTGACCACGTTTCCCACCCAATCTGACCCGTGTTCCACCCCAATCCGACCACGTGTTTCCACCCCCAACCCGACCACGTGTTCACACCCCAATCCGACCACGTGTTCCCACCCCAATCCGACCACGTGTTCCCACCACAATCCGACCACATGTTCCCACCCCCAAGCGACCACGTGTTCCCATCCCCAATCCGTCCACGTGTTCACATCCTCAACCCGATCCCATGACCCCCCCCCCACCCACCCGACCATGTGTTCCCACCCCAACCCGACTCCGTGTTCCCACCCCCAACCACTCCGTGTTCCCACCCCAACCCGACCCCGTGTCCCACCCTCAACCCGACCACGTGTTCCCACCCCAACCGGACCCGGTTCCCACCCCCAATCTGACCCCGGTTCCCACCCCTAACCCGACCCCGTGTTCCCACCCCCCATCCGACCCCGTGTTCCCACCCCAATCCGACCCCGTGTCCCACCCCCAATCCGACCACGTGTTCCCACCCCCAATCCGACCACCGTGTTTCCACCGCCCAACCCGACCACGTGTTCACACCCCAATCGGACCACGTGTTCCCACCCAATCCGACCACGTGTTCCCACCACAATCCGACAACGTGTTCCCACCCCAAGCCGACACGTTTCCATCCCCAATCCGTCACGTGTTCACATCCTCAACCCGATCCATGACCCCCCCCCCCCACCCACCGACCATGTGTTCCCACCCCCAACCCGACTCCGTGTTCCCACCACCAACCCGATCCGTGTTCCCACCCCCAACCCGATCCGTGTTCCCACCCCAACCCGACTCAGTGTTCCACCCCCAACCCGACCCCGTGTTCCCACCCCCAACTCGACCCCGTGTTCCCACCCTCAACCCGACCACGTGTTCCCACCCCCAACCCGACCACGTGCCCCCCAATCCGACCACGTGTTCCCACCCCCAATCCGACCATGTGTTCCCACCCCCAATCCGACACGTGTCCCACCCCCAATCCGACCCGTTTCCCACCCCCAACCGACCACGTGTCCCACCCCAATCCGACCACGTGTTCCCACCCCAATTCCGACCACGTGTTCCCACCCCAATCCGACCACGTGTTCCCATCCTCAATCCGACCACGTGTCCCACCCCCATCCGACCACGTGTTCCCACCCTCAATCCGACCACGTGTTCCCACCCCAATCCGACCACGTGTTCCCACCCCCAACCCGACTCCGTGTTCCCACCCCAACCCGACTCTGTGTTTCCACGCCCAACCCGACCACGTGTTCCCACCCCAATCCGACCACGTGTTCCCACCCCAATTCGACCACGTGTTCCCACCCCAATCCGACCACGTGTTCCACCTCCAACCCGACCACGTGTTCCCACCCCCAATCCGACCACGTGTTCCCACCCCAATTCGACCACGTTCCCACCCTCAATCCGACCACGTGTTCCCACCTCCAATCCGACCACGTGTTCCCACCTCCAATCCGACCACGTGTTCCCACCTCCAATCCGACCACGTGTTTCCCACCTCCATCCGACCACGTGTCCCACCCCAACCAGACCACGTGTTCCCACCCCCAACCCGGACACGTGTTCCCACCCCCCAACCCGAACCCGTGTCCCACCCCCAACCCGAACCCGTGTTCCCCCCAACCCGAACCACGTGTTCCACCCCAACCCCGACAGTATGCCCACCCCCAACCCGAACCCGTGTTCCCACCCCAACCCGACCATGTGTTCCCACCCCCAACCCGACTCCGTGTTCCCACCTCAACCCGGACATGTATGCCCACCCCAACCCGACTCGTGTTCTCACGCCCAACCCGACCACGTGTTCCACGCCCAATCCGACCACGTGTTCACCCCCCCTCGACCATGTGTTCCACCCCCAACCCGACCACGTGTTCCCACCCCCAACCCGACCACGTGTTCCCACCCCAACCCGACCACGTGTTTCCCACCCCCAACCCGACCACGTGTTCTCACCTCCATTCCAACCCCGTCTCCACGTCGTTTGCCCCCCATCCCCCACTGCCATTCCGACCCCGTCTCCACGTGTTGCCCCCCATCCCCAACTCGACCTCGTCTCCGTTTTTCCCAACCCCAACCCGTGTCAACCGCCCCTATCCACCTCGTGTTAACTTCACCCCCTCCCCCAGGTCATCAGAGGTTTATGGGTTGAAGGATTCCTGAGATATGACCGCTAAGTTTGAGTGTGGTCACTTCATGCAAGGTAACTTCAAAAAATGATTATAATTCGGCCTTTATGGGAACGAGGGAAATAGTTGAGGATTCTTTTGAGGTTTTAATGAGTTTGCCAACTTTTTGTTTTTTTCCTTAATGAAAAGCAACAATCAACGTGAAAGTATCCGTGACCTTTGACCTGACCTAACAAGATGTCCATGAAAAATTTCGCGCTTTGAGTCTCACTTAACCTGCAATAATCATTTCACATTGAACCGATTAGTGGGAATGTAAACGATGTGTAAAAAGTATATTTACATTCCACGGTATGAACCATGAACAAGAGGTGCTCGGGCTTGGGGCAGCCGTGTGGAATGTCACATCAAAGGAGTAGATGTGTTGGTAAGAGGAGGAGAAGGGCTGGCT
>CM068959.1:83633962-83654838 GCA_035128595.1 Eptatretus atami | reverse complement strand
GGCTGGGGTCTTCTACAAGTGATGGACGAGATGCATGTGGGATGTATCAATGGCGATGGATGATACTTTTGGATATATTAGTTTATTTTATCAATAAAGACATGTTTCATTGTTTAATGATGTTATACCACTGTTTTGGGTAAATTGATCGTTGACCGAAGTTACGGTTTTTCTTTCTTGAGTCAAACCTTCCAGCGATTTATTTCTTTGTACATCATCTTAATTTTCCATGTGTTCGGTTTTCATTTTGATCTGAGGGCTGGCAGGATGGCCTAGAGGTAGGCACACTCACCTCATCATGGTGTTTCACAGGCAGGGTGGTTTATCAGTGCGTGTGCCGTCCCTCGGATGGACGTTAAACTGGGCGTCCCATCTGCTGGCATTCGTTGGTTATCGGTGAAGATGCCACGGTGTCCTTTGCGAAGAGTAGGTGAGCTATCACCGGCACCCTTACCACAGTACAAATTCCTGACCTGCAGGGGGCATTGCATCAGTGGCACAGCGGTGCCCTCAGCCAATGATGCTACCCCGAAGCCTTGTGCAGCATACGAAAAAAGAAGATTTTGATCTATCTCGATGCAATATATTGTTACGGACATGGGGTTTGAGGCTCGCCATGAGAGGAAGCACTCGGGTCCCTCTCTAACACCGGGTCCCGAGGCCACCGGGCACAGATAACTCCGTGCACCGGCGGGTTACTAAGCAACTGCGAATGCTGATTGGCACTGCCAATTCTGGCAGGGTTATACTACATCGCATAATACCTTACCTGTGGACGGCCGAACCAAGGGGGGTCTCGTGCCCTCAGCGCACACCCGTATTCCTGCCGAGCGATGCAGTGAGTGCGCGCTGGCTAACGAGAGCAAATTAATGGGGTGGAACTTCCAGGCTAAACGAACGTGCGAATCATGCTGGACCAATGAAGGAAAAGACTAAACGAGCTGGGTACATTTATAACACAACCAATTTATTTATAAGGACGAGGAAAAGTAGTACGTGTAGAATAATCAAAAGGGTTTTCTTCGGCAATATGTACAGCAGGGAAAGCAAGGATTGATGAGGTGCGGCAAAAGAAATGCAATTATTTACGCAAAGAAGACAGATGGCAGAGCTAAACCGTTATAAAAAAAACTTACACATTCTTATCTTATGTGAACATTACAGGTGCCATCAGACACACACACCTGGGGAAATTAGAGAGCAAGAAAGAGAAGAGGCAGTTGATGGGGTTTTCAACCTCTTTCAATACCTGGCATGGCCAACGGATCTGTTTCCCAGTCGCTTAGGAGGGGAGGGGGGGGGGGGCAGAAAACTGAAGGTGTCTGGAGCGTGAGTGGAAGGTGCAAATGTGATGCAAAATAGGAATAATGAAGGAGTGTGTATCTGTCATTGCCCTTTTAGTGAGTTGTGTCTTCAGCAGATGAGACAGTGGATGAGAGAGACAGAAATGTGAGAGAATAGCTTAACATGGCATGTGAGAAAATCTGTAAATGTAAATGATAATTAATGAGTATTGGCTGCAGAATGCAGTGGAAGCCGAGCGCCGATGATTAGGTGATGACCCGGGAACTCCTCACTTGGCTCGACTTGGTGACTAATGCAATGGCTCGCTGAATGATGCTCTCCGCTCAGTGACTGCCAATGTCAGCTCGAGCTTGGTAAGTTTTTTTTTGCTCTCGGCTCTCTGCTGCTACCTTATAGAGCCCTGGTGAAGGAGGAGCCAAAGAGGTGATCAAAATGCCCTGTAGGAGTTTCTGAGCATCCTTATTGGTGCGCAGACGCCACCCTGAGAACTAGCCCTGCCCCACCAGACTGGAGCCTAAAATTGCTTCATTTTCTCCCAGGCTTGGCCACACAACAGAATTCCAGGATTTATATGGGGTGCGGGTTTATGGGAGCGCTCTCTGGCAATGAACGTGCGCTGGGCTCCAATCAAGCGTTGTTATTTAGCGGAGCGTCAGGGCGAACCAGACGTTGTTGAACGAGCCCCAGTGCATATTTGCACTTCAAGTTACACGTAAATGTTCTGACTCATAGGCATCAGCAATGTCCTCCATTCCCCCGAATTCCAAAGGACTGTGGTGAGTGCCCGGGGAACTAACTGTGGTTGCGTAGCTTCATAGCGGTTGTCGTGAGGTGGGGGAAGCATTAGGGTGTTCATAGTAAGGACGTTGGGAGCAGTTGAAGCGGTTGTGGTGAGGAGGTTAAAGTAGTTGTCACTGTTGTGGCAAGGAGGTGAAGTGGTTGTTGTGGGGGATTTTAAAGAGGCATTGTGGTGATTATGGTGGGGATTATAAACATCTCCCACCACAGCCTTCTGAACGGTAACTTGGATTCAAGATTGTTTTGGTAAGTGCTACAACTAAATAAACTTTATTAGCGATACCCGTGCACATGCACGGGATAGCAGTACAACATAGCTGGTAGCAGACGACAGACCGTACACGGGGAATGACAAAAATACGCATTGTGCAAAATGCAAGTGGTACTATGGAACGCCAAGACTTCCCAAACATTGTTGGCATGTCTGCGAAGTGCCACAGCAATTTCATAGGGATCGTGTGACGGCGAGCCGAGTTTTTAGTGTGCAAGCTTGGTATTATAATAGAGATTATTGTTACTGTCTCTATTATTAGGTAAATAATAATATTATAAAATGTCACTTGCCACCAGGGTGCAATTTGTATAATTTCTGGGGGGGAAAAGGATAAAATTGACGGACATGTTTTTTGTTGTTGTTGTTATTTCTGACTTTTACAACTTTCAAGCGATACATAACAATAGCGACATAAAGCTGAAAAGTCACATTACAATTAAAATAAAGCCCCGTGGAGGACTGACCGTAATTTCCGCAACAGGTGGAATGAAAATGAGTAATTAGGGTGGAGGGGCCATTGTCCCCATTCCTGAAGTGGAACGGTGATGGGGAGCACAACTTAAGTTACCGGCATGGTCCTTATGTTTCATAAACAGGTTGGTCTGCATTTGAACGTTGGTTTCTGAGAAGATTTAAAAAATAAATTACCTGAATTTGAGGCAAAAACTCCCTCTTAAGCCTCTCATGGGGGCCGGATCTGGATGGGGAGCACAATCCCATGAGACCTTCCTGTCCTGATGCATCATACCAAATTTGGTGCAGATCAGTTGGGTAGTCGTGGAGATGTTTTAATGAAAACGAGGGATTCGGGGAGGAAGCCTGTTGCCCCCTTTCTGGGGGAGATATGGCTACGAGGACCACAACTTAAGGTTAGGGCATGGTCCTGATGCCTCGTGGCGAGTTTGGTCTGGATCCGTCTGGCATTTTCTGAGAAGATTTTTCAATAAAATACCAGTTTTTGGGGCAAAACGCTCTCCCCTCAACTCCCACAATAGGGTGTGCATCTGGATGGGGAGCACAACCCCACGAGATCTTGCTGTCCTGATGCATTGCACTAAATTTGGTCCATAACATTTGGGTAGTTTGTGAGGAGATTTAGTTTAGTTTGTAACTTGGAACACGTCTTTCGATGCTGACGAATCTCACACCCTCACTATGTCTCCCTGAAGGGACCATCTGGAAACCACCCCTCATCTACTTTCTCAACAATCCTCATGAAGAAATTCTTTCATTCAAGCTTCTGGGTCTCACTATCTGCCATGATCTTTCCTGAGAAAACCACATCTCCAAGCTGGCCTCCAAAACCAGTCGCCGACTGGGAATCCTCCGTCGTGCAAAGTCCTTCCTTGGCACACCTGAGCTCCTGACCACTTACAAAGCTTTCGTCCACAGTCTGATGGAGTACTGCTCTCTCCTCTGGGTTGGTGCTCCTGCCTTCCTCCTAGTCCGGCTTCACGCTGTGGAAACCAAGGCTTTTAGAATTATTGGTATCTCCCGCGATGAAGCTGAGTCTTTGGGTCTCTCACTCTCTCACAGGAGGCAGGTCGGTGGTCTTTCTGTCTTCTACCATCTCCTCTCTGGCCTGGCTCCCCTGCTCTGTCTGTGATCTGTCCCCCTTATATTTCCTCAGGGCGCTCAAGAGAAAACTAAAAACTTTTTCCGCCAAAAAAACCCCCTTCTGGTAAAACTACCAAAAGTCTAGAATCACTGCTCACATTCACTCTTTCATTCCTCTGTTTTTCCCACCTCTGGAACAAACTCCCACACTCTCTTCAATCCCACGCTTCCATCCAGGTCTTCAAAACAGCTGTTCACCACCATCTCATATCTTCCCCCATCCAAAACCGTGTTCTTTACTACCCCCATTAATCCACCCCAAACCCACCTCCTTCAAATTCCCTGTTTTTCTTCCTGAAAGTCTCTGTAGTACCATATTGATTACCCTGTGTACCCCACCACATCCCTCTCACTTCCACAGATCTCTGATTGTTTATGTTCCCCACTATTTTGTCCTTCCCTCTCCCGCCTTGTTCTATGTTTCTGTGAATTATCTCTTGCACGAGCCTCAACATAGTATACAATAAAAAAATAAGATGTTTTGGTCAAATGTTAACTGGTGTACGTACGGACGGATGGACGGCCAAACACCGGGACCTACTCTGTGAGCTTATTTCAGAGAAATATCCTAAAAATGGTCTGTGCGGCTTCCTTGCTTGATGTTTCGCATTTAAGAACACGTACAAAAAAACCATAGGTTGGCATTTATGGGGAGGAGGAGGAGGTAAAACCATAGGTTGGCATCCATAGGTTGGCACGTCGTTGGTACCGAAAGGGCCCCGGGAAGTGACGCATTTCCTCCTAGTCCAGTGGCTGTGTTTGTCTTGACTGACAGGCAGTCCTGTGTTGTTGTGGATGTTGTTGTGGATACTTTCATGTGTGTTGCAGCTCCAATAAGAGCCTTCAATGATGTTGTTTTTTTTAAACCCGAAAGGTGGTGAGAACATTGCAGATGGGGGGTGGGGGGGAAGGCACAGTATCTGTGACATGTGCATTGGTGTGGGTGTTTGAACAATGGTGGACAGAGCTCCCAACAGTGGCAGACGTTGAGTGAGGCACCAAGGTCGGCCGGGTGCAGCCTGATTCGCCATTATTGACAACACACCGCACAAGCAAAGCACGTCGGAGGTTTTTCTGTCTTGTGACCTCTCTCGTGTGTGTGTGTGTGTTTGGACCTAAGGTATCACATAACCCGTTGAGATTATCTTGAGCACAATGGGTATTGTTTTTATGCCTCTGCTGATTATATCGAGAATTCTCATCTTTGTTACCATTGCTTCATTGTTCTCCCACCGCTCTTCTCTTTAATAAACCCTGTTTTCCTCCAACCACTGAAGTGTCGGTCTGGTGTGCAATCCAGAATTGGGAATGATATACCATAGGGAGAGTAAAGCTGTGACCATTTGAAATTGGTGCGAAAACTCCTTGTTCGGAGGTACAAATGTGATGCTAAGTTGAGGGTCTCGCTCGGCCCTAATCCTTTTTCGAACTGATGAATGAATTGCAGGTGACAAGCTCTTTTGGAGTTACTGTTACGTCAAAATGGATGGAGATACTCAATGCCGGACATGAAATCAGAGCCATATTCCTAGACATATCATGTGCTTTTAACACGGTCTGGCACCCTGCCCTGCTCACCAAACTCTCTTCCTATGGTATCGCAAAGCCAATCTCGCACTCATGGTCGCAGACTTCCTCTCCTGTCGCAGCCAACGTGTGGCCTAAATGGAGTTCTCTCATCCTCTCTTCCTGTCCAGGCTGGATTTCCTCAGCTTCTGGGCCTTTTCTTTTTCTGGTTTTTCATCAATGATCTCTCCGACTCTCTGGAAAATCCTCTGTATCTCTTTGCTGATGATTCCACCCTCTGCTGTGCCATCGGTCATCCCTCAGACCGGCAAGCAGCAACTTCTTCGCTCACTGCAGATCTGTAAAATCACAACTGGTCCAACACGTGGAACATGTTTTTTCAATCCGGAAAATCTCACACTCTCACTATGTCTCTCCGAAAGGACGGTTTAGAACCCCCCCCCCCCGCCCACCATTTTTCTCAACAATCCGCTGGAAGAAGTCCTTTCATTCAAGCTTCTGGGTCTCACTATCTGCCATGACCTTTCCAGGGAAAGCCACGTTTGCCACCTGGCCTCCAAAGCCAGTCGCCGACTGGGAATCCTATGTCATGCAAAGTCCTTCCTCGGCCAACTTTAGCTCCTGACCACAAACAAAGCTTTTGTCCACAGCCTGATGGAGTATGACTCTCTCCTCTGGGCTGGTGCTCCTGCCTCTTACTTTTCTCGGCTTCACGCTGTGGAAACCAAGGCATTTCGGATCATTGGTATCTCTCGTGGTGGGCTACAGTGTGTTGGGCCTCTCATCTCTCCAAGCAGGCAGGTCGGTTGTCTTTCTGTCTTCTACCGTCTCTCTCGCGTCTCGCGCCCC
Source organism: Eptatretus atami (assembly GCA_035128595.1). Lineage (NCBI taxonomy): Eukaryota > Metazoa > Chordata > Myxini > Myxiniformes > Myxinidae > Eptatretus > Eptatretus atami. Next base: position 83,648,468 of record CM068959.1, on the reverse strand, counting down.
CCTGCCCCCCCCCCCCATACTTCGCAGGCGCACTCAAAGTCCGCCAGCAACCCCCTTCTGGTAAACTACCAAAATCAAGAATCACTACTCACCTTCACTCTTTCATTCCTCTTTTTCCCCACCTTTGGAGTAAATCTTCCACACTCTCTTCAATCCCATTCTTCTCTCCAGGTCTTTAAAACAGCTGTTCACCACCACCTCCTATCTTCCCCTATCCAAAACCTCTATCTTTTCTACCCCCGTTAATCCACCCCAAACCACTCCTTCAAATTCCCTGCTTTCCTTCCTGAAATTCCCTGTAATGTCCATCTTGTATACCCCGTGTTCCCCACCCCATACCTCTCCCTTCCACAGATCTCCTAATGTCTCTGTTCCCCAGTTTTGTCCTTCCCTCTCCCTTGATGTGTGTTGTGTGTTAGCTCTCATACGAGCCTCGACAATGTATACAAAAAAACCCCCAAAACCGAAGTAAGGATTATTTTGGATTTCCCAGTGGACGGCGTACAGTCCCAAAGACGACCTGTCATTAGATTGGTGACCGTTCGGTGGAAGATTTGACCTCTTGTCCACCTGTTCACTGTGGAATTCGGACCCTGATTTGAATCCCATCAGGTGGGGATCTCTAATCTCATCTGACCCACAGTTACCATTCTCTTTATCAGAGTGTCGGTGCTGCTGAAGCAGTTTCTTGGCAAGGGTTATACTGTGGTTTGCCATGGTCTTCCCAGCAGTAGTGGGGGAGGCATTTGACATGTGTTCAGGATTCCGGCGATAGCTTGTCTACTCTTCGCGAAGGATACAGTGGGATCTTTCATCGTCCACCAACGAATGACCGCAGATGGACGTCCAGTTTAACCTCCATCCGAGAGACAGCACACACATTGATGAATCACCTGCCTGTGAGACACTGGGATGACAGTTTATAGGCGGGGTCAGGATTCGAACCAGGCTCGAGCAGCTAAGAGGTGAGTGTGTGTACCTCTGGGCCATCCTCCCAGTCCCTTGGGTGGGGAGAGGTTTCTCGTTTTCTCGTAAATGTGTATCGTATAGCACACCTCGTGGAAGGGTGTGTGTGTGTGTGTGTGTGTGTGTGTGTGTGTGTGTGTGTGTGTGTGTGAATCTGTCCGCCAAGATAGGTTCTTTACTTGTCAAAGCAAATTGGAGTAAACTATAAAATGGGGAGTAGAGACTGGTAATGGGCCCCACGACCCTAAATCTATGGCGCGGAGACATGATACTGTGTAATAATTCAACTCGAGATGTAAATGGTCTGGACATTAATTGTCAGCCCCCCCCCCCCCTCTCTTCTCCACTTTATAATCCTGCTCCGAAAAAATCTCCATTTTTCCACTTTTTACCAATGAAAGTTTTAGAGCTTAACATTTTATCTTAAATGTCAGCTTTGCTGAAATAAGAGAAACGGTTAAAATTACAGAAACTATTTCGGGGAAACACTATTGAAAGAAGTTGTATATTAGCGTCACAGCTCATCAAACGTTCCCTTACAAGGAATTTCCAACCCAGGAGGCCATGAGGCCCATCAAAGCATGTGCTATTGTTGCCAATCGGCCATTGAAAAATTACTTTCAGTTATTACGAACTACACTATATTTGAAGAAGTGAAGGTGGTACAGTGTCCCGTCAAGACCAGGCAGCAGTCGGAATCCCTGTAATGAGGTCATCGGACTAATTGCCCGGAGTGATGTAATTTTTATAAACCCGACAGTATGTTCAGTTGCTTTCATTCACTCCACCGTTGAAGGTGGTTTATCACATTTTGTTGTGTGTGTAACAACCTGAATGAAAAAATGGATTAACTTTTTTTTTTCGATTAAAAAAAAAAAATAAATTTGGAGATTTTTTTTGTCACCGATCTTCACAAAATACCCCATAATGACAAAGTGAAAACATGTTTTTAAACAATCATTTAAAAGTGAAAAGCTGAAATGTTTTGCATCAATAAGTATTGTTGCGGTTTTGTAAAACTGGTATTCTCCGAGCAATGGCACACAACATACAGCGATCCCAAGGAAGTTATTTCATTAGCATGTGTATTAGTTAGTCCTTTCCATATGTCTACTCCAGTGAGTAAATGGAAAGGTGCATGGCTGGGCGTTTAGTTCGGACTCCAATCCTCGATGCTAATCTTTTCATTTCTTTTTCTCTCCACACAGCGCACGCACGCACGCACGCACGCACGACGAAGTAACGGTGCCAAGAATGCGAAGCACAGCAAGCTCGGTTCCTTTGCAAAGGTCGCCAATTTCCATTCAAACTGCGCACCAAAACTCAACTGCCACCTTACCTTGGATCCTCATTATGCTCACCACAAATTATAATACTCACCATAACCACTCCACACATCTTCTAAATCCCAACAACAACTTATATCCACGTCTTCACCACAGACACCCACAACTATGAACATCTCCTCCAATGTCTTCACCGCAACACCACATATACAACGACCTCTCCCAATCTTTTCACCACAAATGCACAGCACTTCTCTCACCTCTCTGTAACCGCCATCTACCCCTTGACGCTCACCACAGTCTTGGAAGCACTAAAAAGAGCGAGAGTAACGAGAATCGGGGTGTTTCGACATGTAACTCAAAGCGCAAGCATGCGCTGGGATTCATTCGAAGACGTATGGACAGCGCGGGGTTTCCCTAAACGGCCATGCTTAGTGGAGTCAGCACACATTTTGGACCGGAGAGCGCTCCCGAAAATTCTCGCCCCATGTTAATATCAGAGCTCCGATGCATGGTAAGGTTGAATAGGGCATTTTCGATTCCAGGCTTGGCGGGCGTGGCTACGGCACGGGGCGACTGCTGTGCGCCAATGGGGGAGCTCGGAAACACCAACAGCATCGTTTGATCTGATTTTTATCTCCTCCTCCCCTCAGGGCCCTAAAAGGAGCAATTTGGCTTACAATTAAGAGATATTGGGGGACTGCGGCAGAATTCACTTCTCTTCACTCCATGAGGTGGTCATATGAGAGCTCTCCATCACCCGAGGGAATCTCACCAGAAGGAGCGGGGCAGCAGCCGAGCGAGGAAATCGTGGTGGAGCAAAGCGATTACCAGGACGGGTGGGACTACCCCCGGGTCATCGGCACTCAGTTCGGCTGCATCCAGCAGCCAACATTTACATTTACAGACTCTTACACAACTAAATGGCCTCCTCATGCATCTAGATTCCTTGTGATTCCTTGTGAACCTGGTGTGATTGGACAGGTTGCTTGAGTTTTTGAAACTAAAGGTGAAGGGATGCATGACGAGGAGAGGATTTGCTGTCTCAGGCTTGATAAACGTCTCTTACTTATAGCATGGAGTTTGATGCCAGCAGTGAAACCTACTGGGCAATATCACATTGAACCTACATACTGAAACTGCCACTCATTCATTTGTGTTTATGCTTGGGGCATTACAATCCTGTGGAAACAGACTGTAGCGTACCACTTCACCAGCATTTCTACAGATGCACAGTCATTAAGGATATTGTTACGGTTTCGGGTGAGGGCTATCATGAGGAGGTTTCTTGGACCCACTTCCTGACCTAACCTGAAGCCGTCAGCCATGATAACTACACAGCCAAACGGGTTGCTGAGCACCTTAGTCTGTTCGCGGGCTTCACCTCACGTTCACTTCACCTAGCGCAGCAATGAGTGTTGGTCGTTTCCAGTGGAGGATGCAGCTGATTCTGGTGTTGGATCACCTTTCTCTCAAAGAAGCTGAAATTAATGGTTCAAAACCATGATGACAGGGTGATCTTTAACCAATTTATTATCAAGTTCAAAAATGTATATACTACTGTGACCATGTGGTGAGGGGTCCACATGTTCTTATGTAGTATTCCAGCTGTTCGCCCATTGGTATGTGGCGAAGCTCATCGATGTTTATTTTGGTCCCCTACCGTTTACCGCAGGAGACGATCTGTTTGCTCTCTGTCTGTCTGTCTGTCCATCCGTCCCACCTGTGGCTTTTCAGACTTTACTCCCATACCTTCAACATAGTCAACTGAAACTTGGTACATGGCTTTACTTTGACAATTTGCAGAACAAGTTCGAGTTTCAGGGCATTTCCTCAATTTTCACAGAGTTATGCCTTTTGAACTTAGAAAATATCCCATCAGTAGGGACATGTATTGCAAATCAATTCTCACTGTTGTAACACAACTTCCAAAAGATTTGACCTTGATACCTAATTGCTCAGTTTTCTTTTTGTTTCTTTTTAACCTGCTGTAGTTTATTGGTTCACCTGGAACGTAGTTTCGGAGAGCTTATGGATGGTTATTTACCTGGAACATAGTTCTGGAGAGCTTATGGGATGGTGCGTCGTCCGCCCATCCACAAATACTGTGCAACTTCTTCTCTGAAACTACAATACGATTTTGATGAAACTTTACCACAACCTTCATCCCGTGTATGATGACCAAAGTTTGTTCATGGCATTAAAAAAATCTGGCCCTTAGGGGGGTTCCAGGGATTGTCCCCCAAAATAGGTATACAGTTTCTTTCAGAAACTACATGCATTCTGATGAAACTCGCCAACAACCTTCTTCACCTGTGATGTAACAAAGTTTAGTCACAGCATCAAATAATCGGGATCTTAAGGGGTCTATGGAGGGAGTTTACGGGGGGGGGGGGGGAGTGGGTGTCGCCCCTAAATAGGTATTTGCTCTATTTTCAGAAACGACAGACATTTCTGATGAAACTTGACAACAACCTTCATCACCCATGATGTACCAAAGTTCATCCATGACATGAGAAAAATCGGGCTCTAAGGAGGTGTATAGGGGATTGCCCCCCAAAACGGTATTTACTTTCTTCTCCAAAACTACACACACAATTTCAATGAAACTTGACCACAACCTTCATCACCATGATGTACCAAAAGTTGTTCACGGCATTAAAAAAAGACTCGAGGTCTAAGGGGGTCTATGGGGGTGGTGGGGGGGGGGGTCAACACCCAAAATAGGTATTTGCTTTCTTCCAAAAACTACACACACAATTTCGATGAAACTTGACCAACCTTTAACGCCTGTGATGTACCAAAGTTTGTTCATGGCATTAAAATATATATATATATATATCCATAGATATTTACTTTCTTCTCCATTACATATTTTGTGGTTATCCATGCTTACCAGTGGTTGCCTGGTTATCTTATCCAGCCACTACCAGGTGAGGCCCAGGGGTATTGGCTTAACGTTTTTGTTTATTTGTCTCCTACCGTTTTACCAGAGGGGACTATAGGTTTGCTGCTGTCTGTCATTCCCACTTGTGGTTTTTTTAAGACTTTTTTTCCCCCCATACCCTTTAACGTACTCCTCTGAAACTTGGTATATGGCTTTATTATGATATGTTCCAGAACAAGTCTGAGTTCAGTGCGTTCGTCAATTTTTCACAGAGTTATGCCTTTTTGGACTTAGAAAGTATCACATCGGTATCACAAATATCACACATTGCAAAAGCAATTCTCGCTCTGTTTCATTTGCTCTTAATTCATATCAAGACCATTCATGTGCATCAGGAAAGCACAAGACGCCTTGACATCTGACATTCGAAATGACAAAAGGTTTTACAGGTATTCAAAATGTGATTTATTCCTATGCTGAGATACAGCAGCTTGTGTGTCATTCTAATGAAACGTGGAACCACAATGTTTGCCAGAATTTTGAAAACCACTGTTTTAAATTTGGATGAAGTTAACTGATTCATGTATATGCTTCTGTGCATGCAGCAGTGAGGGAGGATGCGTGTGCTTTCGCAGTTCCTTGTGTCATGCCATCGACATAAAGGGTCAATGGTAATACTGTTGCGGGGCGGGACGTTTGCCGCGGGCCGACCGCTGGATGGAGCCGCAAGTCGGCTCGACGATCGCCCGGAATTCAGATTGTCGCCCGGATAAGTCTGGAGTCGACGGGTCCTCTATCGGACCGAATTCGCCAATGGATAGACCACGCGGGTAGGGTCGATTTCCAATTTCAATTTACCGAAATACCATGTGGTCCAACTCCCGGGGAATTTCACTCTCGACAGAACTTCGTACGGAAACGAGCCGCTTGCGCTCTCGTTCCATGTGTGATTCCGAGCGGTTTAATCGCCGAGAACCGTCGGTCCCGATTGTCCGTTATAACGGCAATGGCCAGCTAATTCCCCGGCACGCGACACGCTCAGTCAATGCAAGAATGGACACGAAACGAGCTGATACATTGAACAAAAAGGGGTATTTATTTACATAGCCAGGGAGTGGGACACAAAGAGCAGAACTAAACCGACTATTGAGAATGTAATTATATTCCGCCAAAGCACTTAACAGTTTACTACTTATTAGATGGGCGCCATAAACACACACACACACACACACACACACACACACACACACACACACACACACACCATGATCGGAACCAGATGGTCTTTATTGAGACCTATCTCGGACCTGCCCGCCTCGTGCAGTCTTCAAGGACCAGGTCCTCGGGGCCAACTGGACCCCGCACGATCCGGACGATCCAAGCGAGCGAAGTCAGCAGGGCGAAGGCTGTCGGGAGAAGACCCTCCGTGCGCAGACACTTCCCAGAACTCATGCACGACAGAATAACAGGAGAACCAGCGGAGAACGACAGGAGAACCAGCAACGAGAATGACAGGAGAACAACGCGCGTGAACCTGCAGACCGCGCCTATATTATACCCCCCGCTTCGGAGGGGGGGGCCTCCTCGCGACCCTCCTCTTTCACTGGCTGGTTTTGGCGTGCAAAGTCGCTCTTCGTCTCTCTCACTGGCCAAAACGGCCGGCAAGCCCCTTGATTGGCCGGGGGCATGGTGACGTCACGCGGAGCCCTTTCCTCCTGTTGCGGGCCGGATTGGCTGAGTGGCGGTCACCCTACCTGCTGCACACCGATTGGTCGAGGGCTGCTGCGCGGCTCCTCCCTGAACTCCGCCTTCTTCCAAAGACGCCGCCTCACACAGTCGGGGAAGTCTGATTGGCGAAGCGACGGTCACCCCACTCGTTGCACGCCGATTGGTCGATGGCCACCGCGTGGCTCCTCCCGAACTCCGCCTTCTTCCAAGGGACACCCCTCACACAGGAAGTTGAGCAACAGTTTCTGCAGGGGCTCCGCCCACCCTGACGTCGGCCAGAGGGAGGTGAAAGAGCGAAGTGAAGGTGAGGGTGATGCGGTGTCGTTGGCGTTGATGTCGGTGGTGTAAAAATAAACGAAAAGAAACCTGACTATTAAAATAACTGCACAGTGCAGGAACATTTAATTACCCATTAGACTAGGGTCGGGACCCTAACTGGCAACATGTACTTACGGATACAACTGATCTAAACTTCTAAAGGACCTGAATGTTGTGTGCTCATGGCTTCCAGATTCGCACAATACAACTGTATGATCCTAACCAATTTTTTTATAATAATCACCTTTTAAATTCATCATCACGTTCATGCTCGATACAGAGTGACAGTTATGCCGAGGCATTTTCTTGGCTAGGGTAACAATCCTGGACAGGTCGCCACTCAAACTCAGAATGCTCAACTGAATGCGCAGGAATTTGAAATTTGTTCCGGGTGCTGGCGATAGCTCACCTACTCTTCTCCAAGAACACCGAGGGATCTTTAAAGTCCACCAACTCATGCTGGCTGGCATCTGTCTGGTTTAATGTTCATTCGAAGGACAGCACACACCTTGATGGCCGCCCTACCCGCGAATCACCAGGATGGCAGTTTAGAGGCTGAGCTGAGATTTGAACCTCGGCTAAACGGCTCAGAGGCAGGTGTGCATCCTTCTAGCTCTAGGGCCTAGACCATCCTGCAAACCCCTGTTTTTAAGTACCGTTAGCAAATGTGTAGATATTTAATTTTGCAGTTGGTGGAGAAATCTTTATTTTGATTTATCAAAATCCTACGGTGCAAAGATCTCAGCTCTCAGGTGAAAGGTGATATTAATGCAGTTAAAACGGTCGATAGAATGAGGTACTTGTCTGGATGACTCGATGAAAAGTGCACACTCTGCAGTTACAGTGCTGAAGAAGTGCGTGGCTCGTGAGATGATCACTCGCAGGGGAGCCGATCGGCGCACATCACGACAAAATATCAAAAGGTACATCACCAACGAGAAATTTCCAATCAACCTGCAACACACCATTTATTTTTGGGGAAGTGCGGTGTCAAATGGAATGGTCTCCACCTGACTGTCTTTACTAATATTATTGTGAGGATGGTAAGGACATGAAGGGGAGCAATGATTAATTGACAATGTATTTGATTGTTCTTTTGACTTTGAATGCTCATTGTAGGGCTCTGCTTACAAATCCAGTTGTGGAATATATTAATCTAACAATCTGGTGATCCTCAGGGTCACTCAAGAATGAATAACGAAGGTCGTTGCTAGCTCGTTTGCTCGTCGCATACGATGCGTGATCGCTCTCCAGTGGCGAAGCAAGGCAATGGCAGTGGGGCTGTCGAGGACGACCGTTCGCACTTTCTGACCAGAGTTGGAGTGAATGCGTTTGGGAAAGGGAACACGAGAAGATCATATTCCCCTCCATGGGGCCAGCTCACGAGCAGGACCCAGAGTGACGTGGACCCCGTGCCCGGAGAGAATCGCATGCAATGAACGCAGGAGCCTAGCAGGCAGAGGGGCTTCGATGTCATCTCGCCATGCAACTTGGGGGCTCCAGCTGCGGACAGCGACGGGAGGACGATGTGTGACACACATGTCAATCCGGACCTGGCAGGGAGTTTTAGCTTAATGATAGTGCCTGCTCCACTACCTCGCAGTCCTTGCACACTTATTTGATCTGCTCAGGGATTTTCTGCACCTTTCTCACAGGCAGAACCGGCAGTTTGTGAAGTGCGTGTCCACATGTTTGGTTAATCGACGAGAGTCGAAGGGGCAAATGGTTTTGCACCAAATCGACCCGCTTGCACTTTCTATATGACCTGTTATGATATGCTCCACGTCCGTTCAAACTTTCTCGCATTCCTTCCTTCCAAAATGTGGAAACTCCCACGGCCGCCATTGGCTCCCATCGCGTCCTGTCTATGCAGAGGGGGGAAACACCTGCAAACCATAAGCTGAGGTTACCATGCTGGACGACCATTCATATAAAATTAGAGATCCATCCTCACCTTTCAATCTGTCATCGCTAAAGCCGCTGCTCTCCCAGTTTACTTACTCCATGAGCCTCGACCTGTGCATTAAAAAGTGCGATAAATGTGCAGTCATCACGCACAGTCAAAAAATTATCCGAATGAGATACAACAGTCCAAGAAACACCAGTGTTATATATTTTGCAATACGTATATATGCATCTGACAGTCGTAATATTGTTTTTTTCTTACTAGTGTGTTTTTACAATGATAAACAATGTAAGACCAAGTATGTATACGTACAGTGCCTATAGAAAGTCTACACCCAGTTTAAAAATTTTCACCTTTTTCCCCTTTTAGCCTGGAAATGAAATTTTATTAAATCAGAGTTTTTCCACCTCATTTACACATCATAACCCGCAAGTTCCAAGTGAAAAACAAATTTCAAAAATTAATTAAAATTACAAAACTAGAATATTTCTTGGTTGTATAAGTGTCCACCCCCTTATAATAGCAATTGTAAATTAGCTCAGGTGTAGCAGTCAAGTTATTGGCCTCCACCTGTGTTTAAATTGTCATGATTCTCATATATTTCAGAATAAAATCAGCTGTCCTGTAGGATCCTCTGCTGGGTAGTGCATTTCACGGCAAAGACTCACCATGAGCCCCAAGGAGTTTTCAAAAACACCTCCAGGATAAAGTTGTGGAAAGGCACAGATCAGGGGATGGGAATGGATCGGCCATCCATCAAACTGGATGACCAAGTAAGGAGACTTATCAGAGAGTCCACCCAAGAGGCCAATGGCAACTTTGAAAGACGACATGCCTTTATGGCAAAGACTGATCACTGTGTGCATGTGACAACAACATCCCAAGTACTCCATAAGTCTGGCCTGTATGGTAGGGTGGCAAGAAAGAAGCCATCACTCAAAAAAAGACCATTTTCCCCTTGATCCCATTTGAGGTATGCAAAAAAAATCACTCTGGAGATTCTGAAGTCATGTGGCAAAACGTTTTGTGTCAACAAAAGTAAAATGGAACTTTTGGCCTAAATCCAAAATGTTACATTTGGTGCAAACCCAACACAGCACATCACCCAAAGAACACCATCCCTACTGTGAAGCATGGTGGTGGCAGCATCATGTTATGGGAATGTTTCTCATCAGTCAGGACTGGGGAACGGAGATGAAAACTTCTGCCCCTCTGCAAGAAAGCTGAATTGGAACGGAAGTTCACCTTTCAGCATGACAACTACCAAAGCAGCACTGGAGTGGCGAAAGAAACAAAAAGATAAATATCCTTGAGTGGCCGTCAAAGCCCCGACTAAAAATCCGATGTAAAATCTGTGGCATGACTTGAAGATTGTGTCCATCAACGCTCCCCAGGCAACTTGACTGAGTTTGAACAGTTTTGTGCAGAAAGAATGGGCAAATATTGCATAATAATCAAGGTGTTGCAAAGTTTGAGAGCTATCCGCAACACACTCACAGCTGTATTGCTGTCAAAGTGCTTCACCAAGTATTAACTCAGGGGGGTGGACACTCATCCAACCAAGATGTTGTCGTTTTGTATTAAAATTAATTTTCTAAAATTTGTAGAATTTGTTTTTCACTGTAAGTTGAGGTTACAATGTTAAATAAAGGAAGAAAAAGTCTAATTTCATGAAATTTATAATTCCAGTTATAAGGCAACAAAGGTGAAAATTTGAAAAGGGTTGTAGACTTTCTATAGAACACTGTATATATACAAATTAACATTCTCTATATTTTTTTTCTGGAAACCGCATGCCTCTAAGGCAATGGCAACCAATTACAGTGCCCCAGAAGTTATTTCATTAAATATCGTGCAGTTTGACCTTTCCCTCACGTCGAATAGGTCAAATGGATGAAGTGCGTTGTGTGGACCAAATTAGGTCTGATTATACTCGATCTTCATTTCACTCTTTCCCTCTTATTCCTCGAAATAAATCCAAGCAGTCACCAGCCACACAGACGCGCGCGTTCTGAAAACTGCAGCAACACCCTCCACTATGAATGTCCTCGTGGAGACCAAGGAAGCATAAACTACACACGATGGAAAATCTCCGCTGCAAAATTGTGCAAAGGGAATATGAACCATACATTAATCCCACGCTATATCAAGGATGCGTGCGCGCGCTATTTCAACCGATTAATTATATCCAATCCTTTCCTTCAATGTATGACACAGCTCGGGGCTGGCACCGTGCTCAAGCAGCCGCCTGTGAGGATCACCACTGTGATAAATAGCCGCATGCACGAATAGCGGGCCCGCACGCAGCCCGTGATATTTATCATCGCACAGGACGGGGCACGAATAGCACAACTCTTTCATTTGGGTCTGCACGCTGATTACAATGGCATCTTACCATCGATTTTTGCTCACCATCGTGGCCACAACATGTCTCCCGTGGACGGCAGAGATCTCTCTGCATCTCCACCTCGATGCAGCCGCCACCATTCAGAGGCATTCTGTACAGCCCAGATCGCCTGGGCCGCATGGCGTATGGACGGGACAAGTGCATTGATCAGTGCACACTGCAGCGCACTGGGTGCATGCCACAAAGCAGGTGCATTGACCAGCGTGGCCCCTCGCCTCGTGGAGCACGGCCGGCGGTTTCGGTGCAAGGCGATTCATATCGCGGAGTTTGGAGCAAGACAATTCCACAGCTAGTGATGTCTAGCCGATGTAAAATATGACCGCTTCCGGTCATGGTGGCCGGGCCGATTTGGGTGACGATGCGTTGCTCGGGTGGCGCCCGCCTGCACTGCAGGGCCTATAAAAGGACGATCGCGAAGCCGCCACAGTCATAGTCGTCATCGTGGTCATCCCCATCATTTTGCCTGCCTTGGATCGATCTCTGCAAATGCTCTGCTGCTCCGCAAGTCCCGTCTGCCACTCCGCCCACTCGCTCTAGATCTCCGCTTCTCTGGAATCTCTACCCTCGCCGCTGACTCCACCCACCCATCTCCACTGCCTCTCGCCTGGCATCCACCACTGCTGCTCCGCCCTTCCCCCCCCCCCCTTCCCCCCCCCCCCCCCCCCTCCCCCCGTCCACTCAGTCCACTATGTCACGCTCATCTCGACCCATTCTTGGATCGCACAGATGCTGCGCCAGCCTCATAGCCAAGCAGGAGACAACACGCCAACTCTCAAGGAGGGATTGTTTCAGCAGAGCGTCCCCCCCAAAACATACGGGTAGCGTGGTCAGTCAACCGTGCAAGGTATTTTGAGACCGTTAGCCTCATCTCCTCTCCTTTCTTCTCATTAACAAGTTTTATCGGTGTTTGGTGTGTGTGTGTGTGTGTGTGTGTGTGTGTGTGGTGTGTGTGTGTGTGTGTGTTGTGTGTGTGTGTGTGTGTGTGTGTGTGTGTTGTAATGGCACCAGTCCTAGCTTTAAGTAAGATTGCAGAGATATATTGTTAGCGGTCTGTGAGGATCACATAATTATCCCCGACGTTGAATGAAAGCTGATTACCAAATGATTTTTGTTTAGTCCAGTTGCTTGTTCGTTGATGCACCACCATTTATTTATATCCTGCTTTACATACAAAATAAACTACATTCATGGTGCAACATATTTCCTTGCCTGTCTGTATTAAATGCTTATGTAGAAATGTTCTGAGCTCGTTTTGTCTTTTTTTCATTGATCCAGCATGGTCCATATCCGAGCCGAGCAGGACTTGTTCCAACGTCCGTTCTTTTAGCGAGTATGTCCTTGGCAGTGTCGCTCAGCTGCATCTGATCAGGTAAGGTGATCCGGTTCTGACAAAGCGTACTGAGGGTGTGTCCCCCGGTAATGAGGTTAGTGATTATTTTTACTAACCAGATAACCTTAGATGCAGCGACCCTAAGTCGCGTGTTGAGTTTTAGCGTCCACAGTCGTTAGCGACCGCCGTGTCATGGAGTATCCATGTTGACGGCCTGCGATTCCGCGGGAGTCTGGTGGGAACCCGAAATAGCTCCCCGCTAGTGGTCTCTCACCCAACCACCCCGGCCGCAACAATATCTATATTTAATATATATATATTATATATATATAAATATATAATTAATATAACAGTAATATGTATATATATATACATATATATGGATATAATATATATATATATATATATAATATATATATATATATTATATATATATATATATATACTAGCGGAGTGTGCTTACACATTTTGTAGCATACAAACCATGCTTCCCATTGTCTCAGGTGCTCACCTGCAATTGATTTTTCATTTATTTATATTTTCATTTACAGATGCTTTCCAACAGTTCTGTGATTTCTTTCTTGGTGCATTGGCTTCGATGTCGTCAGCACACAAAATTTCTGTGCTTCCCATTGTCTTGGTCCTCACTCTCCTGCATTTTTTTTTCTTTGTTTATATTTTCATTTATGGATGTTGTATGACGATTCTGTGATTTTTCCAGTGTACTGGCTTCAATGTCCATTGGCAGGCAAAATTTCAGCTTTCAATGTCCATCCATCAATTCGCGAATAACATACCTAAGCGATATTAAATGAATAATTAATCAAGTAGTTGATTAATCAATAAATCAAAAATACTCTTAAGCCAAATCAATTGGTCACGTCATGTCCAGTATCAGTTTCCAAGCTCAAAAGGTGCCTGCGATATTGCCCATATGAGAATAAAATAATAAGTAATCATTAATCGATAATAATAATATATCAATTAAATGATTAATCCAAAAACAAATTCCGTTTTTGACAAGCACGTCTTCACTTTTGTCCCCAAATTTCAGCTTTCTAGCTCAAAGGACGGCTGAGATATTCCTGGACAAACAAGCAAACAAATGGAGGAACAAGTCACAGACCATCAAGTACACTGCCCCATGCCAATAAATATATAACAAATCCTCCAGCACGCGACATCGCCAGGGTGCCTAAGGCACCCGGCGATGCCCCTTGCAGCATGTGGAGTCGGAATTGGGAGGTAGCGGTGTACAATAATTGATTGATTCGTTTCATTATTGCGTTGATTGAAATAAATAAATAATAATCGTAAAAATAATTAATTTCTTCATCAATTGGCCATTGTATACCAAACCACAACCGTTTCATGCCGAATCTGAAACTTTTTGAAAATTAAGTAATTAATCGAAAATTAAATAATTCATTGATTAATCAATAATCAAAAATACTATTTATAGCCAAAACAATTGGTCACTGTCGTGTTCAAATATCAGGCTCCGAGCTCAAAAGGTGCCTGAGATATTGCCGGGTAGAAAATAAAATAAATAATCAATTATAAAATTGAATAATTAAGTAATAAATCAATAATTGATTAATCAATAAATCAAAATATTCTTTATAGCCAACCACTTGGTGACTGCAGGTCAAATATTAGCCCTCGCTCAAAGGGTGTC
>CM068959.1:83604604-83627142 GCA_035128595.1 Eptatretus atami | reverse complement strand
TCTGATTGGCCGAGCGACGGTCACCCCACTCGTTGCACGCCGATTGGTCGATGGCCACCGCGTGGCTCCTCCCCGAACTCCGCCTTCTTCCAAGGGACCACCCCTCACACAGGAAGTTGAGCAACATGTTTCTGCAGGGGCTCCGCCCACCCCTGACGTCGGCCAGAGGGAGGTGAAAGAAGCGAAGTGAAGGTGAGGGTGATGCGGTGTCGTTGGCGTTGATGTCGGTGGTGTAAAAATAAACGAAAAGAAAACCTGACTATTAAAATAACTGCACAGTGCAGGAACATTTAATTACCCATTAGACTAGGGTCGGGACCCTAACTGGCAACATGTACTTACGGATACAACTGATCTAAACTTCTAAAGGACCTGAATGTTGTGTGCTCATGGCTTCCAGATTCGCAACAATACAACTGTATGATCCTACCAATTTTTTTTTATAATAATCACCTTTTAAATTCATCATCACGTTCCATGCTCGATACAGAGTGACAGTTATGCCGAGGCATTTTCTTGGCTAGGGTTACAATCCTGGACAGGTCGCCACTCAAACTCAGAATGCTCAACTGAATGCGCAGGAATTTGAAATTTGTTCCAGGGTGCTGGCGATAGCTCACCTACTCTTCTCCAAGAACACCGAGGGATCTTTAAAGTCCACCAACTCATGCTGGCTGGCATCTGTCTGGTTTAATGTTCATTCGAAGGACAGCACACACCTTGATGGCTCGCCCTACCCGCGAATCACCAGGATGGCAGTTTAGAGCTGAGCTGAGATTTGAACCTCGGCTAAACGGCTCAGAGGCAGGTGTGCATCCTTCTAGCTCTAGGGCCTAGACCATCCTGCAAACCCCTGTTTTTAAGTACCGTTAGCAAATGTGTAGATATTTAATTTTGCAGTTGGTGGAGAAATCCTTTATTTTGATTTATCAAAATCCTACGGTGCAAAGATCTCAGCTCTCAGGTGAAAGGTGATATTAATGCAGTTAAACGGTCGATAGAATGAGGTACTTGGTTCTTGATGACTCGATGAAAAGTGCACACTCTGCAGTTACAGTGCTGAAGAATGTGCGTGGCTCGTGAGATGATCACTCGCAGGGGAGCCGATCGGCGCACATCACGACAAAATATCAAAAGGTAACATCCCAACGAGAAATTTTCCAATCAACCTGCAACACACCATTTTATTTTTGGGGAAGTGCGGTGTCAAATGGAATGGTCTCCACCTGACTGTCTTTTACTAATATTATTGTTGAGGATGGTAAGGACATGAAGGGGAGCAATGATTAATTGACAATGTATTTGATTGTTCTTTTGACCTTTGAATGCTCATTGTAGGGCTCTGCTTACAAATCCAGTTGTGGAATATATTAATCTAACAATCTGGTGATGCTCAGGGTCACTCCAAGAATGAATAACAGAAGGTCGTTGGCTAGCTCGTTTGCTCGTCGCATACGATGCGTGATCGCTCTCCAGTGGCGAAGCAAGGCAATGGCAGTGGGGCTGTCGAGGACGACCGTTCGCACTTTCTGAGCCAGAGTTGGAGTGAATGCGTTTGGGAAAGGGAACACGAGAAGATCATATTCCCCTCCATGGGGCCAGCTCACGAGCAGGACCCAGAGTGACGTGGACCCCCTGCCCGGAGAGAATCGCATGCAATGAACGCAGGAGCCTAGCAGCAGAGGGGCTTCGATGTCATCTCGCCATGCAACTTGGGGGCTCCAGCTGCGGACAGCGACGGGAGGACGATGTGTGACCACAATGTCAATCCGGACCCTGGCAGGGAGTTTTAGCTTAATGATAGTGCCTGCTCCACTACCTCGCAGTCCTTGCACACTTATTTGATCTGCTCAGGGATTTTCTGCACCTTTCTCACAGGCAGAACCGCAGTTTGTGAAGTGCGTGTCCACATGTTTGGTTAATCGACGAGAGTCGAGAGGGGCAAATGGTTTGCACCAAATCGACCCGCTTGCACTTTCTATATGACCTTGTTATGATATGCTCCACGTCCGTTCAAACTTTCTCGCATTCCTTTCCTTCCAAAATGTGGAAACTCCCACGGCCGCCATTGGCTCCCATCGCGTCCTGTCTATGCAGAGGGGGAAACACCTGCAAACCATAACTGAGGGTTACCATGCTGGACGACCATTCATATAAAATTAGAGATCCATCCTCACCTTTCAATCTGTCACTCGCTAAAGCCGCTGCTCTCCCCAGTTTACTTACTCCATGAGCCTCGACCTGTGCATTAAAAAGTGCGATAAATGTGCAGTCATCACGCACAGTTCAAAAAATTATCCGAATGAGATACAACAGTCCAAGAAACACCAGTGTTATATATTTTGCAATACTGTATATATGCATCTGACAGTCGTAATATTTTTTTTTCTTACTAGTGTGTTTTTACAATGATAAACAATGTAAGACCAAGTATGTATACGTACAGTGCCTATAGAAAGTCTACACCCAGTTTAAAAATTTTCACCTTTTTCCCCCTTTTAGCCTGGAATGAAATTTTATTAAATCAGAGTTTTTTCCACCTTCATTTACACATCATAACCCGCAAGTTCCAAGTGAAAAACAAATTTCAGAAAATTAATTAAAATTACAAAACTAGAATATCTTGGTTGTATAAGTGTCCACCCCCTTATAATAGCAATTGTAAATTAGCTCAGGTGTAGCCAGTCAAGTTAATTGGCCTCCACCTGTGTTAAATTGTCATGATTCTCATTATTTCAGAATAAAATCAGCTGTTCCTGTAGGATTCCTCTGCTGGGTAGTGCATTTCACGGCAAAGACTCAACCATGAGCCCAAGGAGTTTTCAAAACACCTCCAGGATAAAGTTGTGGAAAGGCACAGATCAGGGGATGGGATGGGATCAGGCCATCCATCCAAACTGGATGACCAAGTAAGGAGACTTATCAGAGAGTCCACCAAGAGGCCAATGGCAACTTTGAAAGAGCGACATGCCTTTATGGCAAAGACTGATCACTGTGTGCATGTGACAACAACATCCCAAGTACTCCATAAGTCTGGCCTGTATGGTAGGGTGGCAAGAAAGAAGCCATCACTCAAAAAAGACCATTTTCCCCTTGATTCCCATTTGAGGTATGCAAAAAAAAATCACTCTGGAGATTCTGAAGTCATGTGGCAAAACGTTTTGTGGTCTAACAAAAGTAAAATGGAACTTTTGGGCCTAAATCCAAAATGTTACATTTGGTGCAAACCCAACACAGCACATCACCCAAAGAACACCATCCCTACTGTGAAGCATGGTGGTGGCAGCATCATGTTATGGGAATGTTTCTCATCAGTCAGGACTGGGGAACGAGATGAAAACCTTCTGCCCTCTGCAAGAAAGCTGAAATTGGGACGGAAGTTCACCTTTCAGCATGACAACTACCCAAAGCAGCACTGGAGTGGCGAAAGAACAAAAAGATAAATATCCTTGAGTGGCCGTCAAAGCCCCGACATAAATCCGATGTAAAATCTGTGGCATGACTTGAAGATTGCTGTCCATCAACGCTCCCCAGGCAACTTGACTGAGTTTGAACAGTTTTGTGCAGAAGAATGGGCAAATATTGCATAATAATCAAGGTGTGCAAAGTTTGGAGAGCTATCCCAACACACTCACAGCTGTAATTGCTGTCAAAAGTTGCTTTCACCAAGTATTAACTCAGGGGGGTGGACACTCATCCAACCAAGATGTTGTCGTTTTGTATTTTAAAATTAATTTTCTAAAATTTGTAGAATTTGTTTTTCACTTGTAAGTTGGAGGTTACAATGTGTAAATAAAGGAAGAAAAAGTCTAATTTCATGAAATTTAGTAATTCCAGGTTATAAGGCAACAAAAGGTGAAAAATTTGAAAAGGGTTGTAGACTTTCTATAGACACTGTATATATACAAATTACATTTCTCTATATTTTTTTTCTGGAAACCGCATGCCTCTAAGGCAATGGCAACCAATATACAGTGGCCCCCAGACAGTTATTTCATTAATATACGTGCAGTTTGACCTTTCCCTCACGTCGAATAGGTCAAATGGGATGAAGTGCGTTGTGTGGATCCAATAGTTAGGTCTGATTATATCTCGATCTTCATTTCAACTCTTTCCCTCTTATTCCTGAAATAAATCCAAGCAGGCACCGCACACAGACGGCCGCTTCTGAAAACTGCAGCAACACCCTCCACCTATGAATGTCCTCGTGGAGACCAAAGGAAGCATAAACTACACGATGGAAAATCCTCCGCTGCAAGATATGGTGCCAAAGGGAATAATAGAACCATACATTAAATCCCAACGCTATACAGGATGCGTGCGGCGCGCTATTTTCAACCGTAATAATTATATCCAATCCTTTCCTTCAATGTATGACACAGCTCGGGGCTGGCACCGTGCTCAAGCAGCCGCCTGTGAGGATCACCACTGTGATAAATAGCCGCATGCACGAATAGCGGGCCCGCACGCAGCCCCGTGATATTTATCATCGCACAGGACGGGGCACGAATAGCACAACTCTTCATTTGGGTCTGCACGCTGATTACAATGGCATCTTACCATCGATTTTTGCTCACCATCGTGGCCACCAATGTCTCCCGTGGACGGCAGAGATCCTTCTGCATCTCCACCTCGATGCAGCCGCCACCATTCAGAGGCATTCTGTACAGCCCAGATCGCCTGGGCCGCATGGCGTATGGACGGGACAAGTGCATTGATCAGTGCCAACTGCAGCGCACTGGGTGGCATGCCACAAAGCAGGTGCATTGACCAGCGTGGCCCTCGGCCTCGTGGAGCACGGCCCGGGAGTTCGGTGCAAGGCGATTCATATCGCGGAGTTTGGAGCAAGACAATTCCACAGCTCAGTGATGTCTAGCCGGATGTAAAATATGACCGCTTCCGGTCATGGTGGCCGGGGCCCGATTTGGGTGACGATGCGTTGCTTCGGGGTGGCGCCCCGCCCTGCACTGCAGGGCCTATAAAGGACGGATCGCGAAGCCGTCCACAGTCATAGTCGTCATCGTGGTCATCCTCATCATTTTTGCCTGGCCTTGGATCGATCTCTGCAAATGCCTGCTGCTCCGCAAGTCCCGTCTGCCACTCCGCCCACTCGCTCTAGATCTCCGCCTTCTCTGGAATCTCTACTCCCTCGCCGCTGACTCCACCCACCCATCTTCTCCACCTGCCTCTCGCCGCTGGCTCCACCCATCTGCCTGACTCCGCCTTCTCCACTCACTTACCTGGTTCCACCTATTGTCCTCCCTCACGCCTGACAATCTCACCCATTCTTTGGATCGGCACAGATGCTGCGCCAGCCTCATAGCCAA
The DNA here is from genome assembly GCA_035128595.1 of Eptatretus atami. Lineage (NCBI taxonomy): Eukaryota > Metazoa > Chordata > Myxini > Myxiniformes > Myxinidae > Eptatretus > Eptatretus atami. Next base: position 83,621,815 of record CM068959.1, on the reverse strand, counting down.
GCAGGAGACAACACGCCAACTCTCAAGGAGGGATTGTTCAGCAGAGCGTCCCCCCCAAAACATACTGGGTAGCGTGGTCAGTCAACCGTGCAAGGTATTTTGAGACCGTTAGCCTCACTCCTCTCCTTTCTTCTCATTAACAAGTCTTTATCGGGTTTTGTTTGTGTGTGTGTGTGTGTGTGTGTGTGTGTGTGTGTGTGTGTGTGTGTGTGTGTGTGTGTGTGTGTGTGTGTGTTGTGTGTGTGTGTGTGTGTGTAATGGCACCAGTCCTAGCTTTAAGTTAAGATTGCAGAAGATATATTGTTAGCGGTCTGTGAGGATCACCATAAATTACCCCGACGTTGAATGAAAGCTGATTACCAAATGATTTTTGTTTTAGTCAGTTGCTTGTTTCGTTGATGCACCACACATTTATTTATATCCCTGCTTTACATACAACAATAAACTACATTCATGGTGCCACATATTTTTCCTTGCCTGTCTGTATTAAATGCTTATGTAGAAATGTTCTGAGCTCGTTTTTGTCTTTTCTTTCATTGATCCAGCATGGTCCATATCCGAGCCGAGCCAGGACTTTGTTCCCAACGATCCGTTCTTTTAGCGAGTATGTTCCTTGGCAGTGTCGCTCAGCTGCATCTGATCAGGTAAGGTGATCCGGTTCTGACAAAGCGTACTGAGGGTGTGTCCCCCGGTAATGAGGTTACGTGATTATTTTTTACATAACCAGATAAACCTTAGATGCAGGACCCTAAGTCGCGTGGTTGAGTTATTAGCGTCCACAGTCGGTTAGCGACCCGCCGTGTCATGGAGTTATTCCATGTGCGACGGCCTGCGATTCCGGGGAGTCTGGTGGGAACCCGAAATAGCTCCCCCCTAGTGGTCTTCTCACCCAACCCCGGCCGCAACAATATCTATATTTATATATTTATATATATTACAGTATATAATATTATATACATATAATATATTATTATATACATATATTATATATATATATATATATATATATATATATATACTAGCGGAGTGTGCTTACACATTTTGTAAGCATACAAACCATGCTTCCCCATTGTCTCAGGGTGCTCACCTGCAATTGATTTTTCATTTATTTATATTTTCATTTACAGATGCTTTCCAACAGTTCTGTGATTTCTTTTCTTGGTGCATTGGCTTCGATGTCAGTCAGCACACAAAATTTCTGTGCTTCCCCATTGTCTTGCGTCACTCACCTGCATTTTTTTCATTTGTTTATATTTTCATTTATGGATGTTGTATGACGATTCTGTGATTTTTTCCAGTGTACTGGCTTCAATGTCCATTGGCAGGCAAAATTTCAGCTTTCAATGTCCATCCATCAATTGCCGAATAACATACCTAAGCGATATTAAATGAATAATTAATCAAGTAGTTGATTAATCAATAAATCAAAAATACTCTTTATAGCCAAATCAATTGGTCACCGTCATGTCCCAGTATCAGTTTCCAAGCTCAAAAGGTGCCTGCGATATTGCCCATATGAGAAATAAAATAAATAAGTAATTCATTAATCGATAATAATAATTATCAATTAAATGATTAATCCAAAAACAAATTCCGTTTTTGACAAAGCACGTCTTCACTTTTGTCCCCAAATTTCAGCTTTCTAGCTCAAAGGACGGCTGAGATATTGCCTGGACAAACAAGCAAACAAATGGAGGAACAAGTCACAGACCATTCAAGGTACACTGCCCCCCATGCCAAATAAATATATAACAAATCCTCCAGCACGCGACATCGCCAGGGTGCCTAAGGCACCCGGCGATGCCACCTTGCAGCACGTGGAGTCGGAATTGGGAGGTAGCGGTGTACAATAATTGATTGATTCGTTGATTAATTGCGTTGATTGAAATAAATAAATAATAATCGTAAAATAATTAATTTCTTCATCAATTGGCGATTTGTATACCAAAACCACCACCGTTTCATCCGAATCTGAAACTTTTTGAAAATTAAGTAATTAATCGAAAATTAAATAATTCATTGATTAATCAGTAAATCAAAAATACTATTTATAGCCAAAGCAATTGGTCACTGTCGTGTTCAAATATCAGCTTCCGAGCTCAAAAGGTGCCTGAGATATTGCCGGGATGAGAAATAAAATAAATAAGTAATTAATAAATTGATAATTAAGTAATAAATCAATTAATTGATTAATCAATAAATCAAAAATATTCTTTATAGCCAAACCACTTGGTGACTGCCAGGTCCAAATATTAGCTTCCTCGCTCAAAGGGTGCCTGAGATATTGCCAGCATGAGAAATACAATAATTAATTAATTAAGTGATAATAATTAGGTAATTCATGAATTAATTTATAACTTGATAAATAAATCAAAAATATTCTTTATAGCCAAAGCACTTGGTCACTGTCATGTCCAAATATCAACTTCCTCGCTCAGAAGGAGCCTGAGATAATGCCAGGATGAGAAATAAAATAAAAAAGTAATTAAAAAATCGATAATAATAATCAAGTAATTAATTGATTAATTGAAAATACCGTTTTTGCCAAAGCACATCTTCACTTTTGTTCCCAAATTTCAGCTTCCTCGCTCAAAGGATTGCTGAGATATCGCCCGGACAAACAAACAAGAAAAAGAGCAATCAGAGATTGCTAACCCTCGCCAGGCCTTGTTTTGTGTGGTGTTTGTGTAGTTTTGTGTGACATTTGTGTACTGGTGTGTTACATAATTAATAAGAGACATAATTAGAACTGCCACATTATAAATACTGGCAGTGATGACTGGTTCAGCCATTTCAGAGAAGAAGATTTTTGAAGGTTTATTTTTTAAACAATATGGCTGCTGAATCACATGACATCAATGACATCATCACAATGATGACATTGATGATGTCATCAAAAAAAAATTGTGGACCATTTTATCCCCAGATGACCCTCAAACATTTTCATACTGATCGGATGTGGCGTTCTGCATATGCAATTATGATGTCAAACTGAAGGCACCTATGACATCATCAAAACATCAAACTTATTCCCCATGAGCAGTACTTGCGATGTGCCAAGTTTCATTTTTTTTCCTTGGTGCGATTTTAGCGATACAGAGGTCCAAAGTTTGTTTTTCCGTTTTTCCAACATGGCTGCCACACCACGTGACCTATGATATCATAATTATCATTAAAACGTTCTATATGAGTACTCACACCAATGGTGAAAATTTTGTCTCAATCCGACAAGCGGTTGCGGAGAAAAACACGAACGTTCTGTGCGGACAAACAAACAAACAAACAAACAGCCAAACAAACAAACAAACAATCGGACCCAAATGCAATACCCTCTCCTTCGGCGAGGGTAACAAACGGAGTGAAATTTGAGTACTCCCTTCCTTGGGCGCCCGGTGATGACGTCATGCATCACCTGGATATGGCATTGGGAAGGAGCGGTGTACAATAATTATAGAATGCTGTTATTAGAGATGTGCATGCAGTTTGTAAGAAGTTGATGTTTTTGTGCTGGTATTAACATTGTTGTCAGGGTGCTAATTTGTGGAGACTCATTATGTGGCTATATGGCAAGAGTAATCAAGTACTGTTGTAACCAGTGGAGTGTTTGTAGAAGCTTAAAGCAATAATTGATGAATGTAAAGGAGGCAGTGATGTCGGGATTGTTATATGACGGCAATACTGCTAGCTACTCTCCAAACCAACATCATCCCTATCTTGTTTAAAACCTTTTTTAAACCGTAATTTATCATCCCCACATTGCTTTTTTCATTCAGCATAAATATTTGTATTCACTTGTTTGTGCAATTTTTTTAAATAATGGTTAATAACAGAATGGCATGGTACTCAGAGAATACCCAATCTTGGAGTAAAAGTGGCAAAAGATCTTCGTCAGTAAGGTTAAATACTGCATGCCTTATGTAACCCTGACTGTATCTTGCAGCTCTGTCTTGGTGCTCATTTCTCAAACAACTAGATTACTAGATGGTATTCATAGAATACCTACCCTGCGCAGTCTTGAGAAGGACTTGGTGCGAGCGAACTCTTTTGTTTTTTCAGGGGTTTTTTTTCTTCTTTGATCCAATATGACTGCCAGACCACGTGACTGATGATGTCATCTTTATCAAACCATATTTCCCATGGGTAGTTGATCAATTAGTTAAGTTTTGCATTGATCAGTAAAGCGGTTTCTCCTATGAAGCTTTTCAAAGATTTTCCCTTGGATCCAATATGGCTGCCAGCCCACGTGACACATTAGGGTCGTTTATATGAAAATCCTGTTCAAATTGTAAGTCAATCAGATGAAAATTGACAATTTTAGAAATATGGCCTATGTTGACCTTTTTATGTTGACCTCAAAAATGATTGGTGGTTGAATTCAGTGAGCTGATATGAAAATTCTGTTCAAATTTTAAGTCAATCGGATGAAAATTGACAATTTTAGAAATTTGACCTATGTTGACCTTATGGTCGTTGTTGACCTCAAAAATAGTTGGTGGTTGAATTAAGTGACTTTATATGCAAATCTTCTTCACATCTCTAGTCAATGGGATGAAAATTGAGGATTTTAGCAAATTGGGCTATGTTGACCTCAAATGAGTGACCGCTATATCACATGGTCATATAACATGTGGTAAAGTTTCCATTCCTTCCGCTGAATGGTTTTCTATGTATGCTCTTAACAAAATGTAGACACGTACAACGTACGACATACGTATGTACCCTACCGATAGCTTAACCCTGCTTTTCGCTTCGTGAGTGCAGGGTAATAATGTCTTCATCCATCCTCAGGGCACACAATGACCTGCACTTATAAATGTTCAAAATAACTATTGTGGATTAACAGCAGAGAGAACAACATCGAAGTGATCATGCTGAAGCCTGATGTACATAGCCATCTGCGTGACACCATCAGGCAAATTATCATCAACATGCATCGAAGACTACCTTACCCAATCCATACTCTCGCTGTCGTACACATACACTGGGGTATTTAGCGAATGTGCTAGAGTAAGAATTTCGTTTTCTGTCCATACGAGAAGCTCTCATGTAGGCTATGCCTCACCATACGAGCTATGCCTCACCAAACGTTGCTGTACCATGGGAGGGAGGGATGTGAGGAGGGGGTGTGTGACAGAGAGAGAGGAGTATGAAAAAAAAATAGAAGAGAGAAAGGTGAGGGGTGGAGGTTGGGGTTAGTAAAGAGAATAATATGTTATGCTTAATGACCGAACACACACACACACACACACAAAAACAAACTCTTGTCAGAACAGCCGTACACACAACGACACAACAGAGTTTGTAAAGTAATCCGCTGGCACATCAGCAAAAACTTTGATGTCCCAGTTCAAGAAAATTTGTGGGAACATGAAACAAAAGCAATCACTGAAAACATGGAAGTACTTTCTGCTCACATACGACCTAATGATCCCATTGAGCGTGAACATTGAAAACAGTGTTTTGACCAGATATTATACTTAGGTACAAAACAGAGAAGAAGGTATTGCTTATTGAGGTGTTATTACCAGTGATTTTGGACTAAACGATGCAGAAATCAAGAAAATGACCAAGACCAAGGACTACAAGACTCAATCAATGAAGTGAGAAAATCGGAAGCTGAAGAATGACCAAAGTTGACCATATAGCTGAACTAAAGAATTGATTATAAAGAACCTCAACGAGATATAAATATTGTGCTCCTGGTTCACCTGGTAGTGCTGAATAGATAAAGGCAATCACTGGTAGGCTGGATTGACCCACAAAAAAAATAATGCGAAGAAAGTAATAACAATTGGATGTTTTAATCCATGAAAATCTTGTAATTAGGGGTGTAAAGGTTGTGACAGTTCACAGAATTGGATGTGTAGTCTTTAGAGAGAAAGCAAACACTTATTTTGGTCAACCCCCTTTTCCTAGACAGATTTTCTGATTCAGAAGAACAAACTTTGGTACATCATGCGTGATGAAGGTTTCGAGAGTTCTCAGAATGTGTGTACGCTGACAAAAAATTCACGCTTGCTCAATGTGACCTGACTGTAAATGGAAGGTGATACTTTGGCCCACCCTGGGATCTCCAGTCACTTCTGAAAACTGCATATGTAGATACCAATAATACACAGACACGCACGCATTGCGCAACACACAGCACAGCCCACAGCACACAAACAATCACACATCACGAACACAACACAGTACACACACACCCTACAGCACCGTTGGCCGATATCGGCAATTTTCGGAATCGCAGGTTGGACAGTTTTGATTATTCATCTACAGTACGTACTGTAAGAACCAAACCTTGGAGTAACTTCACGAAAACAATTGTACATTTATACAGACATTTCAGGAGAGATCACAAACCATTTATCTTCATAAAAGCTTCGTGTGAATGGATGGAAAAAAATTGGCTTGCTATTTATAAAGACACGTTAATACGCGAACGGCTCAAGAATCGGGAGTCATCAAATTATTTTGGCTTTGAAACTCACAAAGAGAAACATAAACCATTGAAACAAATCAGATAACCCAAATGCTTTTGAAAGACGCGGAAAAGTGAAAACCTGATAGAACCTCCAACGATACGAATGAAACTTACCACTCATTGCACCGTAACACGGTGCATGTCCACACGACCCACGGAGGAGTCCGTACCAAATCCAAACTACCCATATTTACCACGCTGTTAATGTGCGTATACTTACATCACCTTTAGTAACTGCGACTGCACACGATCGAACACGAACTGACTGTACAGTCTGTAAGTGGCTTAAGCACTCAAGCACTCCCACGAATGCCTGGCTTGGCAACATTAACCAATTGCCGTCGACACAATATGCACCCAGAATCGCCCGGATAAATGTCCGACTTTGACAAATCTACACTTTTTCGAGTCGAACTCTGTACTGATTCAAATCTGAGCTTACATTTGGTTAAACCTAGTTTAAGAGATTTCCTGTGTGTTCACATGCCGCAATATTTAATAACCAGCAGACACTGGTCTCAAGCATTATAACATTTGCAATATACCCAGCGATTCCAGTATAAAGCATTTATAACAGAGATGAGGATAATGGAAAAAAAACCTTTTATCGAGAAGTCGTTGCAGCCGTTCAAGTAAAGCAATGGTTGAATAGGTCAAAAACAGGAAGCTATCAGACTCAGGAGGTCCACGCAGAAACCCTAAGACCCCAGCGAAATGGGTCGAGACGCCTGATAAGGATAATAATTAAATATAGGCCGTTATATTTTCAAAGGCTGTTTTATTACCCAACACACATATTCAACTCTGCACTTCCTTTGAGTTTTTTAGTAAGCGTTCAAAGTTTCAGGCGTGAGTTTATAGTTTTGACATTGGAGCAACACCACGACCACGACAAGCAACACACACCACAACACACACACACACACACACACACACACACACACTGCTTTTTCTTCATTAGTGGATATATATTATTATTATTCATTTATTATCATGTCTTATTATTATGACGAAGATAATTCCTGGGTTTGCCGATCGCCCTTGGGTTTTTTTTTTGTTTGCTAGTTTCCATGGTATGTATAATGAAGTGTCTGCTCGATAATAGCTGAACAGACAGTTGTTCTCATTTTAGACACAAAGTGACGTTTTAGTGAAGATATCAAGTTTGTTTGTTGTAGCAGATGGGGTGGAATATTTTTTCATGCATCTCCAACAAATACTATGTCGTATACATATATATTATATATATAATATATAATATATAATATTATATATTAATGTATTTTTACGTATATGAATTTTGCTTTTGTAACCCGCCATCCTTGTTTCTCAGGACAGTGTATTGCCAGTTCTCATTGCACGGTCCCATGAGCGCACATCGCTACTGTGGCCTAAAGTGCTGCTCTGACTCGGTAAATTTACAAAAATGTGAAAATTTTCTCTCATCATAATGCCATAAAGCTATCCCAAATTGACCAATGGTTCAACTGAGTGTTCATTGGAACATAAAAGTAACATCACAACACAGTAGATGCAGTATGTAAAGCAAGCTTGCGTCGTACCACAACGAAAAAAAGAGTATGTGGGCAGGGCATTGAGCAGCCATTTTGGATCCTGCAGGAGTGGGTGGCCTCAACTCATTTTATCAGCAAAAGTGCCCCCCTCTAAAAAATAGTGAAGGTCCTCCTGTTTGTATGTGAACTCGCAGTTAGAGATGTTAATCATGTGTTTGAATGAGCCACACGGTGCTTGAAGGCTTATTTCAAATTTGTCAGAATGCTTCGTGACCTCTAAAAACAAAGCTGAGTTGCCTCCTAGATAATAAGTCAAGAGGGAAATACATTAAAATAAATGAAATTTGCATCAGTTGTTCTACACATCCCAGCTGAAAAACACACTGGAATGAAAGCTGGACAGGTTTTCAACAACTGCACAACAATCTCAAGTTTGAATTTAATTTTGTCCAAGTCGCCCACTATATTTCATACCTTCACTGTGTTGGTGTTTCCCCTCTGTCTACATTACTTTGCTCTATGCATTCCTGACGTTGATGTTCTACCTTCCACGCGTTGACTTTATATACAAAAATTACGTGGATCTTAAAGTCACTGAAGTCAGTGTTGCAACTGTCTCCGCTTAACGTGCTCGATGGAAGGCATACGTTTGATCCTCGCTACATGAAACATTTATAGATGGGATGAATTCTCCAGTGACGTTGAAAGAGAGGTCCATTGCATGTGATTTTGATGTGAAATGGTGAGTTTGAGAGAATTGACTAGGAAGCCTCATGACCTGGATATATACCTCGGCCGTAATTTGGTAAAAATTGGCAGATTGAGAATGCAAACAGAAGGTGAAAACGGCGGAGTAAATCCATCCCATTGCTTTGGACTGAAGCAGATGGCAAATAGCCTGCCTCCCTTGCTTTACTCACTTATTTAACGAATTACATTGCATTCAAGTCCACCTTCTCTTCTCCAGGCAATTTTGAATTCCCAGTGGAACTGCCCAAAGAATGGATTTTGTCTGTAAAGGATCAGCTTTTGAGATCTCATGGGAATTGTTGCATTTCAAGCATGGAAATAGAGGGGGAAGGAATGATTGGAAGTCAAGTGCCTGTTCAGGTGTGGGGTTTTTTGTGTACATGAGGGGTGGTGGTATTACCATTTATGGTTACACTTGCCTTCCATGTTTAAACGTTTCAAAAACTTTTGATACATATCTGTGAAGCATATTGGTTATTACCCTCAGCGAAGGAGAGTATTAAATTGGGTCGTTTGTTGGGTACGAAAAGTGACCCTATTGTCAGTAATTCTTGTCGTTTGTTTGGATGTTTGTTTCGTTGTCATAGCATAATGGTAGTAACGTGGGTGATTGGACCAAACTCGGGTGGTAGGTTTAATCTTATACCTAGTGACTTTGGATGTGAGTGGTTTGGCTAGGACGCTTTGGTTCCCTAGCACAACCGAAACTTCAAAATCGGCACGGTCACGCGAAATCAATTCCCAAAGACATTCCCACGTAGGTTATGAAATTGCACGAATGATCTACAGGGATGTCTAATCAATATATTCTGGTTTTTGTGATATATGATACTTTACCGACGCCCCTAATTAGGTAATGCAAATGCGAAAATTGAAGGAACTACGACCAGGTGATGGAGATACGCTGGACTTTGCAGGTTATGTAACCATGAGTATCAGAAAACTTTGCTCAGGAATATTGACTGAATTTCGCTTAGGTAGGGGAAAAGGTAATTATGCAAAAATCGGATAAATGGAGGTGGGGTCGCGCCAAATCTATTGTCCCCTAGGGTTATGGTCGGTGATTGTATGGAAAAATTCACACTAACATTGGATAATTGTACACAAACGATCGGCGGATTTCGATTAGATTTTGTTCCGCCACAGCACCGCTTGAACTTTGGGGATTCTGATTTCAAACTATTTCGTACTTTTATTCAAATGGATACCGAGAGTATCAGTAGATGGAACTGATGAGATTTTAAGTATGCCATAATCTAAGGTACCCTATCCGCTATTGAATCCATTTGCTCTATATTTATAGTTTCCATGACGGCGCCATCAACCATACCGCTGGTAGTCTGTCTGTTGTGTCTGTCTGTGTTTTTTGTCGCAAGAACTTTTGTGTTCTCGCAAACGTTGTCAGATGAGACAAAATTTTCCCATCGTGCACTACTCCATGTAAAAATGTTTAATCATAATTTGATGTCATAGGTCATGTGGTGTGGCAGCCATTTTGGATAATGGAAAAATTTGAATCATTCTGAAACGACTAGGAAAAAATGACTGGCCACGGAAGACTCCATAATGGGAAATAGTGATTTTTTTCTGACGTCATAGGTGCCTTCGTGATGACATCATAATTGCTAATGTAAAGGTTCAGTTTGGCTATGCTGGATGTTGAGTGGAGGTTAGCACTGAAAATGGAATCCTACAGTTCCTCTATGATTCATCTTGCTTTTGCTTGTTCGTTTTTCTGATGATTCCAATGCGATTGACTATTGGTTTTCCAATTCTCATTTGAATGAACTATTTAATCCATTTGAATAATTGAATAAAAAACGGTGCATTGGCAGGGTCAGGTGTCAATAAAGCGGGTTTCATAAAGCGGAATTCTTGGTACGGTCTATGCAGCATTATAAAGGCAGTTCTATTGTATGTTCATATTAACGTAACACATAGTACACAACCCTACGAAACAGTCTGACGAGGCTTATTCTATCGTCTTTCTAGTTTTTTATTTTGTACCTTCTTTTTCTCACGATTACTTTTAGATATTTGGAGTACAATGCTAAATCTTTTAGCCACCAGAAATCCCAAGCAGGGGTTTCATAAAAGGGGAACAACGTTTAGTGGTGACTTTCATAGCTAGATCGATGTTGCTGTGCGGAAAGTAGTGGGTCGGTGTGATATGCGGTACTGTTTGTGAGAATGCTCTACGCGCCTGAATAAAAGAAAGCATTCCACTTGACTTACTGTTAATGGGATAGATCTATCTTCTTCAGAAAGGACTCCCGTCGAACACACATAAGAACCAGGACAGGTAGAACAGTATTCACATTAATGAACATCCGCATTGCAGTCGAACGACAATTTATACAAAGGAATTTTATAATTATGATGGCTCGAAGCTGAACGCTGATAAAAAAACTATTCTGAGCATTCACTCGTGTAAAAGTGATGAATATAAGACCCTGCAGGGAAATGATGCTTAGGACACACACACACATTACAAAACAGTGGAAAACTGTTGCTTTATTTACCACATGAGAGGAAAAGCGGGTTAAGCAATTATTATTTCTGTTGTTGCATCTGTCATGTTCTACAAACGTCAGTTTATGATTGAGAACAATTAATTTTATGAATGTTACATTATGACACGATCGGAACAATGAATGTAAAAATAACTGTATTTTAGCAGCAACTTGGCTCTGAATTGCCCGATCGTGTTGCAGAGAAGCGCGACATAATGTTTTACTGTTGAAGTGCAGTTACAAGAATACAGAAAATAGGTGTTTTTGAAATGTCACAATTGTCTGACAGCTGCCAACCCCCCCCCTCCCCACATTTGTCGCTTGAGCCACACAATGGCACCCAAATAAAATAATTGGCCGCTCTGGTTTTTCTGGTGGCTAGACATGCCTGTTAGGCTCTGTGATTATCCACTTGCCCAGGGTTTGTTGTGTCAGATTTCTTATTTGGTTTGTTGGGCCGATGTTATGCGATGAGGACCCCAAAAAAATCTAATCATACAGTTGTGGAATAAAAATGATTACGTAAGGTTAATCAAGAGGATATCGTGGACAGGAGGAGAGAAAAACTTATGTTTTGGTTGCAGGTTTGTCATGTTTGGTCCTTCTTGTTTCACTCTGCTGCCTGTTGCATGCCAAACAATTGAAATCATTCCAATTCAGGAATTTCCGGTTATAAGGAGTGAAGACACAAACAGCAGAAGAATATGCAACATGTTAAATAGGTGCGTAAAGAACACTGAATCAGACAACGGTGGTAACCCGATTAATTTTTTAATGGTTGAAATTTAAAAGTGTTATTTTAATTTAAATTTAATTATTACTTGAACATTGCAGAACAAAATGCCTTCTTATGCTTCAAAAAACCTCCTGTTTTGCAGTACTTAGACATGTTAGATAAGGTGGTGAATAAAATGGCAGACCGTAAACTGCCGAGGTTTTTTTATCTGACATTTAAATGTTATTTTAACCGGTGAGTGTCGTGCGCCTGTAATCGGCTATTGGAGCCTTGGTTGGAGGAGGTTGAGGACGGAGCTCTCGCTGGGCGCCTAGTGAAGGGTTGTAGACAGCCCGAATCATGGCGAATCCAATCTTACTCGTGTCGTAAGAGGCGACCAGGGTTCTCGGAAGGGCACCCGGCGTAAAACCTATGCCAAATCAGTTGCGTATACTTAACACGATGATCCGTGTGGCGCCCCTAACGGAAAGAGCCAAAGAACAACAATCAACATTTAAAATCGTTATTTTATTTATAAATTAATACCGAACACTGTTGTGGTTAAGTTCATAAACTCTCTAATATATCATGTTTCATAGTTCTTCATCGGTTTCTCTCATGCTTTTTACATGAGATCGTTGTAGATGGTTCCTCATGCAATGAAGAACGAACATTGCAAATAATTTGAGGAATTGCTTGTGGAAGAGCTAAACTGAATTGCATGAGAATGTTGATCGAAAGTGTGATTGCCTTTTCGGGAAAGCAGGCTGGTAAATTAGCCAGCGGATAGCACATTGCCTTTGAGCTGTTTGCCTGGGTTTGAATTCGGCCAGTATAACTATGAATGTTTTGGCAGTAGTGAAGCTCATGTGTGGTCCTATTCAACTGGTATCCATCTCGCAGTGGTCGTTACGTGGATGGTAAAGTCATGGTCTCTTTTGTGAGAGTAGGGGAGTTATCTCCAACACAATGAAATTCCAAATTCTGCTTCTGACTGCTGGAAGCAAAAGTTCTCAATAGATGACATCATAGCCCTTGCAAAAGACTGCTTTGCCACGACTTTTCTCTAAAGTTTGGAAGTAAATGGTTATTTTGTTGTTTATAGCCCAGACAGATCTCGAATAAGCCTGCGCATGAGAACAGCGATGATCTCAAGAGCGACCCGAACCAACATCTAAGAGGTGTAGTCCGCCTTTCCACAAAGTCAGGGAGAGGAGAGAGAGACGAGTAGACGAGAGACGGAGGACGAGAACGAGAGCGAGAGAGAGACGAGAGAGAGATGAGAGAAGAGAGAAAGAAGAGAAAGAGAGAGACAGAGAGAGAAGAGAGAGACAGAGAGAGACAGAGAGGACAGAGAGAGATCAGAGAGAGACAGAGAGAGACAGTAGAGAGAGGTGTGAGAGAGAGAGAGAGAAGAGGGGTGGGGAGAGAGAGAGAGAGAGGTGTGAGAGGAGAGAGAGAACAGAGAGAGAGGAGGTTGAGAAGAGAGAGATGTGAGAGAGATAGGTGTGTGTGAGAGAGAGAGGGTGGGAGAGAGGGTGGGAGTAGAGAGAGAGAGAGAGGTTGGAGAGAGGAGAAGGTGTGTAGAGAGAGAGTGTGAGAGAGCGAGAGAGAGAGAGGTGTGAGAGAGAGAGAGAGAGAGAGAAGGGTGGAGAGAGAGAGAGAGAGGTGTGAGAGAGAGAGAGAAGAGGGTGGGAGAGAGATAGAGAGGGGGGAAGAGAGAGAGGTGTGGAGAAGAGAGAGAGGGTGGGAGGAGAGAGAGGGGGGTGGAGAGAGAGAGGAAGGAGGTGTGGAGAGAGAAGGAAGAGAGAGAGAGAGAGAGAGAGAGAGAGAGAGAGAGGTGTGAGAGGTGAAGTACAGAGAAGAAGGTGTGAGAGAGAGAGAGAGAGGTGTGAGAGGAGAGAGAACAGAGGAGAGAAGAGGAAGAGAGTGTAAGAGAGAGGGTGTGGAGAGAGAGACAGAGAGGGTGGGAGAGAAGGAGAGATGTGAGAGAGAGAGAGTGTTTGAGAGAGAGAGGTGTGGAGCGAGAGAAGAAGGTGGAGTAGATGAGGAGAGAGGGTGGGAGCGAGAGAGAGGTGTGAGAGAGAGAGAGGTGTGAGAGAGAGAGAGAGGTGTGAAGAGACGAGAGAGGTGTGAGAGAGAGAGAGGTGTGAGAGAGAGAGTGTGAGCGAGAGTAGAGAGAGAGGGGGGAAGAGAGAGAGAGAGAGAGAGGTGTGGAGAGAGAGTGAAGAGACAGAAGAGGAGGTGTGAGAGAGAGAGAGGAGAGAGAGGGGTGGAGAGAGAGAGAGAGAGATGAGAGAGAGAGAGGTGTGAGAGAGAGAGAGAGGTGTGAAGAGGGAAAGAGAAGGTGTGAGAGAGAGAGAGAAGGGGTTGGAGAAGAGAGAGAGAGGGTGGGAAGAGAGAGAGAGAGAGTGTAGAGAGAGAGAGGTGTGAGAGAGAGATAGAGGGTGGGAGAGAGAGGGGTGGGAGAGAGAGAGAGAGAGAGGGTGTGAAGAGAGAGAGAGGTGGTGAAGAGTAGAGAGAGGGGTGGGAGTAGAGAGGGTGTGAGAGAGAGAAGAGTGTGGCGAGGAGAGAGAGGTAGGTTGAGTAGAGAGAGTGAGAGATGAAGAGAGAGGGTGAGAGAGAGAGAGAGAGAGAAGAGAGAGGTGTGAGAGAGTAAGAGAGTAGGTGTGAAGAGAGGAGAGGTGAGAGATGAGCGCGAGAGACGAGGAGACGAGACGACTACGTAGATATTAAGAGGTTAACACATCAAGGAGATCAACTGGTGTTGTCGTGATATAGTTTGCATTGTGGGTAGAACACGACGTGGTGGGACAATACGGCAGAAAAAAAAAACACATCACAGGCGTAGAGTCTCGTGCCTTGACCTTAAGACCGTCAGCTGCAGCGGTCAGGCGATTTACACACATACATACCTGCACTGTTAAGGGGTGATCAGCATGATTTTCTCCATACACTGGCACATCACAGGCAAATTTTTCCCCATGACTTGGTCTCGATCAAACATTTAAGACATTTTTCATCCCTTCAATAAAGGGATCAAGACACTGATATGACGCTTTTTGCCGCTTGCGGAGCGGGTGCGGCACCGGACGTTTTGACTACGTTTACACACGTTGATTCATCTGATCTCCGTAGATAGCGGCCCACAGAATGCCCACTTGCACGTTCACTCTTGCTAACCTATCAACACTGATATTTTTGGGACATACGGAATGAAACTTTCTCTGCTTTGGAAGCAATTCATGTGGTCAATAGTTTTATTTTGGGTGCCATTATTAACCTTGTGCGTCGATAGAATCGGAGATCTTGTGTGTAGCGGAGGTCGTGTGTCATTTTCTGTTCGGAGTGCACAATTCATTGTAGTTTAGCTTCGTTTCCCGAGATGTGGTCTGAATCTACAATGAACGGTGTTGAAGGAACAGCAAAAAATAGACGTTTTCTCTGTCATTTTTGGGTTTATCTGTGTCGATCGATGACAATTTTTTTTAGATTCAAGCAATTATTAGAAATTAGGCTGTAACAAAACAAATGTGAAAAAGTCGAGGGGTGTGAATATTTCTAGACGACATTTACCCGCAACACTGCCTGAGTGCTACAACATCTCTCTTACGCCACCGTAACGTTGTTCGTCACCTTCCTTATGCACCCCACTATGGTCCACCCCAACCCACCCGAAAACCACAACCGCTCCCCTCAGTTCCACCTCTCTCTCCCCCACACCACTAAACATTCACACCAACACACATGCAGATTTCGTCCAACTCCCGTGTGCCCCTTTAGTCATCCTCCCTTGAACAGCTTGCTCGCTTGCGCCGTGAGTTAATAGTGTTTGCATAACATCAATTCTTCTGGCACACAAAAAATCACCATTGCTGTACTAGCCAGGGGGCACATTCATTAATGATTTGACCCTCCATTCAACAATGTCAGGGACTACCACATCGCGTCGCTATTCTCTCTGTCACAGACACAGGATGCAACATGCTGACACTATACAGGTCAAATACTGTGACTTGCCCGTCATGAGAGAGCGCAACCCTCAGGTAGTTGTTGCAGTCCTGGCGATGCACCTTCCCTCTTTCCAGAAGGAGACACAAGGCCCATTTCCTGTCATGAGAAGAATGCCTGATCCAGCAGAGCACAGAACTGCTAAGCAATGAACATAGAAGCATTTTCACCACCTTGAGATGTTAGCATAGATGCCTACAGATGCCAGGAGCTTTACCCTTTGAGGTTACCGCATCTGTGATTTCCCAAACGAAAGGTGGATCACAGTTTGATTGAGGGGTACCATAGGAAAGTAGACTAACCGCTGACATCACTCGACAGTGGTGGAGTCAGCCAGAAGCCGCTCAATGTTACGGCCCTGGCCTCATTCGGAACTCATCTGTTAAGAGCCTCCACCCTCGTGCTTAACGCAGTACACGAGGATGGGGCTGGATAACGCTATGTGGCAAGTTCCTGAAAGGACGGAGAATATGTCACAGTAGCTCACCCTCATTAGATTCTCGCACATAGCCTCCTTGTTAACCTCAGCATCACGTCAGTTTAACGTCAAGCTCCTGAAAGCTCAGCTTCGCTAATATTTTCTGTGAGCTTCTGTGCTCATAAAATTTTTAATGAGCGTTCATAAAACCCATAGAAATGAAATATAAATGACATTTTGAACAGCAGTGCTGGATAAAAACAAAAGAAGTTTGCTGTTGAAGACTTAAATTGTTGTGTATTAGTCTGGAAGGACTTTTGCTAATAGTGTATATATATATATACTATATATTATTTAGTATATAGTGTATAGATATTACTATATATATATTATTCTGTCATATAGAAGCCTCCCATCGGGAGTAACCCCATCAATGCATACTTGAATTCTCTGGAAGTGGAGATGCATAAAACATTTCCAAACCCAAGGTAGAGGCGTTCAGGGGGGGGGGAGGACCCCAATGTTCTCCTTTAAATGTGTAATTCTTGAGGTCGACATACGTCGCAGTACGTGATCTTCCTTGGTAAGCAACCGCATGTGGCAAAGGGGAAAACAAACGCAGCACCTGATCATGAGAGGACGCACATCGTCACGTGAGTTGCTGGGTAAGACCGCCATGTTGCAAAGGGAAAACAAACGCATCACCGATCACAGACTCACGCAGCCATCGTGGTTTTACTTGTACGCAAAGCCGAGTGATTTGGTTTTTTGTTTCTGTCGATGTATTTCAGATAAATTGTTGATACAAA
>CM068959.1:83555144-83578786 GCA_035128595.1 Eptatretus atami | reverse complement strand
GTAACGCAACCCGCCATGTTGGCAAAAGGGAAAACAAACGCATCACCGATCACAGACTCACGCACATCGTGGTTTTACTTGTACGCAAAGCCGAGTGATTTGGTTTTTTTTTTCTGTCGATGTATTTCAGATAAATTGTTGATACAATGTGTTCACCCAAGTGTTTGCATTGTCATATCGATATATAGAACATTTGTCAGTTGATGCATTGGCCACAGATATCGAGCCAAAATACAGTTAATTGGCCTTGATTCTTGCCCCTAACAGTACCCCGGTGATTCGTGGATGGACAACCCGAAGGAATGGCCGAACGTGCGATACCCGGACGTATACACGTATCTAGTCAAGACACCAGGTATGTATTCGAATTTTAAACCAAGTTTACTGTGTATTATCTAATATTACTGTACTGGAGTGTTATATATATTATTTCAATTATTTATGAACTCCCGAGCTGACGTGGCTAGTTAGTTAATAGTTTTAATTGACCTGCCTTTTCTGTACTTGTGTGACGGTGAGTCATCTGTGCTTAGTTGTGGGTCACTCACTGACCCAGCAAAATGTCATTGAATGATTAAAAATATTTGCTCACATTCATGTTGTATAATTCTGTCTTATCCCTTGATTTTAATGATGTGTATGACTATTGTGTATTGACTATGTCTATGACTATGTGTATGACTATGCTAGACTATGTGTATGACTATTTCTAATGACTATGTGTATGACTATGTCTTATGGACTATGTCTATGGACTACTGTGTATTAGACTATGTCTATGACTATGTCTGTATGAGCGTTGCCGTATGTGAGTGAGCATGTGTGCCTGTGTGTCTCTACGTTTGTAATGATGTAGCAGTGCGTGGCTATTTCTTGTGGCTGCTGAGTTGAAGCGCCTGGGCTGAGGACAAGACTGCGGTGAACTTAAAGGAAAGGCCGACACATTGTCATTCATTTAGTTTGCAAGTTCTAATCCTATTAATGGCAATCAAGGCCAAGGCATTAATGTTTTTGCGTGATGTACCATTGTTAATTGCCTGGTACTATTTTAATAACTAACACAGAATAGATTTTTCTTTTTTATCTCAGGAGTGTTTACACATGAGGCAATGAAAAACTACCGATCAATGGAACCCACAAATTTTTTTGTCTCTGGTTGGGTGCAGAGATGTGCTACACAAAATGTTGGAGGTAACCATGTTAGAGCCTCTAACATTTGTTTGATCAACCATCAAACTCTAACATTTGATAGAATTGATGCCACAATTGATGGCTCTAAGCCACAGAAGTCTCTCTCTGGTTCGTAGCCGACTTGGTATGAGATTAAAAGTGAGAGTTCTGAATTTTTTGCCTTGTTATTAGTACAACTGAAAATACAGCAACTTTTCGGCATTGATGCAAATAATAATGTGTAATAAAGGCTACGAAAGAAACAAACTTGTAACAGGTACGAGTCAAGTGCCGTGCGATAGCGCTAGCGCGACATACACCGCTGCAACGCATAACAGGGCGATCCGAGCGAACGAGGTACATTGTTTTCCCCTTCGCCAGCATTGCTATGCGGATGATAGTCCGATGATAGTTATCCAATGATAGTCCGACCCCGAGAATTGTATATCACCACCCGGTGGTAGGCATTATTACAAATCCTCTTCTTGTATCCATCTGTATAGGCCGACATAAAAACGAAAAACATGGTGAAGACATCCATCTGTCCGTGAAGCCATCTGTGAAGCGGTGTGACTATATGTCCATTAATTATGTACTGTTTGAACGTCGTAACGACATGGAGGTCGATAACTTATGTAGTATTGAAATGTACCTTTCGACCATTGAGACAACTGAGACCCCTTCGACCTTTGAAGACGCTTCAAAACCCAAATGACTCAAAATACCCTGAGGGCCCAAAAGACACCAAGGACCCAAAAGACCCAGAGGACCCCAAAGACACTGCAGAGACAAAAGACCCCGAGGACCCTAAAAGACCCTGAGGACGCAAAAGACCCAGATGACCCAGAGAACCCCAAAGATCCAGAGGACCCAAAAGACCCGAACACCCAAAAGACCCCGAGGATACAAAAGACCCAGATGACCCAAAAAGACCCTGAAGAGCCAAAAGACAAAGATGACCCAGAAGGCCCAAAATACCCTGAAGACCCAAAAGACCCAGAAGACTCAAAATACCCCAAAGACCCTGAAGACCCAAAAGACCCAGAAGGCCCAAAAGGGGGTTTGGTTAATGAGGGTAGAAAAGATTATGGTTTTGGATTGGGGGTGATCTAAGATGGTGGTGAACAGCTGTCTTGGAGACCTGGAGGGAAAATGAGATTGAAGACAATGTGGAAGTTGATTCCACAGGTGGGTGAGAAAAGAGGAACGAGTGAGTGGAGGTGAGCAGTGATCCTGGATTGAGGTAGTTTAACCAGAAGGGGATTGATGGTGGACCATGTGTGCCCTGTTGAAACCTATGGTAATTGGGGGGGGGAACAAAGCATGGAAAGAGCAGAGGGTGCGAGACCAGAAAGGAGGGTGCAGAAGGCAAAGAGTCCACCGACCAAAGGGCGGAGGAGCTCCTTGTGAGCCAACAGCCATCCATATCTAGTGCCCAACTGTGTCTGCGGACGTTGTCCTGCAGTTGGTTTACTTTTTATTAGGAGGTTGGTGGCAGGATTTGCACTCCAGCCACCGTAAAACCCTTCATTCCGCAAAACTTACGAAAAGCATTTTTAAAAATCTGAAAAGCAACTCTGTGGGAGTACCTACTATGCAGCTGCCCTTCGCAGGGCAGCTCACCAGATGACGAGATTGGGACAAAGCCTTTGGGACCCCCAATCTTTGATGATAGGAGGGAAACTATGGGGTAACCTTCCCAGGGCAGATTGCGGTAGTGTGTGTCGGGGTGGTGCTAAGGTGTCGTCCACCAGATGGCGGTCTCCTTGGGTTAACCTGAGGCGGTCCCCTTCGGGTGGGTGCCTGGAATGTCCTATCCCTAAGAGAGGATGATCACCTGTCTCTGTTATTATCTGAGCTCAAGTGTTTGGACATCGGTATTGCAGCACTCTCTGAGGTTGGCAGACCAGATTGCAGCGAGATCATGGCTAATGGTCTGGTCGCTCTGATGGTTACCATGCCCAAGGAGTTGCTATACCTGTGTCCAATAAGCTGACTCCAATGATAGTTGAGGTAACACCGGTCAACAAGTGAATTATGAGACTAAGGATTCGTCACTCCTTGGGTGTCATTTCCCTTGTCTCTGTATATGCTCTGACTAAGGCGAGTGATTTCACCGTGAAGGACGCATTCAATTCCACGCTCGAGTCTGTGGTTGACCAGTGCCTCAGGCGAGATACTCTTCTAGTCCCAGGGTGATTTCAATGCATCAACTGGAACTGATAGGGATGGTTATGAGACGTGTTTTGGTTCCCATGGGTCTGGAACTGTAAACCAGAATAGCACTAAGTTCCTTGACTTTGCAAGAAGTGACTTAGGGTGGGCTGGTTGGTTTCAGCACCCATAAGCTCATCACTGGATTGTGTATTCCAACGCTGGAAGTGTGGAAAGGAGATGACCACGTGCTTGTTGATGGTCCCTGGAGGATGATCCAGAAATGCAGGGTGTTCCGGAGTTCTTAGCTCCTCAATACTGATCATAGGCTTGTTGTAGCAACTCTAAGTTGCAGCTTTAATCCAGGAGAATGGTACAATCCATACCTAGGCTGGATGTTGGCAAGCTCAAGGATGAGAGGGTAGATGAGGAGTTTGTGAACAGGCTGAGTGAACATTTGGGGGGTCTGGGTGCTTTGGGGGATCCTGAAGAGTTGTGTAGTGCCTTAAAGACCACCGTCCTTGATGTTGCCGATAGATGTGTTGGAACTCACCGGATGGCGAAGAAGACTTTTGTCTCTCAAGAGATACTGGATACCTTTTACCACAGACGCAGGGCCAGGCTGAATGGCAGAGCTGAGCTCTTCAGGGAGTTGAGGCATAAAACTGGACGTGCACTGAGGGTGGAGAAGCAAGCCTATGTGTGAGGAATCTGTGAGGGGGTAGAGCATCACCTGTGGTCAAGAGATTCTCGTCCTGCTCACAGGGGAGTTCGCGCATTGCGTTCCTCCAAGCCCGTCCCTCGGTGTACTGCAGTTAGAGCAGAGGGTGGTGTGCTTTTGACATAGAGGCCGAAGTGAAGGCCCGCTGGGCCGGTTACTTTGAGCGGTTGTACCAGGCTGATCCACCAGCTGTCGTGAGGTTGGATGTCAGGGGTGTTACAATCCCTATTGCTGACCCTCCAATCAACTGTGGCCCACCTTCGTTTGTGGAAACACAGGCTGCGGTGAACCGGTTGAAATGGGGTGAAGCTCCAGGATCTTTGACATCCATGCTAAACTTCTCAAGGCTGGTGGAAATGCTGTACTCGTGTCTTGCATGCAGTTTTGTGTTCTGCCTGGAACACAGGCATCATCCCAACTGACTGGAAGAGGGGCCTTGTTGTCCCTCTCTGGAAAGGGAAGGGTGATCACCAAGACTGCAACAACAACCGAGGGATGATGCTGCTCTGAGTGCCGGGCAAGGTCTTTGCTCGGATATTTCTTGATAGGGTTCGCCACAATCTGCTTTAGCATCAGCGTCCAGAGCAGTCAGGGCTTTTCCACCAATAGAATGTCAACGATTGACCGTATCCTTGCTCTTCGGGTCCTCACCGAACGCAGATGAGATTTTGGCAGGGGCTGCTTGCAGCCTATGTTGATATCTGTAAAGCGTTTGTTTCAGTGAATCGGGATGCCCTCTGGAGGATTCTTGGTCTTCGTGGGTGCCACCAAAACTGATCAATCTCATGTCTGAACTCTACTCTGGTACTGAGAGTGCTGTGAGATGTGGTGATACCATCTCTGACTTATTTCCAGTTGTTACTGGAGTTTGTCAGGGGTGTGTACTGGCCCCCACACTTTTCAGCACTTGTACGGACTGGATTCTGGGAGGATGTTGGAGAGATCAAGCTGCGGTGCATCGTTTGGGAATGTCAAGATCTCTGCCCCTTGATTTCGCAGATGATGCAGTCATCTTTGTGGAGACTCTGGATATCCTTTTAGGGACCGTCATGGTGCTGAATGAGAGGTCAGAGCCACTGGGATTACAGGTTTCCTGGGTCAAAACTAAGATCCAGGCTTTCAATGACATCTCAGATGCTACTGTCCTGTCTCTATCTGTTTGTGGCGAGGATGTTGAGGTCGTGGAGAGATTCACTTACCTTGGCAGTGATATTCATGTCTCTGCTGGCTGTGAGCCAGAGATCAACGGATGTCTGGGTCGGGCCTGGGGAGTCATGGATTCACTGGATCATGGGGTGTGGTGCTACCGGTACCTTTGCGGGTGGACGAAAGTCCGAGTCTTCAGTTCATTGGTGCTTCCAGTCTTGCTCTGTGGTTGTGATACTTGGACTCTGACCAGTGATCTGAGATGGAGACTTAATTTCTTTTGTACCAGCTCTCTTCGGAGAATCCTTGGCTATCGCTGGTCAGACTTTGTGTCCAATGAGCAGTTGCTGAGAGAGACTCAAATGAGATTTGTTACTCACCTTGTCCTTGAGCGTCAGCTGCGGCTGTATGGACATGTGACTTGTTTTCCTGACGCTGATCCTGCTCACCAGATTCTCTCAGCGAGAGAGTCTTGTGAGTGGAGGAGGCCAATGGGCCGACACATGCCTCGTGGTTGCAGCAGGTTGATCAGCATCTCAAGGAGATGGGGATGGGCCAGGAATCTGTCTGGGGGATGGCCAGACGGAGGCCCCTGGAATTCTGGCGGAAAATGGACCCAGTGACGTGCTGCTCCGACGCATGCTCCCATACCTGACCTGACCTGACCTTTGTGTGATGGCGATAGGCCAATAGATTCAGCTTCATCGTGGGGGATTCCAATAATCTTGAATGTCTTGATTTCCATTGCGTCAAGCTGAGCAAGGTGTGAAGCAGGAGAGGCAGCCCATGAGGGAGAGTGGTACTCCATCAAGCTGCGGATGAAGGCCTTATAGTTGGATAGGAATTCAGGTGTGCCAAGGAAGGTCTTTGTACGAAGGTGTATGCCCAGTCGGTGGCTTTGTTGCCATACTGGGAAAGCAAAATTTATTATTTTTATTCTGGAGAAGGGGGGTGTTAAATATCCTTATATTGGGATATCTTTCATAAAGAGTAGGCACGTTCTCACCGGCACCCTGAATAAATTCCAAATTCCTGCCACCTTCAGTGAAATGCCAGGCCTGGCCAGCCAGATTGTTAAAAAGACTTAGACTAAAATTAAACGTTCCCTGGTCGACCCTGTCAGAAGCTCGGAATAATTGGAGCCTTGAAAATAAGTTATCATTTCGACCTAATGTACATCACATGTAAAAATAAATAAATCAGCGTTTGTTCAATATTTTTCCTGACTGTGCGCAATTCCATGATAAAGTGATGACAAGTGCTCCTAAAATTTCACGCATACCTCAAAATCTTGGTCAATTACTTGTGTGGGTGGGGGGTTTTGGAAGGGGTGGGGAAGAACCCCTTTATAAAGAGCTTTCAGTTTGACCAGGAAAATTGCTTTGGCAAAGATTAATAAATGCACCGTGGATTGAAAAGGCAATATAACATCAAAGCTGAGGAATCAACGATAAAATATGGGCGTTATAACGAAAACTTTTATAATCCCCACTTAACGCATAATATCAAGCCACGGAGGGACTTCAACCTGAAACAATTCGTTTACAAAAGCTGCAGTTAACTTGTTACCCCAGCTAGTCGTTGGATAATTATTATTATCCACCACCGGAGGTGGACAGAGATTGTTTTCACCCCTGTCTGTCTCTCTGTTTGTTTTTGAACGGAATATCTGAAAAAGTTATTGATGGATTCGGATGAAATTTGGTGGAGAAGTTGGGTATGCCACCAGGAAGAATTGATTCGATGTTGTTTAAGATCTGGATGCGAGAATTATTTAATTTTTTTTAAGTGATTCTGTACCATTGAGAGATTGAGCCAAAAACGATACATAGCATGATATTTCAAAAATGTCTTGATTGGGCCCGATATGTTCTCATGGATCAGGCATTACGTGGTGGAGGTATGTGTTCGACCGAGTGCCCTTCGAGTTGCTACATGCATTATTATATCGCTGATAAAAAGCCCTCTGCTGTAGATACCACCAGGTTAAGGTAAATTGTATCACTTTATTCAAACGTTAAAGTTTCTGGTGAGTATGCATGCACACATTGATTTACGTTTTTGTTTCCAATTTGTTCTTTCATATGATGTAACATCTTTTGTTTGTTTTTTTTCTTTTGTGCCAATATCTCAAATATAAGTAACCAATGGCTTTGCGACGTATATTTGTATCGATTTGAATATTGGATTTAAACCAATATCTGGTTGTTCATCATTGCACTGGCATTCATGTGTTTCACGTACAACATGTACAGTCAAGTGGTTTTCACTGCAGCTGTTGCCCTCTTTGAAAAATGACCCCCAATATTACCATGACCACTGATTTGCGTTATAAATGTGTTCACCCTGCTTCCTGGACAAACTGGACATAAATTGACTTGTGCGTGGGACCATTGCTTCATAAATTCTCCCTCCATCAGGCCTGTGTGAAATGTGTGTTCTGCCCGGCCCTTTCTTTTTATTGCCATTGCGGTCCAAGCTTGATGGTCCATTTATGTCCTCTGTCTCCTTCCTTATATATCTCTCCACTCCAGTGTTGCTGCCGTTTCCTCAACTGGGTGTGCTCGGGGTGTCATGTACCCGATTTATTTGCAACCCTATCATGCATATTTTCCTGTACAGATGGTTATCGATGGAGTGTTTTGTAGTCGTAGTAGTGCACCGAGGAGTAACCTGGCCAGCCTTCTTGCAATCTGACTCTGGAGGGCTTTTTCCTTGCAAAATGATGTGCTTCAACCCACCGAAAACAAAAAGGTTCGAATGAGCTGCAATTTGTTCATTGACCATGGAACAAATGGTTGCCTTCTCCCCGGTTGCCCCTTTCGCACCCATAGAACTGGAAGCAGGCGTTAACTTGAAAAGTGTAGCGGGCAGGGCGTCAGGTCAAACGACTGCTGAAGTTACTGCTTCGTCTTGCCTTGCTGCACACAGCACAGCTGTCCTGGTTTCACCCGGGTGGAGCCATTTCCTGCCACCCACATGCAGACCTTGCCACTGCTAAGCACCTGGAAAAGCACCGACAGACTTGTTGTTGCTCTTTTCACAACCATTAAATTGCCCAATCTACAAGGCCCCCTTAGTGCCTCTTCTGAGATATTGTGAGACATTCTATTTCTCTTTCACTGAACCGATGATATAAAACACTTATCTTTGCGTGAAGGATGGCCTTCCTTTTGCCATGTTTGTATGACTTTCATTCATCTGTTCTCAAACACATTCTCTCTTCTGTGAAATCCCAATGCAGCTTAAGTATATCCTTCACTTCTCTGTTTATGTTTTTATCAAGGACTAATCCTCTTCCCCCAGTAATCACAGAACATTCGTTCTTAATTTTTCCTTTTCTATCCAATTCAATTTTTTTGACATCCAGGATTGCACCCAACTCCCACACCCCACACCATCTTCCTGCATTATTCAAGCTGGTTCCTCATTGCTGTGTCAGCACTGTATACAATTCCCACAATTTAAGTTTGTTTGTTTTTTTTAGCGCAGTTAATACCAACTGGTCACTCGTTGACGGGGATATTAAGGGTAGGGGAGAGAGAGAGAGAGAGAGAGAGAAGAGAGAGAGAGAGAGAGAGAGAGAGAAGAGAGAGAGAGAGAGAGAGACAGAGAGACAGAGAGACAGAGAGAAGAGAGACAGAGAGACAGAGAGACAGAGAGAAGAGAGACAGAGAGACAGAGAGACAGAAGAGAGACAGAGAGAGAGGACAGAGAGACGAGAATGAGGAGGGTTGGGAGAGTGAGAGGGGGAGCTAGGAAGGGGTAAGAGCAAGGAAGTGGGACCTTGGAGAGTGATGCCTCACCATACGTCGCTATACACTCCAGGAGGGGGTGGAGCAAGGAGGATGGGGGAGAGAGGAGGAAGAAGTGGGGAGGGGAAGGGATGTTCTGGACTTGTGTTTGGTAGTGAGATAAAATTGCAGGGAGGGGGTTTGATTTGCATTTCGAAGAGGACTTGAGGAGAAGTGGGGGAGGGGGGCATAGTCTTATCTGCCAGCATTAGTGCAGGATTGAAGAAATGGGGTACATTAAAACAGTATTATGCCAAACTGGATAGGAAATTCATTCATTAAAACCAAGAAACAAAGTGGGTCTAACTTGGTACCTTGAGTAACCTCTCCCTTTTCGACTTTTGCAGCGGCTTCTTGCATCAACTACGCAAACTTTCAACTACGTAGTGTAGATAAAGGCACAGAACACCTTTATATCTTGCACATTGGAATTTTTGATCGAAGAAATTACACATCCAAGGAACTTGGGCTGGTCACACCCATATCTATCAACTGACTCAACATTTTTGTGATTCTGATGTACCATACATCGGTTCTGCCGAAGTAGGTTCTTGGAAAGGGTTATATTGGATGGTTTGCCATTGTCTTCCCAGCAGTTTGAGCAGGAATTTGGCCATGGTGCCAGCAATAGCTCGCCTACTATTCGCGAAGGACACCGTGGGATCTTTAACGTCCACCAATTAATGCCGGCAAATGGGATGCCCAGTTTAATGTCCATCTGAGGGACGGCACACACATTGATGAATCACACTGCATGTGAAACACCATGATGACAGTTTATAACTGGGCCAAGATTATAACCTAGGTTTAGAGGTGAGTGCGTGTACACTCAGGTCATCTTCATTAAGGTGTTCATGTGCATCGAGGGCAACTCCTTCATGAGGTCTGTCTTTTCTGATGTCGAAAATAACGAATATCCTTCCACTTGAACACATTCAACAGGAGTATTACTCGAAACCATGATTCAGCAATGACAGCCAGGTCAATATTATCCTGGCCTGAAGACCAGTCGAGATTAATCAGGTTTGGTGTGCAAAGAACAAAGATTGCACAGCATGAGTGTAGATTATTCATAATCGGTTCGCAGTGGGTTTTGGTTCGCAATGACTTATTTTAATCAGGTTAGAGACATTTTGCAAACGTCGATTCTGGTGATGCCACTACTGCATCCACTTATCGTTTTAGTAACACAAGTTCCGAGAATATTCAACCTTTTTCATACGTTTGAATCAACATGGCACTGATTTGGATTAAAAAGCTAGCTCCCAATATCAATTATATCTTTAGCTGAATACACCAGTTTCGTGATTATATCAAACATATGTTCATACATACACAGTCGCATTGAGATACAGTCTTAACACAACAACAGCATGAACTAGAACGACATTGGGTAGAGCACATACCTCCACCAGACTGAACAGTTTATGTTTTGTATCCCACTGATAGGCTGGATCTGAAACCGGACCTGAACCAGAATCAAATCGGGTGTTCTTGTCACTTAACCAAGTCATCCACCAAGTTTTGTCGTAACCCGTCCATAACTTTTTGAGATATCGTGCTATATATCTTTTTTGGCCATATTTTTTGGCCTATAGTGAAGAAACACTCACAATATTACATTATCCGGATCCAGATCTTCATCAAAATCGAATCCATTAGACTCTGTCACACACTCACCTGGACATCAAGTTTCATCCGAATCTGTCCACCATGTTTTGAAATAACCTGTTATATATCGTTTTTTGCTATATCTCTTAATGGAGAAGAATCGCTTTTCATATTAAACAAGCTCAAATGAGCTACGATCCTCGTCCTCTTAATGATGACGTCATAAAAACGAATATGACGTCATTGTGATGTATCAGGTTTGCGATAAATTATCTGTGCTAATGCCCGGCTTGATTCCCGCAAACAAAATTCAAACAGCTTGCCTAGTTTCGGAGATAATGGTATCGGCGATTTCCATTAGCGGCGATATTATGACGTCAACTTTTTTTCTAGGAAGAATTTCCAAAATCGGAGATGGTTACTGCCTGCCTGGACTTTCTGCATAAACATGGCAAGTTTCACGAAGATCGATGAAAACTCTGGGTTGTGAAACAAAAAAATGTCAAAAAATAGGAATGACGTCATAAAAATTGATATGACGTCATAGTGATGTATCATATGTATGGTAATTCATCTCTGTTAATGCCTGTTCGATTCCCACAAACAGAATTCAAAAAGCTTGCCTAGTTTCAGAGATAAAATTTTAGGCGATTTCCATTAGCGGAGATATTTTGACGTCATAACTTTTTTCGAGGAATTTTCAAAATCGGAGATGGTTACTGTCTGCGCAGGAATTTTTACATATATATGCCAAGTTTCAGGAAGTTTCGATGAAAACTGTAGGCTGTGAAACAAAAAAGTCCACAAGAAAAGCAGAAGAACAACAACGTGAGTAAGACTTAGAGATCCTCCACGAGGATCTAAAAAAAAAAATCATATCCGGATCCAGATCTTCACTAAAATTGAATCAATTCCTGTCCACAAAACACCCAACCTGTCCACAAAGTTTCGGCCGAATCCGTCCATAACTCTTTTGAGATATCCTGCTCACTGACAGACAAACAGGCAACAAAACAGACAAGTTTGGTTTGTGACAGACAGCCAAAACAGACAAATAGACAGACAAAACAGACAAGTTTGGTTTGTGACAGACAGCCAAAACAGACAAATAGACAGACAAAACAGACAAGTTTGGTTTGTGACAGACAGCCAAAACAGACAAATAGACAGACAAAACAGACAAGTTTGGTTTGTGACAGACAGCCAAAACAGACAAATAGACAGACAAAACAGACAAGTTTGGTTTGTGACAGACAGCCAAAACAGACAGACAGACTTCAAGATAATAAAACCGATTCAAAATTGCCCAAAAAATTAATATAATCATATTTCAGAAAAAAATTATTTGTCAAATAAAGGTCAAAAACTTACTCTAACACAGCAATCGGTAAAAAGCTAGTTAAACCACTTGAAGTTCAAAAGACTGGACAAGACAAACTAATATGGATGTGCAGCCAATCATGGCACAAAAGAACAACAACAACCAATGATGAGAGTACCAGCAACTTAATAGACAGTAGTGATCGAGAAAACTGGTTACTGCACAGTATATTGTTGCTCCCTTGCCATGTACGCCGGTGCCAAACTCGCATCTGTATCATTGAAGAATTACTTGCTGGATGGAAGCGAAAAATATTGCTATGGTTGTTTCTTCATCGTTTGATATCCCTTCATAATCGTTCCCCGTGAGATGCGAAGGCTACTTGCTTGCCGTAGATATTACTCACCGTCGTGGTTTCTTTGTCATTTGCTTCCCATTCATAATCGTTCCCTGTAGAAGCAGGAACGCTTCGAGGCCGAAGTCGTCAACATGCTAGTAGTCTTTTGGACGGTAATCCTACGGTTATCCAGCCAGGATACTCTAGTCAAGTTTTGGGGAAAGGGTTCTGTAGGTTTGGGGTTATTAACTAAAACTTGATGTCCCAGCCATGTGCCAGGTCCATGTTCGATCTACAAGGACAACTGTAAAACTGTGATTGGCAGCGTCATTCCATGCGGAAGCTTCTTGCATCAACGATGTAGACCTTTTGCTTCCGAGTGAGCCAAGATGTGGATCATTGGCTTTCTTCTTTATTGTGGAATATCATCAGTCCACCTCTTCGTTTGACCTCTGGAAATGACAACTCACCTCGTGAGAGCACGTGTGATCATTGGCGCAACCAGGGATGGTGGGGGGAGTCTCAGGGTGCTCGAGCCCCCTCCTTGGCTCAAGTATGGGAGAAAATAGTCTGAATGGATTAGCACTGCTGACAGTGCATCGCAGTCAACACATCTCAGTAGAGACTGTGATTAACACTCTTGCACTCTCACCCCATTGGCTTGATTTGGTAATTTACTGTTTTGTGGACCTCCGCTGCATACTCAGTTAGCAGGTAATCTTTGGTGAGGGCAAAATAAAATCCTGGCTCTGCCCCTGCATGTGATGATATCATAGCTGCATAATTTTGCCTTTGGTTTCATAATATGTGAACAGGCTTTAGTGCTGGTT
Source organism: Eptatretus atami (assembly GCA_035128595.1). NCBI lineage: Eukaryota > Metazoa > Chordata > Myxini > Myxiniformes > Myxinidae > Eptatretus > Eptatretus atami. The sequence continues at coordinate 83,565,702 of CM068959.1, read as the reverse complement.
TAACGGGGTTTCCCGGCAGGGGTTTTGCAGAGTTTTTACCATTGCGGTTTAATAAAAGGATTGACTCGGAATCCGAACGTATCGGATGTCCTTTCTTCCACGCTAATATGTGGAGGGTTTGAATGTATTTTATTTCACCCGACAGATGCTCTCGAATGGAGGACTGAGCATAGCTTTGCATTCTCTTTTTAAAGTAATAACCACATAGTATTTCTCTTTCCCAGGATGTTCTTCCAAAAAGCTACTATCTTGGAAAGGAGTATATGAAGGTGTGACAGAAGTTAACGTGTAAAGTTTTGTGGAAGGACTTTTTTTATGAAAAATGCTTGTCAACAAAGTTTCATTCTTGACATTGAAAGACATCAATTGTTTTTGAATTGTAAAAAAAGAACAACAACAACTTTGTTTATGTATGATGTCACAAAAATATTTTACCACCTCTTCTTCAATATTGTTCTCTCTGCTCTCTCAGTTCTCCGAACCTCCCCAGCAACTCCAGGATGCATGCATTTTCCAATAATCCCCTTTTGGTTCACCTTCCAAAATCCAGGCTGACTTCACACCTCAATTATTTTGTTTCTCACTTCTCCCGTATATGAAACCACCTTCCAGAGGCCCTTCTTTCCTCTGCTTCCATCCAGGGCTTCAAGCAGGAAGTACACTGTCACTGCGTGTCATCCCCCATCCTGACACATGATCTTTATTATCCCCATTTTGTGTTTTTTATTATTATTCAGACTTGCTGGTTTCATTGTTTCCTGTCCTCTTTTTCTCCTCCTTTCCTGTTCAAGTAGTCCCTTTCTGGTTGTGTCGAATTATTGCCATGCTACCCCACTGTCAAACCTACCTTGCTCTTCCATGAGCCCTGCTTTTTTTTTTTGGTTTACATAGCCGAGGCTCACAGAAGACTAGTGCAGTGAACAGATCAGGACATAACTTTTTAACAACAAATTTACCGCTACACATGATGAATAACAGGAGGCAAAACACGCACGCATGGGGTGGACAAGTGGGACATAGAGGATGCAAGGGGTGGACAAGATAGAAACAGAAGGAAACACCAAGGAGAAAAAACTGGAAATTTGGAAGGAGGATGGATTTAGGTGGGGTTAATGAGGCTATAAAATATCATGGTTTTGATTTGGGGACGATCTGAGATGGTGGTGAACAGCTGTCTTGATGACGTGGAGGGAAGAATGACATTGAAAAGAATGTGGAAGTTGATTCCACAGGCAGGGAAAAAAGAGGAACAAATGAGTGGAGGTGAGCAGTGATCCTGGATTTGGGTAATTTTACCAGAAGGGTTGATGGTGGACAATGCGAGTCCTGCAGAAACCTGTGCGGGGACAAAGCACGGAAAGAGCAGAGGGTTCAAGAGCAGAAAGGAGGTGGTAGAAGAGAGGGAGAGAGAGAGAGACAGAGACAGAGACACAGACCACCGATCCCTCTGCGATGGCAAATTGATAAACCTACAGACTCAGCTTAATCGCGGGAGATTCTAATAATCTTAAAGGCCTTGGTTTCTACGGTGTCAAGCTGTTGCAGAGAAAAAAAAGAAATGCCACTGCCAGCTTGAGCGAACTCTATTTTCAACATGTATTCTCTGCCAAAATTTCTATACTTTACTTGATAAGACTCGGTTCAGTTCAATTCACAATAGATTATCTCCTTGTCTGTGTCAGTCTGAATAATAATAATTATAATAATAATAATAATTATTATTATTATTTAATATGCAGCCTGTGGTTGCTGGGTGCATCATTGCTGGGATCAAGGCTGGGCCGCTGGTGCAGTGCCCCCTGTTTTCCAGTAAGTTGGTACTCATTTTGCCAATCTCAGAAGGATGACAGGCTGAGTCAACCCACCTGGATCTGGTCCACTATATATTACACAAAAGCAACGAGCTTAAATGAGAATGTTGGCAGATTGAGAGTATGTACACTTAAAAAAAATTTGCGCGTGTCAAATTTACCAATGGATATTTGGCTGCCATGTCTCGTGAATGTGATGAAGAATTCCCCTTTATATTATACGCAATTCCCTCACCGCGTAAGTCTTAATTTTCTTTCCTTTCCTCTGTGGACTTCCGACACCTCTTTTTAAGTCCGTCTAGTCTGTACACTTACTGGATGAAGCTCTGACATCTTCCTCTGTAGAAACACAACGAAAAACAACATATTTAACAGAGATTCGAAAGGGAACAATTTTTTGTGTTTCTCAGTGGATTTGAGGAACATTATTTCGAAGTTATACCAAGAGTTTTACAAGAGCTCATCATAATAATAATAATATTAATAATAATAATATGAGTTTCCTTACAAGGAACTTCAATCCAGGAGGAAGCTATTTGGCCTCTCAAGCCTTCACAATGGTTGCTAACCTATGGTAGTTAAAACGTGCTCTATACTTTTATTTGCTTAGCAAAGCAAGTAAGCAGCAAGTATCATTTTAAAAGTCTTTAGTATGTTCGAACCATTGACCTCTCAAACTCGGAGTGGATGATCCGTCACCGCATGTTAAAAACCATTGCTTTTCACAGGAAAACTAAATTTATTTGGGCATAACTGAGTAATGCAATGATTTTTGAAACATGCCCATATCGAGAAATTAAAGAATATTGCACAGATGAAATATTCAGTTTTCCAAATAAAGGTTAAAGCTAAAATAAGTATTTTAGGAAGGAAGTTACTGGAAATAGCTGCTGAAAAACAAAATCAATTGTTTTACCTGGTGGCAAAGGATGTTCGATAAACTGCGTTATCATTGGCAGAGTGCTGTTGTAAAAGATAAATGAAATTTCCATATTTTCAGTTAAACGGGGTTATGTAAAACTGAAAAACTGCCCTACCTCCAGACAAATGTGAGGGATTTTAAATAATGACGTGACAGGTGAGCAGATATCCCGCATGTTTGGAAGGCCAATCTCACTTTAATCTCAGGCCATCAAATCTCAGCCTTCTGGCTGCATATGTATTATTCAGGATCTGCAAAGCATATAGGTTATCCATGGTTAAAAAGCAATCAGAAATATTCACCATGTTTTTATATGTATTTCATGTTGTTTTTATATACAGTACAAGGAAACAGAGATACAAAAGAAGCCCTCAGCCTTTTTATTCTTCCCATCTGAGCACTCAGTACAGGTTAAAATGCTGTGAATCCAGGATAAAATCATGGATGTAAACAAAATTAACATTTTAAAGAATCGCATCTCGTGTGCCTTTGTGCCAAATTCAGGGACTTGCCAACAAAGGCACATGAGGAAGGGGTGTGTGTGTGTATGTGTGTGTGTGTGTGTGTGTGTGTTTACATATATCTATATGCCATAATCTATATCTCTATATCATAATCTATATCATAATCTATATCTCTATATCTCTGTATCTCTATATCAGATGCACCTCCTGGCTATTATGGTGAACATCGCCACAGATTATGTCTGAGATGGTAAAACCGCATAATCCGCACAGAACAACCATCCGTCTGCCACTCAGAAAATTGATTCTGCTAATGCAAACCATTCAACCAGAAGGCACATGATGTGATCGGCAGGAAAATCGAAACCTGTGGAGTGTGACGAGCACTGCGCTGATCTCCATTGTTGGATGGTTGTTCTGTGCGGATTATGTGGTTTTACCATGTGAGACATAACCCCCAGCGATGCTCACCTTAACAGTCAGAGATGCGTCTGATGTATAAACGACGAATGTGATCATCATTGGTTAGATAATTGTCAGCATACCATCTTGATGAGGGCAAATTAGCCTGGAATCTAGATCGGTGGCTCCATTTGATGTTGAACTGATGATGACCAGTAATCTTTGTCTGTTTGAAGTCACTGGGCCAAAACCTCTGTGTTGGAGGCAATTCTTTGGTGTGGATTTGTGCCAATGGGGATCGCAGAGTGCTCATTACACTCCACATATTTCATATATAATATATAATATAATATATATATATATATATATATATAATATATACATATATATCATATGAAAAATAATGACTCACTCACGTATCTCAACTGTGAATGGAGAGAATAACCAATCAGCTCTCACCGAATCAACTAACCCAGTGGCTCGGATTTATAAAAAATTGACACCTGCCATGCTCTTATCGCTAAAGAAGCTGCATAACGCAACCATGAAAGTGACACAAGGTAAGCTTTTTGCTGTTTCAAACCCTTTCCAGAGTTCCTCCACAGCTATAAAGACATTCACAAATAATATACACATGAGAATCCTAATGCGACACACACCCTCAGCTGCCGAAGCGGTTTCATCGCTTGTTGGCGAATCATCAGTGACAGCACTGACAGAGACATGCACACTGACGCTCCAAAGCATGTACTACGTGCAAATGTCAAAAGCAGTGAACAATAAATGAAAAACGAAGTCCCACTCACATCTCTCACCTGTGAATGGAGGAACAAACAATTAGCTCTCACCTAATCAATTAAACCAATGTGGCAAGGATAATATAAATAAATCGACTCCTCCCATGCTCTTCAGCCAAACAAGCTGCATAAAGCAACCATGATGGCCTACTCAAGGTGAGTGCTTTGCTGTTTCAAACACTCCCAGAGTTCCTCCACAGCTATAATGACATTCACAAATAATTTGTACCTTGGATGGGAAGTCATCTATTATATATTGCGAACTGTGGTGTCTGTTCATTGTGTTATGTCTTCCGTTCCTGTGGCTGCTTCCGCACTGCATTTGAAAAGCTGAATTTTCGCTTTTGAAATGGAGAAGACGCATGAGTAACGTTGATACCAAATTTTATTTCACACCAAGGATATTTTCCCTCTTTTTAGACAAACCAGCACATTACCCGTAGGGTGATTGTGTCACCCCTCCACTCCCTCTGACAGTTTTGTTCTTGCGTATGTCAGCTTAGCTGCTGGGAGCTATCATTTCATGGAAGCGTGGCTGTGCCGCTGATGCTGCTCCCCTCTACCAGTACACTGGACTCATTTCGACAACCTCAGAAGGATGACATGCTGTCAACCCCACCTGGTGTTAATTCAGTGGAATACAGGGCTCAAACTCAGGATGCTAAGATCCTAAGCCAGCCACCCTAACCACTAATGCTTCAGTCACATTTGGCTCGGTGGCCGTAGGGTCTAAAAATCTACGGCACTAGCAATTATAGGGCGGCCGCAGTATTTCCACGGTCACACCATGTAGCAGTCACATATGTTTTTATTTTTCGGGTAGCCGCACGGGGTATTTAGAAATTGTGGAGACCGTAAACGTGGGGGTGCCGTACGGTCTTTGATTTGATGTCGCATGGTGACCTTAGGGCGTCCCTGCGGCGGCCATAGAATTTCAAGGCAGACGCAAGTAGCCTCAAGGTGCCCGCAAGGCGACCGCAGGGGGCCCTAAGCGAACGTGCGGCCAGACGACGGGTAACGAGTGGGTATATATACCAGTTCTTTTCTATAGTATATCATATCTCATATCTGTCATATAGATTGTGGACCAGGTTATATACAGATGTGCTGTATAATATGATAATATTATATATGTGCTGTATAAACTGTATAATATGCTGTAATAATAATAATATGAAATGTGATGATGTTGTGGCAAACACCTATACTCCAGTCTAGCGGTAGTGCACGGTGGACGCACGGTCGACGCAGACTGCCACGGAGGCCGTACGTAGGACGCACGGTGGGCGTAGGGGAACCGTGCATCGACCATGCGTTGCCCGCAGTAGTCACACAGACCGCAAGGCACCGTACGTTGAACACAGGGACGCCTTAGGACTACCCTACGGGACCGTGAGAATAGTGCGGCCGCCGTAATTTTGGGGGTGGCAAAAATTCTTTCATTGATAAGAGCCTATGGCAGCCGCACGAATAACGCAAGCCCACCGTACGCCCTACGTACGGTCGACGTGGAACACATCTACATCATAGCTATGCTTGTCGAATTGCTACGGCCAACCTAGAAATGCAAAAAGTTATAAACTCCTCGCTTAAGCATGAGTCACCATTTGCTCTACGGCTAGGATACGGCGGCCGTACCCCACCTGAATTGACAGAAACATGCGGCGGCCGCAGAGTTTCTGAGGTGGCCTCAGGGTGGCCCTACGCCGTATGGCTATCTTTTACAGGCCGTAGGGGTCTCCGTGGAATTAAAGCACGGAGTTATAACTTTTTCATTTCTAGGTTGGCCGTAGCAATTCGACAAGCCGTAGCCATGACGTAGATGTGTTCCACGTCGACCGTACGTGGGCGTACGGTGGGCTTGCATTATTCGTGCATTTTCCGTAGCTCTTATCAATGAAAAATGAATTTTGCCAACCCCCAAAAAATTACGGCCGCACTATTCCACGTTTGCCTTAGGGCCCCCTGCGGTCGCCTTGCGGGCACCTTGAGGCTACCTTGCGTCTGCCTTGAAAATTCTATGGCCGCCGCAGGGACACCCTAAGGTCACCGTGCGACATCAAATCAAAGACCGTACGGCACCCCCACGTTTTCGGTCTCACAATTTCTAAATACCCCGTGCGGCTACCCGAAAAATAAAACATATGTGACTGCTACATTGTGTGACTGTGGAAATACTGCGGCCGCCGTATAATTCTAGTGGCGTAGATTTTTAGAACCTACGGCCGCCGAGCCAAATGTGACTGAAGCATAAATTCCACGGAGACCCCTACAGCCTGTAAAGATAGCCATACGGCGTAGGGCCACCCTGAGGCCACCTCAGAAACTCTGCGGCGCCGCACGTTTCTGTCAATTCAGGGGGGGTACGGCCACCGTATCCTAGCCGTAGAGCAAATGTACTCATGCTTAAGACAACACCAGGCTTCCCTCCGACAAGTCCACCACACACACACACACACACACACACACACACACCACACACACACACACACACACAACAACACACTATTACATTTTTACTGCGAGTAAACCCACACATGCAATTCTAACAACTCAACAAAAAGCCACAGAATCCCCCTGGAAACTCTGTCCCATCTTAGCTCGCCCTCCCCAAAACCCAAGTCCTCACCCTTTCCCTCCCAATGCCTAGGCATCGATCCCTCCCCAACTTGAAACCTCCACAAGCCCCCCTCCCATTCTTCCAAAGTTCCCCCATCTTTACTCTCACCATTCCACTCAAAAAAGCAAACGGGCATCCCATGTCGAAACAGTGGAACACAATACCTTCAGAAAGCATTCACACCCTCGACTTTTTCACATTTTGTGCGTTACATCCTGAATTTAAAATTGATTCAATTAAAAAAACTTTTCACTGATCGACACAAAATACTAATGAATAATGAAAAGAGAAAACATCTTTTTAGAAAAAAATTCAAATAATTAAAAATGAAAAGCTGACATCTTTTGCGTTAATGTATTCAACCCCTTTGCTATGAAACTCCAAATTGAGCTTAGGTGGATCCAATTTCCTTTTGATCACCCTTGAGATGTCTCTACAGCTTGATTGAAGCCCACCTGTGGCCAATTCAATTGATTGGACATGATTTAGAAAGAAACCCACCTTTCTATATAAGGTCCCACAGTAGACAGTACATGCCAGAATAAACACTCTCCCATGAAGTCCAAGGAACTGTCCGTAGAACTCCGAGCTAGAATTATGAGGAGGCATTGATCTGGGGGAAGGGTATAAACAATTTCTAGAGTGTTGAAAGTTCCCAAGAGCACAGTGAATTCCATTATTAGGAAATGGAAAGAATATGGAACTACCCAGACTCTTCCTAGAGCTGGCCATCCAACCAAACTGACCAAATGGGCAAGAAGGACCTTGGTCATTGAGGTGACCAAGAACCCAATGATCACTCTGACAGAACTACCGAGTTCCTTGATTGAGATGGGAGAACCTGCTGGAAGGACAACAATCTCTGCAGCACTTCACAACTCTAGTCTTTATGGGAGAGTGGCTAGACGGAAGCTGCCCCTGAGAAAAAGACACAGGACAGCACACCTGGAGTTTGCAAAAAGGCACGTGAAAGACTCTGAGAGCATGAGGTAAAAGATTCCGTGGTCTGATGAGACAAAAATTGAACTCTTTGGCCTGAATGCAAAGCGCTACGTCTGGTGGAAACTCAACACAGGTCATCACCCATCTAACACCATCTCTACCATGAAGCATGGTGGTGGCAGTATCATGCTATGAGGGATGCTTTTAAGTGGCAGGGACTGGGAGACTTGTAAGAATAGAGGGAACAATGAATGAAGCCAAATACAGACAAATCCTTGAGGAGAACCTGCTTCAGAGTGCAAAACACCTTCGACTGCAGTGAAGATTTATGTTCCAACAGGACAATGACCCCAAGCATACAGCCAAAGCAACACTGGAATGGCTTCAGAACAAGAATGTGAAAGTCCTTGAGTATCCCAGCCAAAACCCAGACTTGAATCCCATTGAGAATCTGTGGAAAGACTCGAAGATTGCTGTTCACCGATGCTCTCAATCCAAATTGACAGAGCTTGAGCAAATCTGCAAGGACGAATGGGAGAAAATCCCCAAATCCAGATGTGAAAAGCTGATCCAGACGTACCCAAGAAGACTCGAAGCTGTAATCACTGCCAAAGGTGCTTCTACTAATTATTGATTCAGGGGGCTGTATACTTATTGACACAAAACATTTCAGCTTTTCATCTTTGATTAATTTGTAAACATTTCTAAAAACATGTTTTCACTTTGTCATGATGGTGTATTTTGTATCAATCAGTGACAAAATATTTAAATTTAATCCATGTTAAATTTAGGCTGTAACAACAAAATGTGACAAAAGTCGAGGTGTGTGACTACTTTCTGAAGGCACTGTACATAACGCTTCCTGCTCCCCTATATACTATGACCAACTTCACAGAAACCCATCAATAATTTTAAGAGAAAATAGTTGGAAATAATCCAGAACCCGCGTAACCTCCACAGTAGAAGTCCTGCTTGAGAGAAACGGTAATTCCAAATGGTTTCACAGGTTTCTAAAGGGTGAATTCTAAATGATTATCTTACTATAATTCACCGTCTGTCCATCTGTCTGTTCCCAGGTACCGCAAAAACGGCTGAACCGATCACAACCATTTTTTGGGTGTGTAATCCTGGGACCCCTTGGAGTAAAATAGGCATAAATATAATAACATGACCCCCTTGGCGGCTCCCTTAGGGAGCGGGTGCTTCTAGTAAAATGTAATTCTAAAGGGTTCCTTAATTGGCGGTCGTAGTTTAGAAATTGTGGGTGGAGTCAGGCAAATTGGCCAACCAATGGGTGGAACTCGCAGGGATAATTTTAGGCTGTAACAACAAAATGTGACAAAAGTCGAGGTGTGTGACTACTTTCTGAAGGCACTGTACTAACGCTTCCTGCTCCCCTATATACTATGACCAACTTCACAGAAACCCATCAATAATTTTAAGAGAAATAGTTGGAAATAATTCAGAACCCGCGTAACCTCCACAGTAGAAGTCCTGCTTGAGAGAAACGGTAATTCAAATGGTTTCACAGGTTTCTAAGAGGTGAATTCTAAATGATTATCTTACTATAATTCACCGTCTGTCATCTGTCTTTCCAGGTACCGCAAAAACGGCTGAACCGATCACAACCAATTTTTGGGTGTGTAATCCTGGGACCCTTGGAGTAAAATAGGCATAAATATAATAACATGACCCCTTGGCGGCTCCCTTAGGACGTGCTTCTAGTAAAATGTAATTCTAAAGGGTTCCTTAATTGGCGGTCGTAGTTTAGAATTGTGGGTGGAGTCAGGCAAATTGGCCAACCAATGGGTGGAACTCGCAGGATGACGCAGGACGAATGGCTCTTTTATAGGATAGCTTGAACCTCTGCCGCCAGATGGATCACCACCATTTTGTGGTGGGGGGGGGGGGGGGGGTATAACTAATTCAGAGCTTTGGTTCTGAGTGAAACCAAGAGTGCAACACGATTTACCTTTTTAAAGTCCAATAATAATTTTAATTTATAGATTAACTTAAACTTTTCCCACAACTGGGGACGTACTTTTACTTGCTTTTCCTGTCCCCAGTGACGGCTTGGGTACTTTCCTAGTAATATACTGCATGAGATATGAACTTTTCCAAAGCCTTTTTAATCAGAGAGATATTTACTATTTGCTTCAGCATATATTTTTGAGCAGATTGGGATATTCCTCTCTTTTAGTTTTATCCTCATCAACAACATCTCTACATCTGAAATTAGTTTGAAAGGTGTTTTCGTCATCTCTTTCACAGCACTCCAAGCAAGAGCGGGAACAGTTTCGTAAGGAACAGGATCTAATTCACATAGGAATTCTTATTCTGGCAGACATCTCTGAATGCTTCAAATACATCACCAAAGACTGACTTGAGAGGCTTTACACTTGTCGGTGGACACTATTCTGACATATTGAGAAGTGGTTTACTCTATTTAATTCGTAAATCGTTTTTGCTGGATTTTGTTTTTTGGGGGATTTAAATATATTTTTTTACTGGATTCGAGCTGGAATTGGACCGAGTCGAATCCTTGGCATTCCGAGTCCGATTCCCACCCAACATAGATCCGACATCATGCTGTAACCATA
>CM068959.1:83544596-83555119 GCA_035128595.1 Eptatretus atami | reverse complement strand
ATGTACGCAGGGACGAATGGCTCTTTTTATAGGATAGCTTGAACCTCTGCCGCCAGATGGATCACCACCATTTTGTGGTGGGGGGGGGGGGGTATAACTAATTCAGAGCTTTGGTTCTGAGTGAAACCAAGAGTGCAACACGATTAACCTTTTTAAAGTCCAATAAATAATTTTAATTAATAGATTAACTTAAACTTTTCCCAACCTGGGGACGAGTACTTTTACTTGCTTTTCCTGTCCCCAGTGACGGCTTGGGTCTTTTCCTAGTAATATACTGCATGAGATATTGAACTTTTTCCAAAGCATTATTTTAATCAGAGAGATATTTACTATTTGCTTCAGCATATATTTGAGCCAGATTGGATATCCTCCCATCTCTCTCTGTAGACATAGCTTTATAATCAGCTCACATCTCTAACATTAAGATGAACTTCCACAAACCAGGACAATAGTAAGTTTGAAACCTGGTTAAAGGTGCTGAAGAGTAAAGTGATACTGCTCTTTCAGTTTGTTCAGTTTTAATTGCATTGTTTATGTCTAGGGAGTAAGCACAAAAGCTTCCTGCAACCAATGATTCAAGTGCTTTGCGGAATTCATCCCTTCATACTCATTGTAAGCCTGCTTTGGTCTACAAAACACTGATACAGAGCTTGATTAAACTCTGAGCTACAATCGATAACCACACAGTGCATGAACATCTGGTCAATACAGGAACAGCTCATCCAGAAATCACACTGCTCTTCAAGAAGAGTAGGATCCAGCTGTTCCAAAAGCCAGGAAAACAAGTCTCTTTGTGGAAGTAAAACTTTTTGATTACACTGGGCAACTTAATACCACTTTGGTTGGTCGACAAAGATGCAGACACAAATAGAAAAAAAGACCAGCAAATCACACTGTGTACAAAAATCAAAAAGATATGGAGTAATCATTGTATAGAACAGAAGAGGCAGGTTGGTGGACAAAGATGCAGACACAAATAGAAAAAAGACTTCAGCAAATCACATTGTGTACAAAAATCAAAAAGATATGGAGTGATCATTGTATAGAACAGAAGAGGCAGGTTAGAATGAAAAGCAGTGCTGTGTGGTTACCGGGCAGGATAAGGGATGAAATGGCAAAACATAATCCATCAAAAGATAAACTTTATTACAAGGAGTTATGGGGTATGCAAGTGTGGCACACATCAGATATGCAGGGTGATGATATTTGCAAATAGTGTTGTTTGAAATATGCTGAGAATTTTTGTTTTGCCTCGTTCTAGTACAAACCTTATTAAAGTATAGATTGCCACTATGAATGGAATGATTTGAACAAAAATAATAATGTGTAAGTTCTTTAATTAGATAAACAAATCAAAATCCTTGAACTATTCTAGGTAGTATAACATCCTTGGAACCATTCTACATTGCAAGCAGTCCACAGAAGCAAAGGGATGTCTGACCATTGCTATCTGAAGTTGAAGATTCCCAAGAACAGGCAGTTTTCTGGATTAATATCGAGATTGAGAAACTTTTTTTCATTATTAAAGATCTTATACCAAAAGCAACATTTTAAAGTGGAAATGTATCTCTACACTTTTTTCTCTCTAAAACGTCAAAATTGATATGTTTCTGGCTAAGCGCATGTAAGTGGTTACCACCCCTATTTAGGGCATACCCTGACTTGAGTGGCATTTTTAAAATCACAAAGACTACTACTGGTCATGAAATTTGGTTCATTGCACAGACAGTGTTCCATAGGACCTTAAAATATATAGGTTCATGGGTCTATGATGTTATATACTGAAACTACAGGATTTATTGAATATACATGCCCAGTATTGGCCTTTTTTCTTGTTTCACCTTAAAATATGACATATATTAGACCATGCAAAAATACAACATAGAAAACATTCTATATGAAATTTCTCATCTAATCAAAAGGTTGCCACCCACCATCTGAGAAAATCAGCATTTGTGTCGGTCAGTGGTGGATTCGCATGATATATGCACATTCTGGCATATTTTTATTTTTTTCTTGTTTTATTGCCCTTTTAGAGCCTGGGACTATGAAATCCCCTAACAAAATGACTAGTTTATCAATAACTCATATTTACGTGTCTTAAATTATTCAACTTATTACCAATAATCAATGTAAAAAAAAAATGAGATGATCCGGGTGGATACTTAATTACAGCGGCTTGACTGAACTTTCCAACCCAAATGTCTGACTGCACGTCACGTTTTTAAAAAAAATGCTTTTATTCTTCTGTGCATCAGATTATTTTCACTAAAATTTATTTACAAATGGGGCACAGTGATATAGATATAATATATAAAAAAATATGAAAACATGCATGGCTTTGGTTTAGAGTAATTTTGCATTTTTGTCCGACTGCATGTCACACTTTTTTGAATTTGATTAAAAAATTAATTTCCTTAAAATTAAAAAAAAATTTTTTCCAGGTATTTAAAAAATATTTCATTAATTTAGAAGGCAGTTAAAATAGTTTTGGAGAATTTAGAGAGCTTTTGTTACTCCCAGAATTGATTGAATTGAAAATTTACGTCCAAGAATTTGTTCGATAAATCTTCTCTCTTTTAGTGCTTTTCAGCATCTGACAGTCACTGAATAGAGCAGTAATAAAAAAATAGGTATGTATTATTTCTTAATAATCCCAGAAATTGTATTTTGATTATTAGATTAGTTGCTAGAATAAGTTACATACTATGACCTTCATTTATTTTGCCAAAAAAAGAAAAAAAGAAAAATTAGGTAATTTCATTGAAAACTCGCAAAACCATCAGAATAGGTACCCCTTCTTCAAAGTATCATATTTCGGTTATATATATAATATATATATATATATATAATATATATATATATATACATATATATGTAATTAAGCTAACGGTTTTTTGTTCTGAACTCAGTTAGACTTACACTTTCAGGAAAATGTAGTGAGAAGGCAATGAACAAACTTCATTTTTTGACTTTTTTAAACAGATTGGTAACTACTTACATGCGCTTAGCCTTCATTACTTTCTTCTCGAGAACGGACTGATTAACACTTCTGTGCAGAAGGCAGGGATACCACTTTCCAGGTTGTTTGGAACATACTAGCATGTTCTGGCATACTATCCAGAAAGCAAAGAAGCAGAGAAGGGATATGAATGTAGTGTGGCTTGATCTTGCAATACATATGGATCTGTACCCCATGCATTGGTGAGTATGCTATGACTTCTTCTGGATTCCTGAGAAGGTGAAAGATTCATCATGGAGTATTAAGAGGCTTTCAGATTGGTTTTCGACATGAGGAATTCACAACAAAGTGGATGGACCTTGAAGTTGGTATCCCAATGGGATGCACTATATCCCCCATCCCATTTGTTCTGGCAATGGAAGTTATCTTATCATCAGAGCTGCTGAGAAGGTTTGCCCAGGAATGGCATCCCATGAAGGAGAAGAGTTTCCACCTCTACATGCCTGCATGGATGACCTGACACTTCTCAGCCCAAGCGAAGAAGCAGTGGTGGTGATATTGACCAAACTTGAGGAGCTGATGAACTGGGGTACAATGAAGTTTAAAACCGAGAAGTCCCATAGTCTGGTTTTCAAGAAGGGAAAGCTGGTCGACACCAAATTTTTTTGCTGTGTGGTGAGGAAATTCCATCAACCCAGGAGCAGCCCATAAAAAGTCTTGGATGGTGGTATACTGAGGAGTTCAAGGATACCAGGAGAGTTCAGGAGACAGCTAAGCAGGTGGCAGAGGGTGTGGAGTCAATTGACAATTGCAGTCTACCAGGAAAGTGGATACTCTGGTGTTTGCAGTATGGCTTGATGCCAAGGATCATGTTGCCTTTTACTGTGTATGAGGTGGCAATTAGTCATGTAGAATGGATGGAGCACCAGTTGAACAAGTACGTTACATGAAGAGATGGTTGGGAGTTCCCAATAGCCTGACTAATGTAGCTATACACAGCTGTCATACAAAGTTGGTGCTGCTTGTGAAGTCTCTCCTTGAGGAGTTCAAGGTATCCAAAGCACATTCATTTATGACCCTAAGAGACTAAAAAGATCCTGTTATCAAAGACACCCAACTTGACGTCAAATGTGGAAGGAAGTGGACAGCTGAAGAAGCAGTGGATGAGGTAGAGTCGAGACTTAAGCAGAAAGAGATTGTTGGAGCTACCCAAGTCAGGCGCCAAGGTTTGGGATGGTCAAGCCGCAGGTGGTGGTCATCTGCCAATGACAGAGAAAGGCGAGAGCTAGTTTCTCAGGAGATTCGGGAAGTTGAGGAGGAAAAGAGACTAATGATAACAGTGGGTCAGGCCAAGCAGGATGCTTGGACAAGATGGGAATCTGTGGAAAGCGGAATGTATCATGGAATGTGCTGTCGAAGATGGAACCACTCAGAATTTCATTTCTCTGGAGATCGATCTATGACTTGCACCCCACACCAGCCAATCCAAGTGTTTGGTATGATGACAAGTCAGACTGTTGCCATGCATGTGGTGGAAAGGGAACCTTGTAACACATCCTTAGCTCATGCCTATCTTATCTATCTAGTGGCATGTACACCTGGCAACATAACAATGCACTCCAAGTGATAGTTGATGCAGATGAATAGAGGGTGCAGAAGGCCAATGCTTCAGGGGCAGCAACAGGCCCCAGGAAGTTCATTGCCTTTGTCAAAGAGGGTCTTGGGTCTCATAGCAATGACAGCAGTTTATTAAGAAGCAGCATTCTGTCCAGCGCAAATGATTGGAAGGCATCAGCAGATCTCAAAGGAGAAGGAATCTTTCCAGCTGAAATCGCAGTTACAAGTCTCAGGCTGGGCATTGTCATTTGGTCGACTTCTGAACTGCAAGTGATTTTCAGAGAGTTAACTGTATCCTGGGAGGACAACATCCAGGAAGCCCATGAGCGGAAGTATTCCAAGTATGCTGAACTGAGGTCGGACTACGAGGACAGAGGATGGAAAGTAGCATGCTACCCTTTTGAGGTGGGCTGTCAAGGCTTCATAGCAACATCACTCCAAAAGTGGCTGCATGATTTGGGTTTCATCAGAAGTGAAGTGAGAAGGTTTTGCAGGAGTGTAGCAGAAGCAGTTGAATCAGGCTCATCATGGATATGTCATGGATAAATACTCCAAAATACTCCAGAACCTAATTGGAAGTGTCATCCAAAGAGCAGTTAGACAGAAGGCACACCGAGGCAAGGACCATTTGATGTGTAATGCAAGTCCACCAGTGGGAGGTAGCGTGAATGCGCTACCAGCTCAGCACCCCAAGGGAGTACTGTGTTTCCAAAGGACCGAAACTTCCACTGACGGGTGGCACTCAGCTGAAGATCCCGCTGGTGTAAGCACCAAAGGCATCTACCTTTGGTGTATTGACATTCTACTTATGAATCCTCCCCGATAGCATTGGGGAAGACTTATTGCTGTTGTGGGGTTTGTTTCTACAATTGGCGCCCCCAATTTTTAATGGTACCACAGTGTGTTTTTTAGACCCGTGGAAGTACGAAAGCACCATTTCAAATTTTGTTATTCTTCCTGCACTTTCAACACTCCAAATTTCTAAACTGTATCAATTTCCGAGTTGGATCTCAGAACCAGCTGGGACTTTCGGAATGAAATTTTGCATCAATAATGTAAATATGCGGGGTTTACCTCATTTTTTGACCTTGACCTCATTTTTCGGTCATTACCTAATTAGATGTTTTAACCTTTTTTCACCATAACTCGACTAAAGTTTATCCAATCGGAATGAAATTGCTTCCATTAGATAGCCTAGAGCAAGCTGCATTTAAGTTTAATTTATATCATACCCTTCCAGGTTAAAGGTCAATGTCTTGGAGCCTGAGGAGTCTCAAACCACCAATTAGGTTTTTCTCCCTTTTTTCTGCCAATGTCAGAGGACTTTTCGAATTAGATTTTGCATCAATAATGGGAATACAAAGTATATCGGGCTGACATCATTCTTGACCTTGACCTAATTTTAAGGTCATGACCCAATTATAGACATTTAAACATTTTCTCCATAACTTGACTAAAGTTCATCCGATTAGAATGAAATTGCCCTGACTAGATAGCCAATAGCAAGTCACATTTAAGCTTAATTTACATCATACCCCTCTGAGTTAAAAGTCAAGTTCTTACAACCCTGTGAGTACTAAACAACCATTTAGGGGTCTCTTCCTTTTTCTGCCAATCTCCAAGTTGTACCTCGGACCCGTTCGGACTGTTGGAATGAAGTATTGCATCAATAATAGGAATAAAAAGTATGCGGGGTTGACATTTTTTGACCTTGACCTAATTAAGGTCATGGCCCAACTGTAGTCATTTTAACATTTTTTCATTATAACTCGACTAAGGTTTGTCTGATTGGACAGAAATTACCATTTCTAGATAGCCAAGAGCAAGGCGCATCTTTGCTCGATTTACTTTATACCGACCGCTCTGGGTTAAAAATCAAGGTCAAATGGCAGTCTGAAAAAATAAACATTTTTTGTCATCACTCAATTTTGTCAAATGTGGAATCTCAAAGACTGCTTGGCCTTCAAATATGTTCTTGCAACATAATAGCATACCTGCACTGTTGTGCACTTGATATTTGATTTGAGTGCTTCACCGACGTTTTTTTCGGATTGTGACCGAATTAACAAAAAGTACTTTTTTGATGATAACTTGAATAATTTTCCTCTGATTTTCATGATGTTGAGTTTTATGGATAGAATGTAGATGGGGACACATTTTCTTAATTTACACTCCATGCATACATGTTGAAGGTCAGGCCAATATGGTGATCTGAAAAAAAAATACGGCCATCATTGTAACATGGGCAAAGCGAAAGTCACGGGCGATCGCCAAGGCTTACCCTTTGCGATCACAGATATCTAGTTGTGGATTGAAAGCATCAGAAATGGAATATATATTGTCGCGAATCCTGCGGTTAAGTTGAACGCCCGACTCAAATTGTGGTGACGGGTGGTTAACGCCTCCAGCCCAGATAGCCGATCGGTTCTCTTTAGGAGGCGGACATGTTGATCCTTGGAGATTATAACGTGCGTGGGAGGGGTGGGGCACAATGGTGGAGCGACGGAGGCACAGATGGATGCACAGAGCAAAACAGTTCATAGGAGAAAAGACCTTACCCATAAACACACAAGCCCTTAGCTAGTCAACTGAACATGATTCTACGCACATAGGCACCTAAGTCACTCTGAGAAAATGAGATAAGAAAGAGGGATAGACAGAAAGATATGAAGAATGTGGGGCTTGTTGGAGACCCCTTGCTCATCTGAAGTAAGCCTCAGGACTACGTTTGTCCAAACGTGAAGGATGGGAGGGGGAGAAAGAAGAGGGGGTGATGATGTGGTGCACCGTGTGGGGAGAAGTGCGTGTGAACGCAAGTCAGTAATGCAGCCGTGATTGGGTCGAGGGTGTAGTTGTTGAATGCTCTCATGTGTTCCAAGTGATCAAATTAGAAATAGGGATAGAAAGAGAAAAGAGTGTGGGTCTGTGTCAGCTGGCATGTCCAGGGAAAACGCCGTGGCTTGTCAGCTCTCACTCTGCAGCACCAGCCCATTCGTTCCCACAGTCGCTTGCTTTTGGGTTCAGCTTGACTCTTGGTTGTTCCTGGGATACATACCCACCCTGGTATTGTAATTCTCCAGCCTTATAAAGTCACTGGTGGAGGCATGGTCCAGGGACTGGGTAACTCCTGGTAGAGCTTACTCAATGGTCTGCTCTTGCCATGCAGCGCTCATTGGTCGAGCCCATGGTCCTGCAGCGGGGTTGATGGCCAAATCCGCTGATATGCGGTGCTTTGTTCTGCTGTTTCTCACCCTTGAGGAGCTTCACATCCATGGTCCGCACCACTTTATGCCAATGACTGTTGGATTTGTAACGATTTGTAATACGGGTTTTGTAAGGTGTAATGTTGTGCATTGCAAAGTGTGTATGGATGCTGCAAAGCAGTTTGTGGGGGTGGGGGAGGGAGAGAGAGAGAGACACAGACACAGACACAGACACAGACACAGACACAGAGGGATTTAGAAAAATAATTACGAAGGGAGTTTGAATATTGTCACACAAACACAATGCATTTCCCTGTCCACCGATTTGTAATCTAACCAAAGAAAATATGACGGATATAACTAAACTCTAGTGTTCTCTTATGTGCTGGATGTGACTCCCTGTGGTCTTCCAAAACCATAACAAGATATAGAAAGAGACTTCCAGGGTCATGAATATTAATAAGCTGTTTTGTGCCTATTATTTGAACTACTTTGTGGGAAAACCTTTTGGATAAATAAGGAATGTAAATAGTTTTTCAACATGTTTGTTATCATATAGAAGTATAGTGTTTAAAACCAGCTACAGAATCGTTATCAGCACAGGCTGTTGGAGTGCCAGTTGGGTTAGGGACAACTAGGCAGGTCTGACACTAACTAACATTACATTTTGTCACAGTTCACTCCTCCTAAACATGAACACCTGACAATGTAGTACAAGCACTCAATGTTTTTCCACCTCGCCTTGCAGCCACGATTTGCCTTCATGATTTTCTCAACCAAGATTCGACTTCTTACAAATACCAGATTCGTCTTAATCCCTGGCGCTATGATCGCACTATCCCACGTCACCACAGTGATGACATCTCCATACCAGATTTGACGTGCAGCCATTCGATTGTTTGCTCAGAGATTCCTCAATTTGAGATTTGCCACGCGACTCACCCAAAAACCCGATCGATCGGAGCGAAGGGAGCGCCGCATCGCTCTGGGCTGACCTCCTATTTGCCTTCCGAGCCCACAAATTATTCGAGCAGTCCATCCGAGATCCGAAGGCCTGGGGTGTGGTCAGTTACCAAGTTTCTTATCGAAAGCTCCCAAAGTGGCTTAAACACTCAAGCGACCACTCCATACGAAACCGTTGATAAGAAATGGCTGACTTGGCAACTGAACACACCCCTGATCTCCTTCCCTGCGACCCATCCTCTCCAAATCCGCACCTCCCTCGTCCAGACAAGCAATCTCAACGCTACATTTTGGTGAGTATACATACCCCTGTAATTGTTCATTTGATTGTCCATTTGTGTATTTAATTTGTTCAATATTTGTCTCTAATATTCATACTATAAAACTTGAAAACTGACTCGGATCACTGTTAGACAGAAACGTAGCTCAACTTGAGCACGTTAAGCCACTTTGTATGCCTTGTATTGGGAATTTTATGCTTCAGGCAAGTGGCCATCAGCAAAGATAAAAGCATATTTTCTGACACTACAGAAGTGCCTCAAATAACCTTTAATGCTTCGAGTGAATGTTGACAGAAATGAAAGTTTATACAGTCGAATTGACTTGTGGCCAACCAAACCTGCCTCCTTACTTAGCTATGTGTCCCGAGAAAGGGGATTGGATCACCTGCTAGAGATAGAAGGTTGTGTGCAGGTTTAAAAAATAATCTTCATTTTATATGTCTCCATGATATAGATGCATCTACCTCATTTTTTTTCTTGCTTAAGTTTCCGTCTGTATAATGAGGAAGATGCCATCGATTGGTGAAAGTATTGTCGTGTCCAGGGGTTTAACCCAACCTGGACAGATGGCCAAACTTCTCCCTTGGAGGCAGAGACGGCTGAGACTCTCGGAGACGCGTGCGCGTGAAAAAAGGTAAGCGCTGCATCAGAATGGCACACACAGACACAAGCAAATTGAATTAACAAAATCATAGTTTAATAACAATAATCAAATATGTACAATAACAATAACTCAAATTATAATAATGAAAGGAAAACGTGAGGTGAACGAAATCTAAATCTAATTGAGGCGCCTCCACGTAGATTTAAATACAGACAAGGGGAAAATGAACCAAAGAAAAATCCCTCCTTTGTCCTGGCACTTAGCTGTGTGCCAGAGATGGTCTTGAGGGTGCTCTGAATCGAGGCGCTTCGTAGATGCGCCCAACAAAATGTCACCCAGTCACCCTCTCGCAGTGGGAAGAACGTACGTCAGGCAATCTGTGAGCGGTAGTTAACACCAAGGCTCAGAGACTCCATGCAGCTTCTTTTCACGAGCGAATATGCCAACCGTTCCTCTCTTGCACCCCGTCTGTGCACAATGATGGTCCACCCAACGACAAGATTTCTGAGGCCCCCTGACGAGGCACGCTCTCCTTCCCTCCTCAGAATCATACACACTTCACGGCTTAACCGAACCATCAATGGCGAGCATCATTCAGCACGCTACAAATTCACACAGCACGAATACGAGAATCGTGCAGCCTTCGCCGTGTCGAGAGCAAAAGCGCGATCCTCCATGTCCTCTGACAAACATCCTCTCCCGACCGGGTGCCTCCCTTTACTCCGCAACCTTCCTCCGTTACTACTTTACTCTGTTACAACTCAGCAACCTTCCTCTCTGATCTGCTGCTCCCACGCCCGTCTTCCTCTTCATGTGTCTCACGTCATGCCCATCAAACCACCTCCGGGGCGTAGCCTGCTTCCACGAAACCCGGGAAGGTGGGGCCTCTGCCT